>OX328011.1:6600141-6827641 GCA_946811545.1 Netelia fuscicornis | reverse complement strand
AAGTTCTCGTTTATTCAATGGGGAGGAAACGTCATATCATCGGGTTATTTCCGGTTGGTTTTTTTCAAAAATAGAATTTTCATTTCAGATTTCGATGGATATAAATAACACGACGTATTTTCATTGAGAAATTTATCGAATTAATAAAAATGTAAAAAATCTTTAAAAATCACTGGAAATCTTTGCTGAGCCATTCACGATGGAAAGAATTATGATAATAAAAAATCAAAATGATTGTAATAAAGTCTTTAAAAACATTTTACAAATTTTGTAATAAATTGGAGACGATAATGAGTTGGTGATAATTTTGGTCTGTCTCTATTTCAAAATTGATTCATCCAAGTAGGAAGGTGTAATATGGAATGATAACGGGTTTGTGGCAGTGGTCCATGAGATAAGGCTGTACATATCAGGAATTCACCCAGGATTGTACGGGACTCAAGGCCTCCCACTCCCCCTCCCTCTCCTGACCCCCCCCCCCCCATCTCTTTCCCAAATTGCAAGTTTAACCATTCAATCCACCGATCATGTCGTTGGACTTCCACAATCGTAGTCAATAAAGGGGATGGGATAGGCTTGAGTTAAAGCTGAAGGAAAAGTGATGATTCAAAATGAAGGATTATGATAGAGCAAGAGAGAGGGGAGGGGGAGAAGTTAGACAGAAAAACCAACTATATGCTATAAAATGCTAATGCTATAAAAATAACGAGAAAAAATGAAGTTCTTGGTACATAGTCCTTCGACATTTGCACTTAACCAGCAGCCAGCAAAATTTCTATTTCATCGTAGAAAAATATTTTCGAATCATCGCCAAGTAGGTAAAACGAAAATAATAAAAAAAAATATGCCAGACGGTAGAGAAACTTCAATCGAGGTCAGGAAAATAACGAGTCTGCGAAACGCAAGCTAGAGGAACAAAAAATTGTCGAACAGCAACAATGAGAGAAAAACAAATTTTTTAATTATCAAATTTTGATTTTACGAGTCAAATTGCAAATTATAGTAAAGAAATTGTCAAAAAATATTTCATAAAATTTCGACTTTTCGTTAAATGGGAATAAGTCTAATAACCAACAAATTATTGAACGATAGAAAACATTTTTATCCCCAGGGTAGAATGAAATTTTATTCGATTTTAATTCTACCCAGTTTTCTGGGTAGCTATTCGTGACAATGAGGAACGAGGGCCATAAAAGATTCCCGAAACGTAGAATGAACGCGAGAGGCCGGAGACCCTTAATGTGAAACGTAACTAAATACACATAGTATAAATTAAGGTACGTTGTAGATACAGCTGGCAGAGCTGAAGGACCTTGCCATCAAAGGTACACACTATGACAGGTAAATTAAATTGCACACTGACATACATATATGGCTATCGCATACTCTATTAAACACTATATATATATATATATATATATATATATATATATATATATATATATACTTCTACAAATATATACATATATGTATATGTATAAGGAACATGCATGGGAGAACTTACGTACGTCTATTTATATGGAGGAACACCAAAGCATATATTACTGGGTTACAGCCACTACTTCTCACAGATAGGAGCTTCGGTATAAATTCATGTATGAATATAGACATAAGCAGTCGAGAATGTTCTCACGTATTTTTGGGATATATGTATTATACTATTATATATCTAATCATATTATATTATATTATATTATATTATATTATATTATATTATATTATTTTATTTTATATTATATTATATTATATTATATTATATAATATTATATTATATTATATTATATTATATTATATTATATTATATTATATTATATTATATTATATTATATTATATTATATTATATTATATTATATTATATTATATTATATTATATTATATTATATTATATTATATTATATTATATTATATTATATTATATTATATTATATTATATTATATTATATTATATTATATTATATTATATTATATTATATTATATTATATTATATTATATTATATTATATTATATTATATTATATTATATTATATTATATTATATTATATTATATTATATTATATTATATTATATTATATTATATTATATTATATTATATTATATTATATTATATTATATTATATTATATTATATTATATTATATTATATTGTATTATATTATCTTATATTTTATTCTATTATATTATATTATATTATATTATAATATAATATTATATTAATTATATTATATTATATATATTATATAATTATATTATATTATATATATTATATAATTATATTATATTATATTATATTATATTATATTATATTATATTATATTATATTATTTTATATTATATTGTATTATACTATAATATGTTATATTATATTATATCATAATATATTATGATATAATATTATATATATACGTCATGGAAGGACAGAAATGAACGTACCAAATCCGGTTATAACCCATGTGGACGAAATGGTAATAAATCATCCACGAACATTGATTTCCGATTAATGTTTGACCGATTTTCCACTTTGGGTACGAACACTCGTTTCTAACAAAATCGGATTTTCAATCGATTTCTATGTATTTTCGTTTTAACTACCTCTATTCGTAAAAACAATTCTTTTTATTCGTAGTGTTAATACAATTGTGACGTTTCCTTTTGGCAGAAAAAAAGTTTGTTATTATTTTATTTGACTTTTATTACGAATCGCTTTTCCAAGTCGAGCCGGAAGGCAAATTTGCTCGTGTTTCTAGCCACGAATAAATCCTACCCGAAACGTTGAAATGTAGGACGAAACTGAAGGAATGCTAAAAATAGGGATGAGCATGCGTGCTGAAAAATTTCAAGAGATACTTTCGCAAAGAAAGAACGAAAAAGAAGCATGCCAGCAACGAGAAGGAGAATAGAGAGAGAAAAAACAGCCCAGAAGTACGAAGAATAGCTTCTTTAACGCATCAACGATCACGATGGAAAGAAAATGCGCATCGTCCATTTTCGTTCTCCTCCTATCGTTCTTCCCTCTCTCTCCCTTTCTCTCCTCGAGAAGAAATTTTTATCACAAACTTGAAGCACCCTTTTGTATACTTCGCTTCGAAGTCAACCCAAGATCGCATTGTTACTGACAAAAGTGAACGGAAGTTGAGTATACACCGACGTCGTTACGACCCCACGATTCAACTTTTACAACTCGAGTTTATTTATCCTTTCAGTTCCATCGAAAAATGAAACGTCATAATTATTTATTTTTCATTCCCAAAAAGAATAAGAAAAAACGTATTTCGGAAACGAAAAAAAAAAAAATTCCGGAAATGAGAATCGGGGTCGGGCGAACGGAAGGGCTGGAGTGAGTGAAACTAGAGGGTGCGAGAGAGATATTGATCGGGTGGGTTCACGCAACAGGCTGCTTGTCAGTCTTGGCTATATTGCGGCGGAGGGCTCGACGGGAGTCACCTCTGAAAAGGGTGAAAGAGCCAACGACGAGAGGGAAGAAACGTCACTGTTCTCCAAGTTCAATCAGACCAACCCTCGCAGCGATATATTCATTTTAACCCCTCGACAAAAATACCCTAAAAAGCGTATTTGACGAAAATAAAATTTACATCGATGACGTGTATTTATTTGTTAAATAATTATTCACGACAAAGTCAAATACGATATCGAGAATTATAGGAAAAAAAATGTTTTTGAATTAAATAAATTGTCAATATCGAATTAAAATTCCCAGGGGTTGAATAATATTGAGAAATTGTTACGATGGAAAATTGTGGCGTACTGGCAGAAGCGTGGAAAGGGAGAGAGAGAGAGGAAAAAAAGATACTACGTCGCGATAGAACTTCACGTGCCATCGGTCTATATCGACATTATCGCGTTGTGTATAGTGCGACGGTATACGCCGCCGATAAGAGCCGTGTACACGCCATGTCAAAGGTCGCACGAACCATCGTGGCTTTTTTCCAACCCTCTCCACCCCTCCTACCTCTCTTATAGAACAAACTCGAGTAGACACTCGAATGATAGAGAAAATGCCAAGCGGGGCTATAGACATAACGGAGAATGACCGGTGTAGCACAATTCTAGTGGAAAAAGACATGAATGGTCAGACAGATTTGTACGATACGAGAATCGCATGCTAGGAGTGGTTTACATTTTTTTTTTCAACCAATATCATCGTACACAGCGACGAAAAAATTGTCCGAGAGCTAGGAAAATACGAGAATTAAATTTTAAACGAAACAATTTTATATTTAGCGGAGAAAAAAAAGTAATTTTTCAAGTTTTTAGATTTTGATAATAATCGATTTTTCTTAGCAAATGTTACTATTCTCTTCGTTTTATGGTAGCGTAAGAAATTACATGTGCAAAATTGAATTTTAATTACAAATAAAAATTGGCGGAAATTATTTTAATCATTTTTTGTTTCTACCTAAAAAAAATATATAAAAAAATAAATTTAAAAAGAAAATAATTTTGTGTTTATCAAATCTTCTTATTCTCTCTATTTTATCATAAAGTAAGAAATTAAATACGTAAAATCGAATTTTAATTATAAATAAAAATTGACAAAAACTATCTTAATCATTTTTTAGTTACAAAAAAAATATATAAAAAATAAAAAATTAAAATAACTTTGTTCTTATCAAGTCTTGTTATTCTCTCTATTTCATCGTAACATAAAATATTAAATTTTCATTACAAATAAAAATTAACAAAGACCATTTTAATCATTTTTTATTTCCACAAAAAAAAATATATAAAAAATTAAAATTTAAATGAAAATAATTTGCTTCTTATCAAATCATCTTATTCTCTCTAGTTCATCGTAACGTAAGAAATTGAATACGCAAAACCGAATTTTAATTACAAATAAAAATTGACAACTATTTAAATCATTTTTCATTTCCACCCAAAAAAGAAATACACAAAATTAAATTTAAAAAGAAAATAATTTTGTTTAGTCGCGGCGTTTGAAGTGCCCCGTGGCGGTAAATCAACTCGAGTATCTTCGAGGTTGTCGGAGCGTGGATAAAGCTCGACAACGGTGGTAGATAAGAACCCCGCAATTTCATGTCGGAGCATTTCTCCCGAGCTTTTCATCGATCACGAATGAAATTTCAACGGGTAACGTAAGCGTAGCGAAAAGCGAATTAAACTACCCCACCAGAGGGAGGAGTCAAATATAAGCCTTTTCGCTACGAGGGTTGATAAACGTGGCGTGATATAGAGCGCGTTTTGCAGTAACCGTTGTGTAGTAAACTCGATGAACACAGGCAACCGGTAAGAAGGGTACACGTCGACTTTGACCGCGCGCTCTACTTCGCGGCACGGTCGTATCGAAGCTTTTTCGGACCACGTACAAAGCACGCTCTACAACAACTTCGATACTTCATAGCAACGACTGTTGATCCAAAAAGGAAAAACAAAATCATAGATAAAACTTTCTCGCTAAAACTTTTTCACCCTATCTAAAAGCTTCCCTTTCGATCGGCATACGAGAATGTAACTACGAAATGAAAGATAAAAAGTATCGATAACGAGCGAAAGTAAAAACATAGGGGTAGGACATAGGGATGCACCCTTCGCTCTAGGGGTTGAAAAAGAAGGGAGAAGAAAAAGTAAAACCATCGTCCGGTCGTGAAAGGGCAGGAAGTTGAATTCTTCAAGGAGAAGGGACGAAGGGTGGAGAGAAAAAATCATTTTACAAGCTGGACAAAGGGGATGAAAAAAAAGAAAGTTATTTCGAGATCAAGGGAGAATCGTACAAATATCTTGTAGCGAAGATACTTGACCTCATGAGGGTGGAAGGGGGTTGGAAGTTCCCATTGACATGTAATAAAATGAGATTTAATTTCTTGATGGTATCGAGGATTTCTTTGCGTTACGACTTCGTGATCGATGCTTTGATTTTAGGGGTTGAAAAATTGATTTTACGTTTTTTAAAATTAGCTTGTGACGAGAGAAAAAAATTATCGAAGCAAAAGTAAAAATATAGGAGTAGGACATAGGGATGCACCCTTCGCTCTAGGGGTTGAAAAAAAAGGGAGAAGATAAAGTAAAACCATCGTCCAGTCGTGAAAGGGCAGGAAGTTGAATTCTTCAAGGAGAAAGGACGAGGGATGGAGAGAAAAAATCATTTTACAAGTTGGACAAAGGGGATAAAAAAAAGAAAGTTATTTCGAGATCAAGGGAGAATCGTACAAATATCGTGAAAGGGGGTTGGAAATTCCCATTGACATGGAATAAAATGAGATTTAACTTCTTGATGTTATCGAGGATTTCTTCGCGTCACGACTTCGTGATCGATGCTTTGTTTTTAGGGGTTGAAAAATTGATTTTACGTTTTTTAAAATTATTCTTTGACGAGACAAAAAAATTATCGATAGATCGAGCTTTTGAACGGTGGATGGAATACAGTTTTGTCGTTTCTGCTCGTCGAGGGAAAGTCGATTGATGAACGAGGTCGACGGGACGTCGTTCGACGTCCTCCAATACGTCCGTTAAAAGGACATCCGGATTGCTAAATTCATCCTTCTCAACGTCTCGTGGGTTTTCGGAATCCATATATTTTACAGGACGCTGTGTTTCAGACGTAACGTACCCTGAGTTACCTGCTCGCCTTTCACCTCCATCAATTTCGCTTTTCGTCCGACGTTACCACGGAATTGCTCGCATTTTCGTTCAAACTTTCATTTTGAAAATTGCTTTTTTCAAACGGCTAGATTTAATTTTCATTCTAAAAGTACGATCGTAATTTCAAAATAAAAATATTTTCAATAATTAGGAACAAATTTTATTTATAATTAAAAAATGAAAATTTTTACGAGTTAAAATTATTTTTAGCGCCAAATTTGTCAAGTTTAAACTTTCATCTCGATTAATTTCTCTTTTTGTCCGACGTTACACAAAATTGCTCCAATTTTCATTCAAACTTTCATTCTAAAAGTTATATTTCTCAAACTATAGGATTTAATTGTCATCCTAAAAATACAATCGCAATTTCAAGCCAAAAATATTTCTAAAATAAAAATTCAAATTATTTTTGGCGCCAAATTTGTCGACTTTAAATTCATTCATTGAGAGATTCGAGTTGACAGGATAATACGATCGTGGATATATCCGGGAAAAGGGATGAAAACGAGAGAAAGAGAGAGAGAGAGAGAGAGAGAGAGAGAGAGAGAGAGAGAGAGAGAGAGAGAGAGAAAACACGATGAGATATAAACTCGCGGGAAAATCAAGCGTTTCAAGGTAGCCCGGTCCAACTTCAACGACGTTATCGAACGCTCCGCGAAAGAGCGAAAAGAGCGTTATGCGGGCTCCAATCAAAGGGGTATTCACGAGATTCGCTGCGTGTCCAGCGAGCACAGTGACCGTTCGCTCGTGAAAAATTTTTACGATCGTCCCGGACCCGCACGTCGCCCCCCCCCCCCCCTTGGCTCGGTCCAATCATACACGCCACATTATTATTATTATTATTATTATTATCCTTTGGAAACATTGTCGAATATCACGAAGGAACGAATTACAGGATTTTGCCCGGATCAAATTTTTGTTATTAAATTGCAACGTGTAAATTATACCTCGACGATACAATTAAATTAAAACGAACAATACTCTTGAGAAACAATATTCATTTCATTTATTCTCCACGTCTATTTATGATTTATCGATTGATACATTAATCGACGAATTTATCGTCACAATGAAATTATTGAAAATTTATAAATTACCACAAATTACGATAATTTATATAATTAAAAAGTGAATAAACAAATTTTATTCCAATTTTTAATCTTGGATAAATATATCCAAGATTGAAAATTCGATCAGAAAATATTTTCTTAGTTGAAAGCAAGAAAATTGATTATTTTTTTTCTTTGTTTTTATTACAATGTCGCACGTCAATTCTCGTTTTTGGCGTCGTCAGTACGGAGTATGATCAAAGAGAAAAGGGACGGTGGACAGGAGATTCGGGCTAGAGGGACCCGAGAGGAGATTTAGCGAAGGGGGGATTGGCAGCAGGGACGGTGGACGGTGGGAATATCCGACTGATTATAATTGAAGCTCGCGTCCGGGCGAACGACAAAGGGATTATTCGGAGCTTGCTTCGCACGATAATGCGCCTCTATTTCCTCTCTCTCGGCTCCACACACACACACACACACACACACATACGTACATATATATATGGATTTATATATATATCTATATATATACATAAAATATTTCTCTCTCTCTCTCTCTCTCTCTCTCTCTCTCTCTCTCTCTCTCTCTCTCTGTCTGTCTCTTCGTTATAATCGATATTGCAACACACTATGCAATTTGCAATCTGTTTGTTTTGTCAAGGTGTCTCCCACCGTGCTACGTGGCAGAATTTCGTTTCGAAAAGTGGATTTTCTCCAAAATGTAATTTACATTTGGACGATCGCGAATTAAGCGAATCAATGTTGTTTTACAGGCTGGGGGGGATAATTTTTAGAAGATAGACACGCGGTTGTGTTACAAAGTGCAGTTTATGAAATGAAAATGCAAGAAAATTCGCGAGAAAAGCGCGATGCAAAGTGGAAATTTGTCTGTCGGTTTTGTCCCGTGTGCTGTTTATTGACTGCTAGCTTTCTACGAAATTCCATGGGATTGTCGAAAAAAAATTGTTTAATTTTTTTCGTTATTAACGCCTCTTGATTATTGTTTTTTTTTTCTTCGATTAGATTCGAACGTGAGAGTCGAGAAGCGTTGTCAAAAGTAACAATTTATTGTTTTTCTTTTTCATTTACGTCGATTATTTTTGATAAAAAGTGATCGAGGATACTTACGAAAATCTCCTTCATCAAAACTAACTGATTTTTTTCATTAAATTAAATCAATTTTTGTCGTTCGGAAAATTTTCAAAAATTTCCCATTTAAAAAAAACACAAGATTTCAATATAAATTAATTAGTTTTGTACAAAATAAAAAAAAAAGAATTCGCAAAATCGAGAACACATCCTGTACACTTGAATTTTCATCTTCAAAACGAAAAACAAAAGTAACGTTTTACAATTATTGTTTTTCTTTTTCATTTACCTCGATCAATTTTTGTCAAAATTGATGAAGGATAATTACGAATATTGCCTTCATTAAAACTAACTCAACTATCATTGTTTTCCCTCATTGACAATCATTCGTCCGAATTAAATAAATTCGTTTAATTCGTAAAATTTTCAAAAATTTCCCACACCAAAAAAAAAATACAAAATTTCAATAAAAATAATTTTTTTTTGTACAAAATAAAAAAAAACGCTTCGCAAAAACGAGAACACGAATGTTCATCCTGTAAACTTGAATTTTCATCCTCGAGATGAAAAATAAAAACAAAATATCGGTCGCGCTGACCGTGCAACCAGGAACGTTTTGTTTTGCTCGAGGTCTCACGCTACTGTAACGTTCCAAGCTCCCCTCCTGCCTCGTGTGCTTTATACGGATTACTATAACTGGACAATATCAGGAGTAACAGGCGAGCTAATGCGCGAGTTGTAGACACCATTACGTACGGAGGTTAAAACGTGACGGTGAGAAGGTTGAAGTGAAGGAAGGGAAGGGGAAAAGGGAAGAAGAGAGGGAGGAATCTCATGTCACAGCTGCAAAAATTACCAATGAAGGGGCTATAATTTCCGGGCTCCGAGACAATAATACCAGTTCGTGTCGAGTCCCCGGATCCCCGCACGTGAGGAATTCGCCGATAAAAAATAACGTTCTTTTTTTTTTCTTCTTTATTTTTCGTTTCTTTTTTATACAAGTTCCATTTTTTCGCCTACGACACGACACACGTGGTTATCGTTACGATATTCGAGTCTCGATTTGTTTTTCCCTTTTATCACATCTCGCCAGTTTCTGGGTCATAAAATTTTGCGCTCGTCGAGCCTTCAATTATTTAAGATTTGTTCACTAATTTGTTTCCCCCGTTACGTCGCGTTTCCTTCCTGCTCTACTTTTAACACGAGAGCCTCGTAAAGAATGATTATTATTACGTTTTTTTTTATTTTTTATTATTTCCGCGAAACGTACGAACTAACGAGGAAATAAACGAATACACGAGTGTGTCGTTGAAACACGAACGAGAAAATAAAATAAACAAAAAAATCTGAAAAACAAAATTGATAAGAACGAAAGCAAAAAATATCGCGATCGATTAATGTTTCACGCGACAAAGGAAGTCTGATAAAATAACCTAAAAAAAAATTAAAGAGCTCCAGGATGGAGGGGGTGGAGGGAGGAGGGTGCAAAGCAGGCATTAGGGATGACAAAAGATCGGACCGAGCTGAACGAGAAAGAAGACCGGAGGGATGAAAAACAAAAACTACAAAACTACCAAAAAGAAAAATGGAAGATGAGTGGCGCGACAAATCGGTAAGAACGGAAAAAATAACGTACGATTTAAAATAAATACAATTAAATATAACAATAAATACGATACAAATAAATACATTTTTTGTTTCCAGAAAACGTACGAACTAACGAGGAAATAAAGGATAACACGAGACTGTCGCTGAAACACGAACGACAAAATAAAACATTTAAAGAAAATAACAAAAAAAAACATAAAAAATCGTGAAAAACAAAATTGATAAGAAGGAAAGGAGAAAATATCGCGATAAGAGCGATCGATTAATTTTTCATACGATAAAGAAAGTCTAATAAAGCAGCCAAAAAAAAAAAAATAGCTCGAGGTTGAAGGGGGAGGGGAAAAATACAAAACAACAAAAAAAAAAGGAAGATGAGTGGCGCGACAAACCGGTGAGAGGAGAAAAAAGAACGAACGATCTAAAATAAATACAACGCGATAGCGAGGGTTGCGAGGGGAAAAAAAGAAAAAGAATTAGGGTGAACGAACCCTTAAAAAACCGAGGCCGATGAAAGAACAATATTTTTTATTACTTTTACCGAGGCAATGAAGAATAAAGTTTGGAAGAAAGGAAACCAGTGGGAGGGGGAAGAAAATGAAGTGACGAGGGTGTAATACATCGGAGGGGTGAAACGGGGGTGGTTGGTGTAGCGATTGGATGAGAAAAACACGAGAATTTGATACGAAAAGGAGGAGAGGAAATAAGAGAAAGAGAGAGAGCGAAAGAAGGGTTTAAAAATATTGAGGAAAGTTTTTCCGCGTGAAAAATCTACGGATAAACGAGTTATACGGCCGAGCGATCGTAGAGCATTCAAAACAGATTGCTTCCTGCACACTAGAGGGGTACGGGCTAACTCTGACTCGGGGATTTCCAGGGGCCTGAAATGGAATGAAGAAGAAGAGAACGAGAGAGAATAAAAAAAAACTGAAATCAAAAAAACGGACGAATAGTCTTTTACGCTTTCCCGGGGCTTCTCACTTTCCTATTTTTCGTCGAAACTCTGGAACTTTCGTATCAGCGAACGTACCAGGGGGAAAGTGGGAGGGTGAAAAAGGGGTGAAACAGGGAAGAGTTAGGACGTAAGCGAGTTTTCCAGCGTATTGCCTGACACGCCGAAACGAAGGTTTTCGTTATCGAGCCAACGATGAAAACCGGGTGGAGCTGGAAATATAGAAATTGCGACGATTCATTGTTTTTTTTAACTCGTACGTGCCTAAGGAAGTTTTTGTTTACGGAAATTGTCAATTTTTTCATATTTTTCATTTTTGTTACTGCTAATTAATGTTTATTTTGATTTAGAGCTTCCGGTTTCAGGATATTAGTGTTTTTCGAAATTCTGCAGAACTTTTTGTGATTGCAACATTGTTTTTTTTTAACTCGTACGTGCCTAGGGAATATTTTTTTGACGGAAATTGTCAATTTTTTCATATTTTTCCTTTTCGTTACTGCTAATTAATGTTTGTTTTGATTTAGAGCTTCCGGTTTCAGGATATTAGTGTTTTTCGAAATTCTGCAGAACTTTTTGTGATTGCAACATTGTTTTTTTTTAACTCGTACGTGCCTAGGGAATATTTTTTTTTTACAGAAATTGTCAATTTTCCATATTTTTCATTTTTGTTACTGCTAATTAATGTTTATTTTGATTTAGAGCTTCCGGTTTCAGGATATTAGTGTTTTTCAAAATTCTGCAGAACTTTTTGTGATTGCAACATTGTTTTTTTAACTCGTACGTGCCTAGGGAATATTTTTTTTACGGAAATTGTCAATTTTTTCATATTTTTCATTTTTGTTACTGCTAATTAATGTTTATTTTGATATAGAGCTTCCGGTTTCAGGATATTAGTGTTTTTCGAAACTCTGCAGAACTTTTTGTGATTGCAACATTGTTTTTTTTAACTCGTACGTGCCTAGGGAATATTTTTTTAACGTAAAATGTAATTTTTTTCAGATTTTTCATATTTGTTACTGCTAATTAATATTTATTTTGATTAAGAGCTTCCGACTTCAAAATATTAGTGTTTTTCGAAATGCTGCAAAACTTTTTTTGATTGCAAAATCGATTTTTAGATACGAAAAAAGCCGTAATAAATTTTCGAAAAATTCGGCAAAGTGGAACAATACCTATGTTAGATCTTTTATTTCATAACTTAACTTTAATAATTTTGATATTCTTCAAAAAAAAAAAAAAAAAACAAAGAAATTTTTCTATCTACAAAAAGAAAATATTGATTTTGTAAATTTTATTGAGAACTTCTCGAGAACTCGTCGGACTTTGTCAAGCTTCTCGAAAAGTTTCATTTCCCGAGTGGATGAAAGGAGGGGGGTCGTAATTCGATCTCCCAAAGTTCCAAATTGAAGATCGATTCGCCGGGAAACCGTTGGCCCAACGCATCGAGACTCGGTTCGATCCGACGAACGACAAACTCCGCGCGAAACTGGTACACGGATGGTCTCCGGTGAATATGGTCGGTGTCGATCGTTTATAAAAGCCAAATACTCTCGGGCCTCCGGTCTTCGTACGGGCCGCGACGGGATAGAGCCCGGACGAGGAAACACGATGGGACGCTTGACGAAGGGAGAAGAGGCTCGGGCCGTTCGTCAATTAAATTTTGCTCTTCGCGTCGAGTTAACAAGGGTTGCGGCTCGTTTGGAGGGTTGTTCAGTCGATAGGAGAACGTTATGGGCTGGAAAAACGTTCCTAAGGGCGAAAAAACAAAAAGTTCAAGGTCAATCTCGAAGGTAAAAAAATTATTTGTCAAATTGTTAAAAAAATTTCGAGAATTCCTTTTTTTTATCATCTATTTTCAATCAAAATTTGCTGTTTGCTGTAGAGAAAGGTCGAGGAAATTCGTACGTTTTTACTAAAAATTTTGTTTCTTCTTTTTTTACTGTTTATTTTCATTTATTTTATAATGCGATGGAAATAACGAGAAAAATGCAAAACTCGTAGGTTCAATGAAGGAAAAACAATTACTTGCCTTATACAGTTGAGTAATTTCCTAATTTTGTGATACGTTTAGTCGTAGGAAACAGAAATTTATGCGAAATGATAGAAAATTTATACGGAAGGAAATTAATAAATTACGGTAAAAATAAAAAATTTGACATCACGAAACTAATTCGACTTGAAAATAATTAAACAAAATACAACGAACTCGTTATCATAAAAAATGTTCATTTACGAAATTTCTTAATAACTCAAAATATAATTTTTTCAAAAAAACTTTTTTTGCAAAAGACAAAAAATTAAATTCTTTTTTTCCCTTTTGTTGAAAATTTTTGGTGAACGAGCGGTCAATTAAATTCTTGAGAAATGTATTCGACATTGTCACGGTCGAAGCAACGGGAACAAAAGTATAACGAAGATGAAAATAGACGTCGACGACGAATGTATGCGAGACAATAATTCATTGTCCAAGTCACCTCATTGTTTGTACGGTAATGGTCTGTCCACGACCGGATAACAGTGAGATTGTCGCTAACGTATAGAATCGAGAACAACAGACTCGAGAGTTAAGCATGTTAGGGCCGTGTACGAATCAAAGCTACGTGAATACACGTATATAAATTTATATATGTACGAGTGTTTGTACACGGGCGTGTAATATGAGTGTAATCAAAGTACTCGTAACTTTCTATAAAACATGAACAATTTCAGTGAAGGATATTTCCCGATCTGTTCCGCAGACTCATTTGCGAATAATGAACTCCTTTCCATTTTTTTTAAAATAACAACACATTAAAAAGAAAAAAAGTTTGCGAAATATTTAATAACGATAATAATTAAGGAGGTTAATTGTTTAGTTAGAAACAAAATGTTGCACGTTATGATGCTTTCAGATTTATTTTCAGAAATAACGATGTGTGTTTTTTGACAAATAGAAGTTAAAAAATTGAAGATATTTCGGAAAAACGTTTTTTTTTATTAATCGATTTAAAATAATCGTTTTTTTCGAAATATTCAATAACGATAATAATTAATGAGGCAAGTTTTTTGGTTAGAAACGAAATTTTGTACGTTCTGATATTTGCAGGATTTTTTCAAAAATAAAGATTTGTGTTTTTTGACAAATAGAAATTTAGAAATTGACGATATTTGGGAAAATCATTTTTTTAACGATTAATCGATTTAAAATAATCGTTTTTTTGAAATATTTAATAACAATAATAATTAACGAGTCAAATTGGTCAGTTAAAAATAAAATATAGCACGTTACGATATTTTTAGGGTTTTTCTAAAATAAAAATGTGTGTTTTTTGACAAATAGAAATTTAGAAATTGACGATATTTGGGAAAATCGTTTTTTTAACGATTAATCGATTTAAAATAATCGTTTCTTCGAAATATTTAATAACAATAATAATTAACGAGTCAAATTGTTCAGTTAAAAATAATATATAGCACGTTACGATATTTTTAGGATTTTTCTAAAATAAAGATGTGTTTTTTGACAAATAGAAATTTAGAAATCGAAAATATTTGGGAAAATCGTTTTTTAAAGATTAATCGATTTAAAATAATCGTTTCTTCGAAATATTTAATAACAATAATAATTAACGAGTTAAATTGGTCAGTTAAAAATAAAATATAGCACGTTACGATATTTTTAGGGTTTTTCTAAAATAAAAATGTGTGTTTTTTGACAAATAGAAATTTAGAAATCGAAAATATTTGGGAAAATCGTTTTTTTAAAGATTAATCGATTTAAAATAATCGTTTTTTCGAAATATTTAATAACAATAATAATTAACGAGTCAAATTGTTCAGTTAAAAACAAAATAAATCACGTTACAATATTTTGAGAATTGTTTCTAAAATAACAATGTATGTTTTTTGACAAATAGAGATTAAAAAATTGAAGATATTTATGAAAATCGTTTTTTAACAATTAAAAATCGTTCGAAAGGATTATTTCGAGGGAATTCGAAAAGAAACAAACATTAAACAAATTAAATGGCCTGCGGATAGGCGACGTAATCCGGTGAATGATCAATTTTCAACGTTGCATCAAGCGGTTTAAAGCACGAGATCGAAAATCCAAATTGTAATATTATGGAAATCCATTGTCCGTGATAACCCCAATAACCTTTTCGCCCCATTATCTGGTCAACATCGACCGATAGCTACCGATAAACGGTCCTCACACTCGCCAACCTGCATTACCCGACCGTTCCCAACGTTTTAAGAGGATCAACCATCGCTACGATTACTTTATATCTCTCGTGTACTAAAATGGATTATTTATCCTATATACAACGAGATTTTTATTCGATCATCGTGGCTTATTACCACGCCCCGATTATTCCCAATTTAAGATTTCCATCCTTCCCATTACCATAAAAACATAAAACATTTATTTTCGAAAATTACAAAATTTAAAAATTGTTCAATCACGACCCAATTAAATTCTTCTAATAATTTTCAACTTTATCAAATTAATCAATCTCGAATAATTTTATAACGAGAATAAAAACCATTTAAATAAATTTGTAAGTTTCAAACAATTTTAACGTCGATCGTAATTTGCTAAATTTGTCTTCATTCGTTTTCATTATAAAAAAAAATTAACGTATTTTTATAAACTTTCCATATTTTTTCATTCGTTATAATGAAACTAATGAATTCGTATAAAAGAAGAAAATGCGTGGGGAAATAGAGACGAAGAGGCGGTGAGAAACAGGGTCGTCTATAAACCGCCCGACCGTAGACAGGAAATGGGCAACGCATTTACGTAGGAAAAGGTACAGCGTTGTCGCGAATAAAAAACAAACGACCGCAAACTTCGAACTTGGACGCTCTGTCCTATTGAGTTTTTATTCATTCCTGAATTAAAACGCAGTCGGTGTTCTCTTTCGGTCGTTTTTTGTTTTTTTTTTGGATTTTTTCCATGGATGAGAACTCGAATGGTTGATTTTCCCGATGTTTACGCGTAACGACTGGGCCGCACTGACTTATACGACTTCCTTTCGCGAAATATACGATGCCATTGCAGCTTTTTCACTGCAGTTTTTGTGACGCTGTAATGCTTTCCGAACTTCATCTATCGCATGCAACTGTAACAAAGTTTGTAACTTTATGGACCTTGCCAGATGTTCAAGGAATCCAAGTCTCATAATACAATATATTGCGTCATAATTTGGTTCGGTAAATGTCATATTTATATTTTATTATTTTATAGTTTCATCCACCATGACACATTGGTATATTCGTAGATTTGCCAAAAACTAGCGAAAAAATAAAAATATTGTAAAGTTTCGGACGAAGAAATTCTTAAAAGCGAGAAATAAAAATATTATATTCGTGTTGTACGGGAAATTTCTGATTCAGTAATCTTCAATTGAAGCCTTTTTGGACGAAAAAAAATTTTGACCCCCGGCGAAGGCTGATGGTCGACATTCGTCATTTTTTTCCGAGACTTTGGGGGGTCGTGAGGGGTCAAATTTTATTTTCGTCCAAAAAGACTTTGTAGCACCATTTCGGAAACGGAAATTTCCCGCGCAATACGAATATCGCGAAATAAAGGCATTTTGAAGTCAAAAAAAATTTGGCTACGTCCCTCAGACGTTTTTTTGCAGGTCCCTTCCTGTGGGTCCTGAAAATGGCGATTTTCGAAGTGCCGCCACGGCCACAAAAATTGAGCTATCGGGATGATCCTTGGCTGGTTGTCGAGAGCTCGATGAGCACTTCAAAAAGTTATGTATGCAATTTTCTGTCGAACGAACGGGAACCGAGATACAGCTTCGCGAAAAGTCGATTTTTCGAGGTTTCGCAATATTCATTGAAATTGGCCATCTTGAATTCCGGTCAATTTTAATCCTTTCTCAAGCTCTAAGAGTCTATGTCGATCGCAATTTTTCCGTACAATACGAAAATCATGATTTCGTTTTCGATTTTTAAGATTTTATCGACCTCAAGTAGATAAATCGTTATTTAAGTTTCTTTGCGTTTTTCTTCTAAAGTTTCTGAGATATCGACTAAAATAACGTTATCAACCAAAATATATTTCTTAACCAAAGAACACATCCTTCCATCGAACTAAAAAAAAAGTGAAATTTAAGAAATTAAAAAAAAAGTGAATTACAAAAATCTTCCAAAATCTATTCAAAGTTTGATATTTCCAAAAGTGAAAATAGACTGTACAAGACCCTTACAATTAGTAAGTGGATCGAAACATTTATTCACCCAAACTAACCTCACTCAAAAATACATAACTTTCTCGTAAAACACGAATATAACATTCTTCCTCCTGGTTCTCAAACTGTTCACCAAATTATTCAAGAATCTCTTAAAAACACTTTAAAAAATAATATTTTTACCCATCTGGGCGCATGTAAAACTATAATAGCGAGATTTCGTAACGTAAATATGTTCGTGTGTCCGTGGTTAATGTGATTGGTGAGCGTATAACTAGACAACATATCCGCGGGCTCGTCCGTTGAACACGGAACGTCACTACTCAACAGCCAACAAACCTTGAGGTGTACGCACACACAGAGAACATCGACTAAACTGGTTCACTCGGTTGACAAATGTTAATTCTCGAGGCGTCGAGAGGCGGCTGTTGGGTCCAGGCAAAGCCAGGTACACGCAACGGGCACTTTGTACACGAGTCCGAGAGTACAACATCGGTACGTCCGACGCGTACAGCCCTTATCTACTGCGAATCATTCGGTTGCGCAACACGAACGTAGGTACTACTGTTTCCTGAGAATGAGATCTGTATGTACAGATGTTTCGTAACCAAAATTGTGCACGTTTCTCAATTCTACCTGATAATTAAAATTTTTAAAAAGTAATGTATTTTTTAAAATTAATTATGAAATAATTAGGGGACGATTTTATAATTTGGTACAAAACTTTGGTGCAAAGTTATGCAAATAGAAATAGCTAATTATGATAATAAGAGTTAGAAAATGGAGAAAATTTTTAAACTGTAAAATGTAAAATAATTCAAATAGTTAATTGATAATTTGTAATTAGTTGTTCGATAGCAAGACAATTAATTAATTAATTGATCGGTTATATATTCTGAATCGATTAGTTTGGCTACAGTGGCTAGACAGCTATTAGCTTTGTTAATTAGCAGTCAGGCAAACGATGAATTAATTAACTAAGTAATTACTCAACTAAGTACAATAATTAATTGACTCAACTATCCAAATATTAACTCGAATTATACGAATCTCCCAAAATATTAACTCGAATTATACGAATCTCCCAAAATATTAACTCGAATTATACGAATCTCCCAATTTTGAGCAAAATAGAAAAAAAAGTTATTAATTACATTAATTATTGGACATTCTTAGAAATACCGATATCCTCACTGTAATAATCAACGTCTCCATTACTTCCATCAAAATAAAACATCAACTATCAAAATATTAACTGGAAATATACGAATCTCCCAATTTTCGAGCTAAAAAAATAATTAATTACATTAATTATTCAACATTCTTAGAAATACCTACACCCTCGCTGTAATTATCAACATGTCCATTATTGCCCTCGAAATAAAACATGAAGTATCAAAATATTAACTCGAATTATATAAATTTCCCAATTTTCGAGCTAAAAAAAAATTAATTACATTAATTATTCAACAATCTTAGAAATAATTATATCCTCACTATAAGTTCGAAAAAATAGCCAATAGAAGAGAGGAAGAGAGGGAACGAGAAAAATAGTAAAGTAACAACAGAAATAGCAATGGATTCATATAAGGAAATGTTAAAATGTAAATATGGGAAAGAGCAAGAGAGGAGTGTGTAAAAGCTCGAAAGGGTATACAGGTGGAAATAAATACTATACTATACTATATCCTCACTGTAATAACCAACGTCTCTATTACTGCCCTCGAAATAAAACATCAACTATCAGAATATTAACTGGAATTATACAAATTTCCCAATTTTCGAGGTAAAAAAAATAATTAATTACATTAATTATTCAACAATCTTAGAAATACCTCTATCCTCACTGTAATAATCAACCTCTCCATTACTGCCCTCGAAATAAAACATCAACTGTCAGAATATTAACTCGAATTATACAAATTTCCCAACTTTCGAGCTAAAAAAAAATAATTAATTATATAATTAATTTTTTTTTTAATTATTAATTAATTATTATTAATTATTCAACAATCTTAGAAATACCTACACCCTCGCTGTAATAATCAATGTCTCCATCATTGCCCTCGAAATAAAACATGAACTATCAAAATATTAACTCGAATTATACAAATCTCCCAATTTTCCAACAACAAAAAGTAATTAATCACATTAATTATTTAACAATCTTAGAAATACCTACGTCCTCGCTACAATTATTAACATGTCCATTATACCCCTCGAAATAAAATGCAAATCATCGTAGAACTTGTTCGTTATTTCAGTCGTCATAACAACGTGAATTTTGATCTGCCAGCCATATTGAATTCTATCACGTTTGATAGACACTTCGTCCGGTCGACGTTGATTACGTGCATATACCGTACGGGAAATCAGAAATGTTGCGGGATAAACCGAGATAGAGAGAGAGAGAGAGAGAGAGTTCATAGCGAAAGTCCGAGTTGGATGGGAAAGAAGAGAAATGGATGCGCGACAAAGACACCGACGCTTTTGGTCACGAGAACACCTGGTCGACCACCTGCGAGCCTCGAACGTACGTTCACCTGTTCATCGCGTGACATCGACGGATTATTATTATCTCGATGATCGTTACACACCGCGTACCTCTTGCATAGGTAACGAGAGCTGACTATGCTAAATATTACGATCCTAGTTAAGCTGTCGTTCGATTTACATTCCCCATCAAAAGTTCAATCAAAGATAATAATCGATGCAAAATTACTAATTCTTGTCAGATTTTTGTATAAGGGTCTCATATCGACATTGAGCATATTCAAGGTCATTCAACTAATTTCATATTTATAAGTTCTTAACTTTGCTAAATTGTTGACAAATTTTTAAAAAGTACATTTTAGAAAAAATATTTTTACGGTGGAAAAATCGGTAAACGTGCGATTGATTTTTAATTTGGTAATTTTCAATCGGATGAAATTCGAATTTTGATCGAACTTTTGATTCGAACTGTATACGTGAAATATTCTTCGATCGCCGGGCAATACTACGGAGCTATTAGTATGAATGAGTTCGTGTACTGAACTCGAGGGAAGTCTGGAGTGGAGGAGCGATTGAAACGATTATTTAAAAAATATCGAATGATAACGGTGAATTTCCAAAAGTAAGTTTTAATAATTTTCAAGTTTTTTTGTATATAGAGTGACTCGATTTTGGAAAAAGAAAATTGTACAAGGTCGTAAAGGTCATGAGGTGCAATATTTATTGGAGCTTCATGGCAGACTTCATGGTGGCAGCACTTCTCTCGAATTCACTTCTCTCGAATTCGATTTTGACCAACGGTCGGTAAAACAAGAATACCCATGAGCGAATTTATTTTTATCGAGAATTGGATACGTGAAGTATCTTTATGGTCTAGCAAGAGCTTAGAAACGACCTAAACCGTTACCGATCGTCGGTATAATGGCTAGCTAGAAAAATTTATTCGACCAATTTCTAACCAAAATATAACAATTTACGTAATATGAATTATGTTGGCTGACAATTTTTTTTTTTCGCATTAAAAAATTGATAGGACCAATATCTAACCGAAATATAAAAATTTACGTAATATGAATTTTTTTTAACTGACAATTTAATTTATTTTTCATCTTGAAAATTAATTCGACCAATATCTAACAAAAATATAAAAATTTACGTAATATGAATTTTGTTTATCGACAATTTATTTTTTTTCACCTTGAAAAATTGATACGACCAATATCTAACCAAAATATAACAATCTACGTATTATGAATTTTTTTAATTGACAATTTAATTTTTTTTCACCTTAAAAAATTAATTCGATCAATATCTAACAAAAATATAAAAATTTACGTAACATGAATTTTTTTAAATTGACAATTTACTTCTTTTTCACCTTGAAAATTTACTTTTTGACAATTTACTTCTTTTTCACCTTGAAAATTTACTTTTTGACAATTTACTTCTTTTTCACCTTGAAATATTAATACGACCAATATCTAACCAAAAATATAACAATTTATGTAATATGAATTATTTTCAACTGGCAATTTAATTATTTTTCACCTCGAAAGATTCCAACTTCTTTTTTTTTTTTTTTTTGGGAAATCGAATTCGAACAACGAGCAATAATATAATATTTGCTGGATGTAAAGATTTGCTACATTAAATTTATTGAAGATAATTTTTGTTTTATGTTACATCCTTAAACATAACGAAATATACAGTATCATAATATATAATCAGAAGTATGATAATAACATCAATGAATTTTTCGTATCTAGCATTTCATATTTTGGTATTCTGGTCCATCCCACATTTCTGTATATTCTGTTTTTTTTCATATATATATATATATATATATATATATGTTTCATCATTCGCTCGTTCGTTACTTCCGGTGGATTAACAATATTATCCATAAACATTCTCTCGCGAATTCTCACCTCGGTTGGACTATAGGAATTTTCTAGTTGATGATTTTTTTTTTTTTTTGTTTGTTTCTTTCTTATACGTATCTTCATTCTTCTCCTGGTCTTCGGCGCAATTCGGCAACCCACCATCGTCGAAGGATTATTCGTTTAATATAATCCGGAATTCTGAAGAGTCGTTAATCGAGTAGTTTGCAATTATCTGAAATTTTAATTACATCGTAATTACATTTTCGAAGGAAGAAGCTAATAATTACTCGTTTATTTATTTTATTCGTGAACTTACTCCGTTGCTTTTACAACGCTTAAGCCACAAGTGAGATCCGCGTCCAGGATTTCCTTGTCGTCAGCTGGCCGAGCCGTTATAGTTACCGAATTATCGTACTTCCCACTGGACACTAGCCTAACTGTTGTCACCTCGCAGGCAATAATCTTCGAACTGAGAGCTGAAAATATTAATAATACGTTAAAATGTAATTTATTTTTTGTAATAAATAAATAATCATAATCTGATTTTGCAATTAATTTAAATTATGTCTAATTGATTATTTTATATTTAATTTTCTTTTTATTATTGTAATTTTTATAACGAAATTCAGTTTTTTTATTTTTCTTCAATAAATTTTTGGTAGAATCTGCTCAAATTGATAATCAAAAATATAATCAAAACGTCGGAAAATACATAAATTGACCCGGAAAAAAATTCAAACTCACTTGGCTTCCAGTTGACTCCGCATATCGTGTCGAGAGTTTCCAGTTGTGACGTGTCCAGGCCGTCCGTACCTCCGATCTGAACTTCGTCTTCGGAGCCTCGTTTGTCGCACTGAAAAATTCATATATTTTGTTATAAACATTTATTCAAACATTTATTTCCAAATCGATTTATTTTACAACTTTATTACCCACCGGAATTATTAGTTGAAAAAAAAAGAATTTAATGTTCGATCGCATCAAATTTAACTTTTCGAAAAATAAATTACAAAAACAAAAATTGGATAATCCTGCCTCGTTCGTCGCCCCACAAAATTCATATATTTTTTTATAAATATTTATCCAAACATTTATTTCCCAATCGATTTATGTAACAATTTTATTTCACCCCGGAATTATTAGTTAAAAAAACAATTAAATTTTTCATTGCATCAAATTCAATTTTTCGAAAAATAAATTACAAAAACAAAAATTTGATAATCCTGCCTCGTTTGTCGCCCCAAAAAATTCATATATTTTGTTATAAACAAAAATTACAAAATCATTCCAATTTACAATTTTATTTCGCACCGAAACTATAATTAAACTATTATTTATTTAAAAATAGAATAATTTAATATTCGGTTAGTAAATAAAATTAATTTTTTCAACAAATAAATTTGAAAAGTTGAAAAGAGTCGAAAATTTGACAATTGTACCTGGTGAATGATTCCGGTCTCGGTCTCGGGAAGCGGACTGCCGCGCACCCTCTTGCTACCGACGTCAAGTGCAACGGTGCGTACAACGGCCGGATAAATTGCCACGAAGGTGCAATTAACGCGCCTCCCGTAGTTCCTGAGCGTGAACGGCTCCGTGTCACTGCTCGCAACCACATTGCACGCTGCAACAAAACCCGACACTCCCAGGTTCACCTCGTTTTCGTTGTACCGTACTAGCAGCTAGCCCACGCGCTTTTGGCCTCGCAAATGCATTCGGCTTCGTCCCCATCCCCTAAAACTATTTGGCCCATACGCTACAAGTACGTTTCTATGTACGGCGCAAATCTAATCATCTTCGTCGATCCGTGTGTACGTTCGAACAAAAGATACTAATCGTAGCGAAAAAAAACAAAAAAAATATTTACAAAAAAAATGTTTTCTTAAATTTTGTCAGAAATTTTTGGATTTTTGGACAAAACTTTTTCATTTTTGCTCGAAACTAACTCCATTCGTTGTCGTTGAAAGATCGTACCGGCGGTTTATTATCTTATGATTGAAACGAAAAAAAAAGCGAAAAATTAATTTGGAAAAATTAATTTTTGAAATTTTGTTACAAATTTTTGTATTTTTGGATAAATCTTTTTCACTCTTGCTCGAAAGTGACTCAACTCGTTATCGTTGAAAGATCGTACCGGCATATTTTATTAGCATACGATTGAAACGAAAAAAAAAAAAACAAAAAATTAATATGAAAAAATTGATTTTTGAAATTTTATTACAAATTTTTGTATTTTTGGCCATATCTTTGTCATTTTCGTTCGAAACTGGACCGATTCATTATCGTCGAAAGATCCTACTGGTATTTTATTACCTTACCATCGAAACGAAAGAAAAACGAAAAATTAATTTGAAAAAATTGATTTTTGAAATTTTCTTCCAAATTTTTGTATTTTTGCACAAATCTTTTTAATTTTCGCTGTTGCCCGATTCATTATGGTCGAAAGATCCTACCGATATTTTATTACGTCGCTATCAAATAAAAAAAATCGGATAAAGAAAAAAAAAATTTTTTTTAACTCACGTCGAGGATTTTTCCGGAATTTGATTGTGACGATAAATCCCTTGCCGATGGTCGGTATCCTGTACTGAACCAGTGCGACATTCTGCGAGCTCGTGTAGATCTTGTCCATTTTACGACCGCAAAACTCGGTCGATCTCTGATCAAGCGGAAGTGGATGGTCGGCCCCGGAGGGGAAGTACTGTCCGTTCAGTTCCCATCCATTAACGATCTATCTCAAAACCATCGAATAAAAAAACATTATTCAAACCCCTCAAAAAAAAAAAAAAAAAATTAACAATCATTTCCCACAAATTAAAAAACCAAAAAACCAAAAAACTACTAAAAATTGTGAAATCCAATTTTCCTACGAATTCCAGCAATGCAAAAAATAAACGACATTTCACCCTTTCGACCCTGACAAAAAAAGAAAAACATTTTTTGTTTTTCTCTCATTCTTAAGAAAATACGAAAGGAAAATGGATGGCTCGTACGAGAAAGTATAAAGTTGATTCGGAGACGCAATTGTCGCGGCCACGTACCCGACGGCGAGACTATCAAACGCTAAGAAAGAAACTTTTCCTTCGTTCCACAAAGGGGGTTGGAAACAGGAAGAGAGGGTTGGTTTTGCAAGGGTCGAAGAAAACTCGATATAAACTCGATCGGGGAAAGAAAAATATTTCGTGGGGTTACGAGCAAAAAAAAGGGGTGTAAATACACTTCGCGTTAGAAAAGTGGGAACATCGATCGAAGAAATAAAAAAGAAAGTTCACCCCCATGACGCAAAAAGGTTTCCGTTAATTTATATGTTTATCATACAAAGTGGCTTGTAGAGTGTGGATCAAGAAAGAGGGAAAGAATTAAAGAAAGAATACTTACGCCGATGAGGTCATTGCCACCGCAGGGTACGTCCAGATGGGGAAATGAAACTTCGACGATCTCGTCGGGTTCCGTAAAGACGTAAATTCCACAAACGATCTCCGTACTGTCGACTGCCTCGTAAACGTAACGACCCGGTTGCGAAGTCATAAAAACACAGTCTGCAAAAATTTCGTATCGTTTGAATTTTTTTTTTTCTTCATTTTTGTTTAGTGTTCGTCGAAATATTTTGAAAAACATATTTTTGTCGAATATCTTTATTTTGAGAAATTGTTGGAAAAGAAAAATTCAATATTGTAACTGTTTTTATTGGAAATAAATCGTCTTAAAGTGGGAGAAATATGTGCAGTGTTTAATTTGTTTAATTCAATTTTTTTTATAATTTTTTATTTGGCTAATGAAATCAAATTAATCAAATGTGATTATTCAAAAACGATCATCAAGTTGGAGAAATATCTACAATGTTTAATTTGTTTAATTCGTTTAATTTTTTTTATAATTTTGTATTTGTCTAATGAAATCAAATTAATTAAATATGATTATTAAGAAACGATCATCAAGTTGGAGAAATATCTGCAATGTTTAATTTGTTTAATTCGTTTAATTTTTTTATAATTTTGTATTTGTCTAATGAAATCAAATTAATTAAATATAATTATTCAGAAACGATCATCAAGTTGGAGAAATATCTACAATGTTTAATTTGTTTAATTCATTTAATTCATTTTATAATTTTTTATTTGTCTAATGAAATCAAATTAATTAAATATGATTATTCAAAAACGATCGTCAAGTTGGAGAAATATCTACAATGTTTAATTTGTTTAATTCATTTAATTCATTTTATAATTTTGTATTTGTCTAATGAAATCAAATTAATCAAATATAATTATTCCAAAACGCTCATCCAGTTGTCGAAATATTCGCAATTATTTATTTGTCTTATTCCTCGTTGAATCATTTAATTTTTTTTAATCGAATCGAAATAATTAAATCGGTTTATCGGTAACGGCGATGGTCGATTAAGAAAGATATTTACAATATTTTATTCTTCCTCTCCAACGTTCCGAAGTTCTTCTTTTTTGAAATTTAAATTTGCAACCGGTTAGCGCGATCGATTAAAAGGAAATTGATCGTCTAGAGAATTGAGGTGTCACGAACGATTTTACGATGGAAGAAAATTAAAGCGGGAAACGGACGAATAAATTTTTATCATTGAAGTATGTTGGTTCGTGGATTTCCGAAAGCTTTCAAGAGAGAGAATGGTCGACGAACGAGGATCGCCGGTAATGCATTTCCGTTTTTCGATTCGTGGTTAACAGCCAGGTGAACAAATCTCACTCTTCCTCTCTCTCTTTTTCTCTCTCTCTCTCTCTCTCTCTCGCTCTCTCTCTCTCTCTCTCTCTCTCTCTCTCTCTATCTCTCTCTCTCTCTCTAAATTCATTCATTCATTCTCTCGCTCTCTCTCTCTCTCTCTCTCTCTCTCTCTCTCTCTCTCTCACTCTCTCTCTCTTCCGCTTTCGATTTCTCTCTCGCTCGTCGTTTCCCTTCGATGGGCACATCGTTCGAAAACATTGAGAAACACGAACGTCGCGCGTTACGCGATTATATCGCGGCACGAAGCGACGATTTGTCTCCGGCGCGATCTTTGCTCGGGATTTTTTTTTTGTTATTTCGTAAACACAGGTGAGAAGAAAAATTACATTCTCATCTCGGGTATTTCCTGGTTGTCTACGTTGTTTGCATTTGCATAAATCTTCAGACGCGTTGAAGCGACGATAAAACTGTCGTAGGCGTAATGTTCGAGTGAAGAAAATACGAGATATGAGATTCTAGTCGCTTCGTTCTTAAAGTGAAAAACTGATTTTTAATAAGGCGATAAATTTCTTAGAATTATATTCAATTAATCTCGAAAACGTTCGATTAAATAAATTAATTCGATCAAATATCGATTAAAATTGTGGGAGAAAATTCAATTCGTAATTTGATGAAAAAATTAATTGTCGTTATGATCGAATAATTACTTAAAGATTTCGTTAATATAATTCGATTTTTCAAGTTATATTTAATTAATCTCGAAGACATTTGATTACATAAATTAATTCGATCAAATATCGATTAAAATTGTGGGAGAAAATTCAATTCGTAATTTGATGAAAAAATTAATTGTCGTTATGATCGAATAATTACTTAAAGATTTCGTTAATATAATTCGATTTTTCAAGTTATATTTAATTAATCTCGAAGACGTTTGATTAAATAAATTAATTCGATCAAATATCGATTAAAATTGTGGGAGAAAATTCAATTCGTAATTTGATGAAAAAATAAATTGTCGTTATGATCGAATAATTACTTAAAGATTTCGTTAATATAATTCGATTTTTCAAGTTATATTTAATTAATCTAGAAGACATTTGATTAAATTAATTAATGCGATCAAATATCAATTAAAATTATGGGAGAAATGTCAATTCATAATTTGATGAAAAAATGAATTGTTATAATCGAAAGATTACTTAAAGATTTTTTTTCATAAAAAGATTTTCGATTAACATGCGATTTTTCGTTAAAGTTTGAAAAATGTAAATATACAATTTTTTGTCTATTATAAAACTTTATATTAAAAATAGTTATTAATTCGGATCACGAAATATGACAAGGGAAGATGGAAAATTCGACGTGACAATATCTTCGATCACGTGACGTCGTTCAAGGTTGTTGGAAATTGGGTATGGGGGTCAAGGCACAATCGACCTCGAGTCGTCACAAAATTGCGATTCTGACCTGTTATCGGTGTCGCAGGAATTGGTTGACGAATTATTCCCTTCCCGAATCCATAACGACCCAAATCCGCACTTCGTTCGAGCTCTCTTGCGATCTGCAAACCAAAAAAAAATCATCATTCCTTCAAATTTTATTGCAATTCAGAAATTTCCAAATTAACAATTTTTTTTGACAAACAGTATTCAATATTTTATAACAAATCTAGTAAAAGAAGAATTCTAAAAGTCTTATGAATAGTCGAATGTGAACGATAATGGAAAAAAGGAATTCTCGCATAACAAAGGAATATTCAATATTCTCGTCCTTATATCGAGGACGAAATATTTCATTCATACAAAGAGACTGCGATCGATGTTAGACGCTCGTGTGACCAGCAAAGAGCCCGTAGCGAGGTCCCCGTATCCATTACAGACCGCTTGTAACACCGCGGGATATAGGCAAGCGACAAGTAGTAACGGTCGGTGTTTGGTCAGACGAAAATACGCGCGAGTCCCACGCGTATCTTATCGGGACAAAAAAATCGTACAAAAACCTCGTGACCACTGTTTTCAAACGTGACTCATTAATTTGTCCACCGTGACGATAACACAATGATAAAATTATCAAAATCAAATTACGATAAAAAAAAAAACGTTCTCAACGAATTTTTGATGACAAGGACAATTTTAATTAAATTTCGATAAGATTGTGGCCAGCTGCTTCGATCGAATTGACAATTTTTTATAGTCGTATGTTCTTTTTCACACGGAGAAATCATTAAACCCGGAATTAAAACGATCGTATAACGTAAATGTTATTATTGTTTTAACTAAAGAAATTTAAAAAAATGTTATAGTCTCGTGGTTTCGAACTTGTTAACAGTTCGAGGCAGCTTTAACAAGATAACTTCCTGGCATTCGAGCTACGAGATATTCCCCTACATCATGTTTCTTAATCCGATGAACTCTGAACTTCGCCCCCCCCCCTCCCCCGTTTTACACGGTATTAACCCCGTCTAATTATCCAAGTTACAAGCACTCTCTAAAAATACAAAAAACGCACTCGTACTTTTTCATGTCGTTATTATTTCCCATTTTTTAAATTATTTTTGTACAATCGTTATAAAGATCTACATAGTAGAAAACAAAGTAGCTTTCCACGTCTGTCTATTTATCCACTAACTTCTCCTAAAACGAGGTTCACTGCCATAGTTAAATTCAATTGTTCTGTTTTTTATTATAAGTATTTTGTTATTTTATTTTATGGGATTATTAATTTTATTATTTAGCTTTAAATTAAAAATATCGAATATCAGATTTGAATACATTTTTGGAAGCAATATTTACATTTATGCGTGCACCTATTTAGAAATATTTATCATTTATGCATCTTATGTAATATTACAAGATATTCAGATTGTGAGTGAATTCAAACCAAATCTAAACCAAGCAACGGATTTTGATGCATTTTTCACAATAATTTAGATAATTTCTCATGCAAAGTTTATATATACAATAAAACGTAATTAATTTTTTTGTAAGTAGAAAAAGACAATATTTTGTAACCAAGTCGCCGAAAAATAAATTTACATGGCTCACGTAGAGTAAACTTTAAGAGATACTTCGAAATGATGTACTAGAGAATTGTAGGGCTTCTAAAATCCTAAAAAAACTCCGCGATGGCATATCTCTATCTCTTACGGTTGACTCGCAGTAGCAATTTCTTTCATTAAAACTTTAATTAAAAATTGCGTTACTAGCGACGCTTTTTACTCTTATTCAGTATGAATCCTTATTAAAATTAATAGGATAGTATTCTTGGTAATTTAATGGGGATTATAATTATCCTTTACAGTATGTCATTCTGAGAAATACTTTAGAAGGAATCATAGATTAAAGTAACAGAAAAAATAATTCCCAGACCGAGCGAGTTTAGATCTAAGCGTTGAGTGCTTTTCCCAGGGACAGCTATACGCAACCCTTTCGCGCCTCACTTTCAAACAAAATTTGTTCCTATTGTATACCGAAAAGTCAGCTGGAAATATTGTTTATAAAAAATTCTATAATCAAAGACAGTAACTTCAAATTTTTCACTTCTTTTTTATTCGAAATTGGGACGTTTGGCTTTCTAGAAAAAAAAATTTACAAAGAAAAAAAGAAGTAAAAATAGAATTTGAGGAGGAGGATAGAAAGAATTATATAATTCTTTATATAATTTTATAGAAAAATTTTATATTATAGATTTTATAGAAAAAAAGAAGTGAAAATAGAATTTGAGGAGGAGGATAGAAAAAATTATATAATGTATAATTTTTTGAGGAGGATTTTTAATGAGGAGGACAGAAAAAATTATATAAAGAATTATATAATTTTTTCTATTATAGAATTATATTATATATTCTATATAATATAATTATATAGAATATATTCTATATAATTATATTATATATTATTATATATTATATATTATATATTATATATTATATAATATATAATATATAATATATAATATATTATATATTATATATATTATATATATTATATAGAATTATATTATATATTATATATTATATATTATAGAATTATATATTTTTCTATTATAAAAATTATATAAAGAATTATATAATTTTTTCTAGGAAAAAATTCCTAGCTTCCTAGAAAAGATTATATAATTCTTTATATATTTTTCTTTATCCCTCTCCTCAAAACTCATTTTCCAATCTCGATTCTTTTCTTCACTTTCGTGAAAACTACGATCACCGACGTTACGTAAAATATAATCGTTCGTATTCTTGGAAGAATAAATGTAAGCGATTATTCGTAATTTCCTGTGGACAAAAATAAAAATATAATATTAGATTTTCAACACGACCGGGAACGTGGACGGCACACGTCACGGTGAACAGTGAAACAGATTTAGCAACTCGGAAGTTGTACGGGAAGGGCTGTTTGCGTGCTCACAACCTCGTGAAAGGGACATGTCGTGCTGGTACTCGCTGCAACCACAAACTTTATTATCTGCCGTATTCGAGAAAAGAGTTAAATATAGTATATGAATGAATTTATCGCGCGAGTTACGTGCTATACGAACTTTTTTCACCCTGACATCGACTCGCGACAATAATAAAATAATAACGAACCCAAAAAAAACAATTAGTCTGTATTTTTAATAAGGATTGCATTTTAATTGAAAAATAAAACACATTTTTCAAAACGATTTTGTAACTATTTTTTCTAAAAAATTGAAAAAAAATTGATAAAAAGATGGAATAAAATAAAACGATAAGTAAAAATAAAATTGTTCATGATTTTGATTTGTTATAGAAACTACAACACCGGCAAATTACGAATATATCATTCGATCCATTTTGCCTGCGCTTCGGATTCGATTGGACGTGAAATTGGTCTAGCGTAAGCGAAAAAAAAATAACGTGCGATGAAAAAAAAGCAATTAGTCTCTATTTTTAATAACGAAAATGAATTTTAATCAGAGAAAAACTATTTAAAACAATTTTGAAACATATTTTCTAAAAAATGAAAAAAATTGATTAAAACAAAAAATTAAAAGAAAGCGATAACTAAAAATAAAATTTTTCATGATTTTGACTTCTCATAGAAACTACCACCCCGGTAAATTACGAATATATCATTCGATCCACTTTGCCTTCGCTTCGGATTCGATTGGACGTGAAATTGGTTAAAAGCGCAGGTGAAAAAAAATACAAAAAAGAAATGACGTGCGATCGGGGACAAGAGAGATAACGGTGAATTCGGCGATAAGATCGGTGAGAGCGAAACGGAGCAGCGGAATTTATCGACGGGCGGAAATTACGACGCAATCATCGACCTGGCGAATCGAGATATGCAGCAAAATCGGCGCGACTGTCTATGTGTGCTTTTTTTTTCATCCATCTCTCGATCCCCCATTCACGCGATTCTCTCGTAGCGTTCGATCGATCGAGATCGCTGCAAATTCATAAAGTCTTCCATCCACTCGTTTCGGTCCATCGGGCGATATTAAATGCCCGAAGCTTTTACAGCGATTAAAAGAACGAAAAAAAAGCACAAACAAAAAGAGACGATTCGATTCATCACTGAGCTTCGACCCAGAGTGAAAACGTTTTTTTTTTCTTTCTTTCTTTACAGTTGAGTCAATTCGACGAATAACGTTGCGGCGTAGCAACGGATCGAGAGTCGCCGACTGATAGATCGATTGGCCTCGCTGACCTTCCGAAACGAGACGATGAAATTGTCCCTTCAAATCCTACCAATCAATCAAACCTATTGATGCAATTCAATAAGTGAAATTGATGGTTCGTCTCTTTCGAGCGGTTCGCGCAAAAGCCACGAGTTGTGGCAGCTTCTTCGTTTGTTTCGTTATGATTTCAGAATTCGTTCGACGATTCTCACATATGGCGGTAAAACAATATTTTTCGATCACGTGATAAATTTGATAATGTATCGATTCGATCAAATATTCTAGTTTTCATATTTATGAATAAAATGATAATTTATCGTATAAAATGGAATTTGTGATAAAATCGATAACAACGACTAACGTCAAATTCTCTCAACGTTCCTTGTATTTGAAAGAAAATTAAAAAAATAAATAAATATCTTGTATTTCAAAGAAAATAAAAAAATAAATAATATCGAAATTGATTCTCACGTACGGCGTCAAAAAAATATTTTTCGATCACGTGATAAATTTGATAATGTATCGATTCGATCAAATATTCTAGTTTTCAGATTTATGAATAAAATTATAATTTATCGTATAAAATGGAATTTGTGATAAAATCGATAACAACGACTATCGTTAAATTCTCTCATCGTTCCTTGTATTTGAAAGAAAAGAAAAAAAAATAAATATCAAAGGTGAACGGACCAGTAAATAAAATGAATCAGCTCATCAGTTGCTTCATCGCGATAGGCGTGATAACTAGTGATTCATCGTCGGATACGTAGAACGATGTGGGAAGCGTTAGACCACGAGAGTGTTGACAACCTCATGAAGTCCGAATCTAAATTGATTAATTGTTCCCGTTCCGATATTGTTAGTGTATGAATAACGACGAAAGCGAGACAGACTCGTCACGGTCAATGGAGATTTTCATCACAGATTCGCTGTTATACAAACGGAATTGAGTGTCTCGTACCTGCTGCAATTATATGCCGGCTGACTCGACGCTGAGTATTTCACTGAATAACATCAATAACGATTTCTACCCTTCCTTTCTGCTAATAATTACATCTTCTTTTGCTCCAATGTTAATTGGGCCTTTCGTTTAATCCTGGGAAAGCTCAAGGACTCGATCTTATAAAAGCTCCGGATACGAATTTCATTTAATTTAATTTAATTTCATGGAATTTCATTTAAATGAAACGATTACATGGAGTGTCGTATCCACGCGGGTCTCTTTAAGGATCCAAGGACAAAACGTCCATTGGACACGTTGCACAATGTCAAGCATGAGCCATTAGGTCGGTGTGGGTTGATGGGCAAGACGATGAAACGAAGTTACCGCCCGCTACGATGCACCTAACCTACAGACCCATATGGACGAGCTCGCTACGTGTATTACGAGATACATTTACACTATGCGTACTCGGGTTCCAGCAGCCACGTTGATGTTCCTGACAGGCTTGTCAGACAACTGGACAATGTCCAAGGGAGATATAGAATCGGGGAGAGGTAAAATGCGAGCGATGGAAGTAGAGAGTGTAACGAGCACACTTTCGCAGCTAGTAGGTAAAGACCGTACAAGTCAGACATCCCTCGGCCAATTGTCTCTAATTGCCAAGGTGGCGTAAACGAGCTCGAGGAGAAGTATAAAAAAGAGAGAGACAATGAGAGGAAGAAAGGAAGTAACGAGGAGAACAAAGTGGAATGAGAAAGAAAAGAAACGTAGAAGGCTGCCGAGTCCTTAAGTACCTTCATGGGAAATCGACTCCGTGTCTTATATACAGATGACTCTTCGTCTTATATTTCCTTCTCTTCGTACGCATATATGTATAATTCAACGTCTGTTAGAGGACCCTTGCGAGACGAGATGCGATCGAAGTTACGAGCTTACTACTTACGTTCCTCGACAACGATACGATCAATTATCCTTGGATGAAATTTTTTTTTTTTACGAAATTCGAATTTAATCAATTCTTTGTCTCGATCCTATTTGTATTGTAGTGAAAGATTGCCTTGGACTTTATTGTCTTGCCTGACTCGCGTGAAAAGACCAATTAGAACGAACGAACCGGTAATAATTGGTTATGTTTTCCAGGACATTAAAGAGGCCGATTGTACAAAGATGAATTATTGTTTCAATATTTTTGGGTTGAATCGACGTTGATTGAGAAGAATCGTGATATACAGTTTCGAAAAAATTTCCCTTCTTTTTATAGGCAAATAGGAACGAAATGGTTGTTCGTATACTTGACCAGTGGATAAAGCCGTTGTTGGTCAGACGCGTTTTCGATACTGCAACTTTTTGAGTTGAATCAACGTTGATTGAGAAGAATCGTTATATACAGTTTCGAAAAAAATTCCCTTCTTTTTATAGGCAAATAGGAACGAAATGGTCGGTCGTATACTTGAGCAGTAAATAAAGCCATTCTTGGTCAGACGCGTTTTCGATACTGTAACTTTTTGGATTGAATCGACGTTGATTGAGAAGAATCGCTATATACAGTTTCGAAAAAATTTCCCTTCCTTTTATAGGCAAATGAGAACGAAATGGTCGTTTGTATACTTAACCAGTGGATAAAGCCGTTGTTGATCAGACGCGTTTTCGATACTGTAACTTTTTGGATTGAATCAACATCGATTGAGAACAATCGTTATATACAGTTTCGAAAAAATTTCCCTTCCTTTTATAGGCAAATAAGAACGAATAGGTCGTTCGTATACTTGACCAGTGGATAAAGCCGGTGTTGGTCAGACGCGTTTTCGATACTGTAACTTTTTGGATTGAATCAACATTGATTGAGAACAATCGTTATATACAGTTTCGAAAAAATTTCCCTTCCTTTTGTAGGCAAATAAGAACGAAATGGTCGTTCGTATACTTGACCAGTGGATAAAGCCGTTGTTGGTCAGACGCGTTTTCGATACCGTAACTTTTTGGATTGAATCAACATTGATTGAGAACAATCGTTATATACAGTTTCGAAAAAATTTCCCTTTTTTATATTCAAATAGGAACGAAATAGTCGTTCGTGTAGTTGAACAGTAGATGAAGCCGTTATTGGTCGGACGTGTTTTCGATACTGTAACTAATGGCCCGGTGTGTGTAATAAAGTACAGGCACTTGGCAGCGGTTGTTTTAAAAGATAAATTGGGTAATTCTGGACACACGTTCAGGTAAATTGAATATTCTACCGCGAATAAAATTGTTTTAAATTACTCCTGGAGGAATACGAACTTCGTTATTTTACTCGCTTCAAGCGGAAAGCAATCACATTACTTTCGATACTTGAATTTCGTATTCATACACTCGAATGGTTCGAGATCAAAAGATCTCGTGCTTTTAGTTCGACTTAATTTATTAGGAGTTGGTTTTATTTGAATTCGAAATGTTTCGAGCAATTCGAAATATTCTAAAGTCGTTATCGGTGTGTAGAGACAGCCGGTTAATCTTATCGCACCTCGTCTCAAAAATAGCATAAAATGTCTTTCGTAATTTATATTACAAGTGATCGAAGTGGAAACCCTCTAGTTACAACAGCTGTATCATCTTAATTCCAGAGATTACAAAATTTATAATTTCTATCTATTCTTATTTTCATACAATGACTTCATCGCCCAAACTCATTTTTTTCCCAGGCTTTTTCCATTAACGAAAATTTCACGACTCGTAACATTTAAAAAAAATTATTATTCAAATCTCAATGCCCCCGACATATTATTTATTTATACAAGAAATATTTAATTTCCATGTCTGAAAAAAATCAACTGTTTATTTTTCATAAATTGAATTTTTCCAGGCTTTTGCCATTCACGAGAATTTCATGAATCTGAGCATATAAAAATAATAATAATTCAAGTCTTAATACCCCTGGCATCTTATTTATTTATACAAGAAATATTTAAATTCCATGCCTGAAAAAAATCAACTGTTTATCTTTCATAAATTGCCTTCGTGTCTTCAATATCAACCCTAAAAAAACAGAGATAAATACGTTATTAAAATATTTATATACAAAACTCTACATTCAATAATCCAACCCTTAAAAAGTTTCTTACTCGAACAACCCCTAAAATAATAACCATCTATAAAAGATTAAATATCAAACCATACAATATTAAAACCCTCTTGAAAATAATTAAAATCAACCCTTAAAAACCACAACATTCTTATACCCAAAATTTCAACCCCCAAACTATCATATATGCCTTTTTAAAAGGACGAATAAAAAGAACAGTTTACCTGTTGCGGAAACGGTATCTCGTGGCCGGGTATAGAATTGGCTCGAACCACCCCTGTCGAGAATCCTCCAACGATCGTGACTGCCGCAACAACCCTTGCGAGAACTCCAAACATTTTTCTCTCGATGATTATTATTATTATTACAATATATATTCTCGTTTCTTTTTTCTTATTTTCCTCTTTCCTTCAATCTCGAAGATTATCCGTTCGACAAATAACTTTGGCTCGTTTACCCTCTCCGTATTACGTTTTTCTCACCCCCTTCGACCTTCTTTCGTTTCTTTTATTTTTTTTTTGTTTTCTTTCGTTTCGATTTAGCAAACAAATGAATAATGTACGCGATTAATTTCCGTTGTTAAATACGTGAAATGTCGGTTCGATCACGAGCGGATAACGGTTATCGGTAGCCGAGGAGAACGAGAGACTCTCTGTGGCTTGGGCGAACCCCGTCGTTCCCTCTTATAGTTGCGGCAGAAGTGAATTCTTGCGCGGGGCTTTCTCACTCGTCGCGAGTCGTAGCGCGCGCGGCGTCTCTCGTTCAACCGCAACGCGCATCCCCGAATGGCTTTTACTCCTGTCTCACCCTCCCCAACCTCGTACCAACCCCCTTAGAGAACGACCCACGCGTCGCCGCGACAGAAAACGCGCTTACGTTCCTCGCTTCGTTCGCGCTCGCACACGACGCAACAAAAACACGCTCTCCTAACACGAAAGCTCTCGTAATACAAGTTTGATTCTTGTCCTTAAGAAAAAAACGTTGTTTAAAAACGACTTCACTCTGGAATAATTTTAAATCAATGAGAAAAAAAACCTTTGCGATTCTATTTTTTGTTAATTCGAATTCATTTTTGTCGACGATTTGGGGGTTGTTTTTAAAATGTTTTTAAGATTAGGTTGTTTTTATTTCTCACCCTAACTTTTTTTTATTCGCAACCCTCGATTGAACTTTCACTATTTTTTTTTATTTTGTCGAAATTTGCGTTTGTTTTTTCTCACTTCCACCAACTCGACTCGAACCGAGACAAACAAAAATTTTAAAAAACACTATTTTTCTTCAGTCTGGAAAAATTCAAAATTGAAAAAAAAATGTTTGCGATTCAATTTTTTGTTAATTCGAATTAATTTTTGTCGACGATTTGGGGGTTGTTTTTAAAACGTTATTAATATCACGTCATTTTTATTTCTCACCCCAATTTTTATTATTCGCAATCTTCGATTGAACTCTCACTGTTTTTTTATTTCGTAGAAATTTACGTTCGTCTTTTCTCACTTTCTCACTATTTTTCTTCAGTCTGGAACAATTCAAAATCGAAAAAAAATGTTCGCCATTCAATTTTTCGTTAATCCGACTTAATTTTTGTCGACGATTTGAGGGTTGTTTTTAAAATGTTTTTAAGATCAGGTCGTTTTTATTTCTCACCCTAATTTTTATTATTCGCCACCCTCGATTGAACCCTCGCTGCCCTCTTCTTTTTATTATTTCGTCGAAATTCACGTTCGTCTTTTCTCAGTTTCGTCGCCTCGACTCGAGCCGAGACAATATTTACACTCTTTATCGGCCTCGTTGCATTGTCCTTTCTCTTATCCTGCTTGAGCCTCGAAAAAATCCACCGGATGTTTGAACAACGAGCGATTTTCGTTCGTACGATCAGGGAGGGGGTTGGATTTTTTTTTAATTCAAAATGGAACGATTTCTGCGTTCTAATTTTCCGGAAACCGTGTCGAAGACACAAGTCGTATATTACGGCTGAATGATCTTTAAAACTTCGCGACAGCTTTTACTAGTGAGAAGTTTCCCAGTTTTCGTCATTTTTTATTTTTTTTTTAATTAAAAATTTTTTTTTATTTTCACAATCAGATAAAATTCTCGCAGCTGGTTTCTCGCGAACGTCTTTCCTAGAACCAAGAAAATAATTCATACCCACGATTGAATTTCCAAGAAAAAAAATATTGTTCCAGAAAATTAATAAATTTTCAAAGTTCGACGAATAAAAAAAAATTGTATTCGCAAATTACCTCGATTGATTATTTACCAACGAACTATCAGACTTCTTTAGAACACTTTGCTCATTTTCCGTCCCAGCTTTTGACCTTTTCCATATTTTCCAACTTTTTTGTCGACTTTTCTGAAACAAAAATTAAAATCGCATTTTTTTCTGCACGAGTTATCGCATTGTCGAAAAATTTCACGTTTTGATAATTTATACGACTGAAAAATGGCCAAGAGAATGATGATATATTTGTAAAAAAATTTAAAGCACAATTAATCAAAATTTTGTATAAGGGATGTTTTTTTACGAAATTAATACAAGTTATCTTTATCAAACTACTGGCACATTTTTTTTTCGTGTACATTGTGACGATGAGAATGAACCGATCGATCAATTCGAAACCCTGGACACTGTCTTGGTTATCAAGTCATCGGGCGTGAGATATTAAGGGAATTGAGATTATATAATGGAGACCCATGGCCGTTACGACTGTTCTCCCTGACAGTGACACCGGCCGACTTCCGGTACGGAACAAATTAGAGAAATTGGAATTTGATGCAGTTTGCGGCAGGAAGAAGAGTGATTTATTCTATTACCTCCTATAAGTACAACCTCGTAATTGCTTCGTTCACATAGAAACAAAATTATAGTGAAGAAATCTTGAATAAAAAAATTTTATTGTGAAAAGAAGAAGAACAGAATTTCTCAATTTTCTCAATTTGGTTCGATATAAAAATTGTTTAAATATATTCTTTTTGAAATATCGAGGCAATTATGATTTCAAAGGCGTCAGATTTTATAGAGAATTAAAAAAAAATTAATTTTCAAACGAAATTACATTTTTATTCCAAATCCCAATTTTTTTATTTCTCCTTTTTTTATTCTAGTTAATTTTGTAAATAAAATAAAGATACAAATTCATTGGCCTCGAAGAAACCAACGATTGTTATCAATAAAATGATATTCGTGATAAGAAAAAAGTAATTTTTTATTTAATCAATTTCCTCGCGTTATAATTTTCGCCCAATATATTTTCCTCCTTACGAGAAATAAATCCAAGAAATTCTCGAAATTTTGATACAATTATAAATTAAAAAACGTCAGATTGTTTATCGAATAAAAAAAAATAATTTTCAACCAAAATTACATTTTTCTTTCGAATCTCAATTTTTCCATTTCTACATTTTGTATTCTAATTAATATTGTAAACAAAATACCAATACAAATTCATTCGTCCTTGGCCTCGAAGAAACCAACGATTATTATCAATTAAACGATTTTCGCCATAAAAAAAGGTTATTTTTTATTTAATCAATTTCCTCGCGTTATAATTTTCGCCCAATATATTTTTCTCCTTATGAGAAATAAATCCAAGAAGTTCTCAAAATTTTGACACAATTATAAATTAAAAAACGTCAGATTTTTTAGAGAATAAAAAAAAAAATTTTCAACCAAAATTACATTTTTCTTTCGAATCTCAATTTCTCCATTTCTCCAATTTTTATTCTAATTAATTTTGTAAACAAAATACCAATACAAATTCATTCGTCCTTGGCCTCGAAGAAACCAACGATTATTATCAATTAAATGATTTTCGCCATAAAAAGAAAGGTTATTTTTTATTTAATCAATTTCCTCGCGTTATAATTTCCGTCGGATAAATTTTCCTCTGTACGAGAAATAAAACCAAGAGCAAAACGATCCACGAAACATAAATTTGAGCTAAACGACGTATACTGCGATTCGCAATTTGTCCCGAATGCCGAAGTGTCCCCGAGGGTTCGTTCCCCGTGGGGCTCGTTCGGAGCCGTCAAAAAAATCGTTGGTTCGAACACGCGTGCTGTGACACAAACAGGGGTCGTCTCGTCCTGCGTTGCGCGAAACGATAAAATATTCCTGGCGAAGGCTTATTTCACATGAGCGATCGTTGGGAAAAGATGCAAAGAACGTATGGTCGATGATTTCGTCGTTGGTCGAAGATTCGAGACGAAGAAGGGAGGAAGACCCTTGCTTCGTGACCCAGAGACAGGGAGAGAGAGAGAGAAAGTTGGTGAATTTGTGTCGCGAAGTACGAACCCCAGCCTGCCTTTGCGGTTGAGCACCGGATTTAGATGGAACTCAATTACGATGACCGCGTAATTCGTCCACGTGTGCATCGTTCGTCTCGAACATCAACGGCGCCAATTTCAATATGGATGAAGGTAATGGTAAGGAGAAAATAACGAAACGTATAAAATAATGATAAGGAAATGAAAAGAAAAGATACTTAAGGGATGATTGTTGGGGGGTTGGAGATTGTAATAATAGAGTTCTATAAGAAAAACATGAGAAAAATGTAAACGAAAGATACATAGGGGATGGTTTTTAGGGATTGAAGAATGTAATAAGGGAAGAACACAAGGAGAATGTAAACTATAGATACGTAGGGGATGATCTTCGGGGGGTGGAAGAATATAATAAACGAATTAGAAACAAAAATATAAGAAGAACGTAAACGAAACATACGTGAGGGATGATCTTCGGGTGTTGAAGAATATAATAAAAGTATTAGAAACAAAAACGTAAAAAGACCGTAAAGGAAAGATACGTAAAGGATGATCTTGAGGGGGTTGAAGTATATAATGAAAGAATTAGAAACAAAAGACTTAAGAAGACCGTAAAGGAAAGATACGTAAGGGATGATTTTCAGGGGGTTGAAGAATATAATAAAAGAATTAGAAACAAAAAACATAAGAAGAACGTAAACGAAAGATACGTAAAGGATGAGCTTCAGGTGATTGAAGAATATAATAAATGAATTAGAAACAAAAATTGTAAGAAGAACGTAAACCAAAGATACGTAAGGGATGATCTTCAGGTGATTGAAGAATATAATAAAAGAATTAGAAACAAAAGACTTAAGAAGACCGTAAAGGAAAGATACGTAAGGGATGATCTTCAGGGGGTTGAAGAATATAATAAAAGAATTAGAAACAAAAAACGTAAGAAGAACGTAAACGAAAGATACGTAAGGGATGATTTTCAGGGGGTTGAAGAATATAATAAATGAATTAGAAACAAAAGACTTAAGAACAACGTAAACGAAAGATACGTAAGGGATGATCTTCAGGGGGTTAAAGAATATAATAAAAGAATTAGAAACTAAAAACGTAAGAAGAACGTAAACGAAAGATACATAAGGGATGATCTTCAGGGGGTTGAAGAATATAATAAAAGAATTAGAAACTAAAAACGTAAGAAGAACGTAAACGAAAGATACGTAAGGGATGATCTTTAGGTTAGAGTTGAAACGAAGATAAATTCACACCCTCGCTTCGACTAATATCGAAGGATCACCAGCGTTACGTTGACGCAGCCCAAAAATCCTTCTCTCTCACCGTCCCCCCGATACAAGATTATTCCATCATTTATCGAACTGTTCCAACGTGTCCCGCTACGAAATTCTCTTCTCTCAACACCCTTATCCTCCCTCATTGTAAATTTTCCACCACGTTTCACCTACCAATCCCCGGAAACTTGGCCGTTCTCTCAACAAGCATGAACAAACAAATTGCAAAATTATATTTTTCACCCTCTTCGTACAAACGTGGCAAAAAAAAATTAAAATTGATAACCAAAATAAGAAGAAAAAAAACAAAAACAAGGGAGGGGGAAAAAAAATTGCAAACCCCCGAGGCAGCGATCTGCTCGGATCAGAATCTCATCGAGTCGCACTTGTCTCAGGAGAGAAGCGCGAAAAAAATAATTTGCTCGTCTCTCACCCCTCCCCAGCGCGATTTCGAACACGTGGCTGAGCCACCCCCGTCCCCTTCGTCGCGTTCGTTCGTCACCGAGGGGTTGGAAAGGGGTGGTTTTTTTACGTGAAACGTACGTTTACTATTTTTTTTTATTGTTGTTTTTTTTCCCTGGGTATATATCTGTGTGTGTGAGTGTGTGCGTGCGCGCGCGCGCGCGCGCGCGTGTGTGTGTGTGTGTGTGTGTGTGTGTGTATTTTTTCTCACGAGACGTAGTTGCGTTCGCTTCGACGTAACACAAAAGAGCACTGATTCGAGGGCGAGTAAAATTTACGAGTGTACCTTCCAGCCATCTGTAACATCTCGCCGAAATTAAGTCAGAAGTCCGTACGTGCAGGACTGCACGTGACTGACCGCAGCTGCGAATTCAATAATCCTTGGCACGGGCACGAAAACACGAGGACGAGGGGGGGGGGGGGGGGGGGGGGGTGTTAGGCCACCGTCTCCACTGCGAGAATTCGATTTATTTTCATCCAACGAATAACTTTTTTTTATTTTATTTCCTTTTCCGTTTTTCTATTTTTTTTTTTGTTTATTATTTATTACACGTCCGATCTAATTCCGTAGTCTTCTTCCTGCCCCTATCGACAACTACGACGTCGTAACAAATCGTACGAGAGTCGGTTTCGAAATTTCCAAAAAAAAAAATTTTGGAAAAAATTCAAAATTTTAATAAATCGTGGACCATCGATGATTAATGAAAATTTGTTGATTGGGAAAAATCTTGTTACACTTCCGTGACGAATCTTGATGAGAATATCTCGAATCATTCTCGAACGATAAATAATTATTAATTATTAACTTCCCTCACCTTTCGTCGTATCGAATTAATTAAATAAACAAAAATCAGACGTTGTATCAATTCCGACTAATAAAAAAAAAACAAATTTATTTACGAGTAAATAATTCGTGAGTTTCACAATCGCGAGACAAAACGCATTTCCTATCGAGTGGAGCTTTCGCGAACCCACGTAATAACTGCGTTGGAAAATTCGAGACTGCTCGTAGCCAACGAGTCTCTTACTTCATTCGTAACGTTGCCCACCAGTCTGGCGAAAATATTCAACACTTCTATGTATTTTTCGTTGAAATATCTCGCCTGTGTGTCTGTCTGTCTTTCTGTGTGTATGTGTCTGTGTGTCTGTGTGTCTGTCTTTCTATGTGTGTCTGTGTGTCTGTCTGTCTTTCTGTGTGTATGTGTCTGTGTGTCTGTGTGTCTGTCTTTCTATGTGTGTCTGTGTGTCTAACTGTCTTTCTGTGCGTATCTGTGTTTCTGTGTGTCTGTCTGTCTTTCTTTATGCGTCAATGTGTGTGTGCGTGTGTGTATGTGTGTGCGTGTGTGTGTCTGTCTGTCTGTCTGTGTGTGCGGATGTGTCTGTGTGTGTTTGTCTGTGTGTCTGTGTGTGTGGCTTTGTATGCGTATGTGGGTATGGGTGTGTGTGTGTGTGTATGGGTGTGGGTGTGGGTGTGGGTGTGTGTGTACATTAGGGAAAGATAGTAAGACGTTAACAAAGTCAAGTTGACTTGGTAGTATATTGATAGTACCCTCGTGCCGGTGGCAAATCTACGTTATCAAATGCAAACCTCCACTTTGTTTACACGACGGGTAAGACGACGTGACGAATTCGCTTTAGCTCACGACGATTTCGTTTCTCTATTTGTCAATGGACGTATAAAGAAAAAAAAAGAATGTTACATTCTTCAAACAAACGTATATAAATTCTTTTTTGGCCCGGTGCATCGATCGAAAATCGTCGAGGATAAAAAATAAGAATTAATCTTGTTTTAATTTCAATGTTTTCTCATAATTTTATTATAACATTGTTCTTTGTGAGAATTTTTAATAATTAAGAATTGTTGTTAAAGTTATTGGAGTTTTTTTGAAATTGTAATAATTATTTAAAAATTAGGATTAAATAAATAATGAAATTAATAAAATTAATGTGAGTAAGTTAATTAATTAATTAAATTGACGTAATTGAAGTTAGAAATAAATTATAATTTAATAAAATTATAATTATTAGAATTTAATTTATTTTGTTGTCGCGAATTTTGTCTCACGAATTAAAATAGGACGATACGTAATGACCTTGTTTACTCAAGGAAGGATTCAATGAATCGACGCTTTATCGGCTAATCCCCCGAGATCTGTTACTATTTGTCAAGACGGTGACGGAGCTTAGACGAGTCGGAGAGAAAAATCGACTCGCGTCCAGTCGTAATAAGAGTTTATACAAATTTATACGAATCCTGGAATAACAATGCGCTTCGCAATTTTTTAAATAAAAGAAGAATAAAGTTAATTAATAAATATTGTTGCTCGTTATCTTTTCTCGTACACTTCTTACAAAAAATAATTCCATTATTCTTATAAATAAAACAAATTATCAAAATTATTTTCCTATAACTTTTCGGTCGTAGAATAATTTTTTTAATTCGTAATAAATTCAACAAGAAATAATAAAAACTATTTTTTCACAGAGAATATTTTTCGATCGATGAATAATTTTTCTAAAATTGATGACAAATTTGTTAAAAAATAATAAAAACGATTTTCTCAAAGAGTCAGTCATCGAATGATTTTTTTTAATTCATAAGAAATTAAGCAAAAAATAATAAAAACTATTTTTTCACAGAGAAAATTTTTCATTCGTCGAATGATTTTTTTTAATTCAGAAGAAATGAAGCAAAAAATAATAAAAACTATTTTTTCACAGAGAAAATTTTTCATTCATCGAATGATTTTTTTTAATTCATAAGAAATTAAGCAAAAAATAATAAAAACTATTTGTTCACAGAGAAAATTTTTCAATCGTCAAATGATTTTTTTTAATTCGTAAGAAATTATGCAAAAAATAATAAAAACTATTTTTTCACAGAGAAAATTTTTCATTCATCGAATAATGTTTTTAATTCATAAGAAATTAAGCAAAAAAATAATAAAAACGATTTTCTCAAAGAGAAAACTTTTCGATTGTGTAATGATTTTTTTTAAATTAATGATAAATCCATTATTCAACCGGAATCTAGGATTGTATTCACCGAGGTGGCAGCGTGCATTTCAAGATAACACGATGCAATTTGGCGAAGATTCGAGTTAATGCAAACTCCGAAGCACAATACCTCAAAGGAATCTCGCACGGTGAGGCAAACAGTTTGCTAGGCTACAGACCTGAGCCAAAGGACTCAGCGTCAACGACCATTTCCAACTAAATTCACCCAACGCTGAATTTTATATTCCCCAAATACACGTTGCATTCAAGATTCAGGAATTCCAATCTATGCACCACTTTTCTTCCTACACACTTTCTCCAAGTTAAATCTTTTCAATTTTCTCAACAAAGCATAACAAAGCAAATCCAATTTTAGCAAATAAAATTTCTATACAAATTTTATTTCAATTTGATAAAAAAATGTAACAAATAATTAATCGATCAAAATTATCGATTGAATTAAAATTGATGAATGAATTTGACGATAAATTGAACTTAATTAATGTCAATAACGTAAATTATTCTTGGAGAGCAAAAACCGATTAAAATGCAATATCGAACGCTCGAAATTAATTAGCTTTTGCGATTGGCGCGATTTGTTCAATATTATCGTAACGAGCATCGATGAGCAAAAAAACGATCAAGGGCAGATACGGGACTGATTCATCGTCGTAACTTTGGAACAAAACATAGCCGCGAAAATTTTCCTTTCGTCGACTGCTCGTCCCCACTTCGCTATTTTTTATTGTCGACTCTGATAAGATCGTTACACCTACCAAAACTGCTATCAATTTAGCGGCACGTACGCGAACCGTGTAACCCGAATTCTCGTCCCATTCGCCCTTCTTCTTCGTGGTAACTTTTTAAACTTATCTCACGTCCTTATAATTTAATCGTGTAAAATAAACAAACTTTTGTATAATTTTTACAACAAGAAACTAATGAAATTTTTACAACAAGAAATAATTTTTACAATAATAAATTTAATCGAACGTTATCGTTCTTTGATCTCGTGTATTAATTAAAACAAAAAATTGTGACTACAAAAAATGTCAGTCGTTCACGTACATTGACGATCGTATATTTATAAAATAAATAATTAATTAATCGATACGAGGTTGATAAATAAACAATAAAAATATGTATAGCCGCAGCTGTGGCCAACGGTCGAAGGAACGTAGAACCGCGTATGAGCTCCAGCGCTCGTTTTACACAGGAGTTTACATTATTAGCTCGCAACTTTATCTTCCTCTCTATCTCTCCCAATCTCTCTTCTTTCTCTTTGTTCCTTTCACACAAAACCATCCTTGAAAGTATCTCCAACATTTCGTCAGTTCTCAGTAAAATTCCATCGTACAATATGGACAAAAAATACTAAACGTTACAATCTTCTTCTAAATTATAAATAAATATTAATATTAAAATAAACATAAAACTATAACTAATCGATACAATCGATATTTCCAATCGAATCCTCCGATATCCTTCCAGTCCGCAAAATCTTCTCATCCGAATTCGTTCAATTTTGTTTCTCATTTTCATTCTTCTTCTTCACTTTCAACCAAGAGAATCTGACTCACCTCGCCAAGAGGAAAAATAAAAAAAAATAGTGAGAAGAAAAAACATTGTTAAAGCTCAAGGATGCGAGTGACTCGGATAAATTTGATACGGAAGCTCGAAGTGTCCTGGCGCTGATTCCTGATGGCTTCTCTCGTGCCAGCCCTCCGGCGAATGATACAATCCGTAATTCACGCCATTAGTCGCGATTTTTTTCAATCCCTGAATGCTCGATAGCATTAGCGCCAATTTAGCGAGAATCAATGCCTTGCCACCGAGAACCGCGAGAAATTGAAAGCCCATGGGTATGAGTACCGAACCCATTATCAACACGCCCATCATTATCATTGGCATCACGTGTTGTCTTCGTCTGTGTCGACGTCTTCGTCCTACAAAAAATAATTTTTTAAATCATGTAACGAGTGAATAAAATACAAAGTAAAATAACGAACGAATAAAACAATAGCTAAGATTAAAAAATAATTTTGTAAACAATGAAAATGTTTGAAAGAACAATTGTATAAATTTTGTTTGTTTTCTTCTCGTTAACGAGAATCTTCTATCTTTTAATCGTTCTTCTTTTTTTAACAAATTTCATCGTTGACGCTTCGATGAGTTCACAGCTGACGTTTTCTCACGAGCTTTCTACGAAGAATTTTCTTTTGTACCAGTGGTCTACTCGATAATTCTCGAACAATTATCGAGGAGTGAACAAAAAAAAAACAATTGAGAAAAAACGTTCGATGAATAATAAAATGAAAAAACGAAAGAATATTAATTCTTTCAGGAAAATTTATTTTCTGACGTTACCTTCGACAGCATCGTTACCAGGATTTTCGAGAGTGCTGGTTCCATTGGAAACTATGCTGGACAATTGATCGACGTCGATTTTTAATACGTGAGTGCGAAATATTCGTGTCAGACGACCGAGAACTATCGTTCCCCAACTTTTTCCACTCTCTCGTCCATTGGTATCGTTCTTTCTGAAAGACAATTTCAATGCGAAGCTAATGTAAAATTTCCGAACGTCAGATATTTATCGGTTCGAGAAGCAAATGGAAATGGGAAAAAATATATATATATGGAACGCGAGTGGTCAGTGGGTCAGTCGATCGACGCGTAACGCTGGACAGTTCTTGGGAAAATAATTAGACGATACGTCAATCATGTAACGGAGTGAGATCCGGAAGAGTGGGAGGAACTTGTAATATCGATACGTATGATTATTTAATTTTTTTTTTTTTTTTCGAATTCCGGTTAATGTGAATTGGCTATAATTATCGGCACGAGGTTGAACAACGCGTATGGGTTAAGATGAGTGCATATTATAGTTGAGAAAATATTAGTTTGTATTGGTTTCTTCTTTTGCTATCAACAAAAAATTTTCTTTTTTTTTATTTGTTGAGAAATATTAGCATGTATTAGCTTGTATTAGTTTAGCTTGGATGTTGTTATTGAGAAAATATTAGCGTGTATTGATTTCTTCTTTTGCTATCAAAAATGATTTTTTTGGTTATCGAGGAATTTTAGCTTGTATTAGCTTGTATTAGCTTGTATTAGCTAGTATCTAATAAAGATGACAACTTTTACAACTCCATCTTGATAGCTGTTCTTTCTTTAATACTCGGATTAAAATCTAAGTGGATATTATAGTTGAGAAAATATTAGTCTGTATTGGTTTCTTCTTTTGCTATTAAAAAAAAATTTCTTTTTTTTTTTATTTGTTGAGAAATATGAATATGTATTGGCTTGTATTATATTAGCTTGGATATTATTATTGAGAAAAGATTAGCGTGTATTGATTTCTTTGTTTGCTGTCAAAAAAGATTTTTTTTTATTATTGAGACAATATTATCTTGTATTGATTTCTTCTTTTGCTATCAAAAATGATTTTTTTGGTTATTGAGGAATTTTAGCTTGTATTAGCTTGTATTAGCTTACCTTGGATATTATTATTGGGAAAATATTAGTTAAGATTAGTTAATTAATTTATAAAAAAAATATTAATCGATTTCTTCTTTTGTGATCAAAAAAGATTTTTCTTTGAGGTGAGGGATAAAATATAAGTAATGCTAGTTCACCAATTACTAACATATTAAAGATAAGGAATTTTAAATAGAAAATATAGTTTTAATTTTGTTGTGATTTTGTTTAAATATCTACATTTTAATTTTTAATGTTACGACGTGTTTAATTTAAGAAAAATGTATCAAACTTATAGAGCTTAATCATAAAATTAAATCAAATTTATAAAATTTGAGCGAATTTATGAAATTTAACAAAATTCATCAAATCGAATGAAATTTATAAAGTTCAATCATATTTATCAAATAGAATCAAATGTATTGAATATCCTTGAAATTCACGAAACAAATGTCCATGAAACCAAGTTCATTTTTACCTCGTACGTGAAACATATTCAAGAAAAAAAATCTCAATTACTTGGGCAAACTAGCATCTCCCAGTTCTCGTTTGTTCTCTTCATTCGACCCTATTTCCATCTTCCTCCTCGTTCGAGAAAAATGCGAATATAAGAACGTAAGTATTCCTTAGAAGTTGCGTGGGCTTCAACATTTTTTTACGACCAATTTGTCTCCAACAATTTTTACTTCATTAAGCCGAAAAAATCATATTCTTTTCTTCCTTACGATGGATTCCCGTGGACTCTCAATTTTCTACTTTGCAAGCTAGAGTACCAACATACAAGTCAGAAAAACGACTCACTTATCTTCCTGACGAGTATTCGTCGAGTTCGAGTCTTTCTTGAACCGTACAAGATCGATTCCCTCGACAACTGGTATCACATCGTCGGCGAGAAGTGCATCCATGGCGATCAAAGCACGACGTTGCATGCAACTGCGAAGAATCTCCACGAAATCTTTGCTCTCCCCGGATCCTTTCGACGAATTGGGCGAACAATTTTTCAGCAAACCACCGAAAGACCATTTCTTCCTCTCCTCGTTTCCACTGGATTGACCGAACACTCCCAATATCAGGAAAATCAATGACAATACCCGTCGATTCATCTGACAAAATTCAATCCTCGTTACATTTATCTTCTTCCTTAAATCCGATTTACAAACATTTCTTCTTTCTCCAATCAACTCTCCTAATTCTGTCTATAGTTTGATCCAATTTCTAATTGAATTTTAGATTTTAGAAAATTAATGTTGAACTCCAACTTTTGTTGTCCATGGTACTCACCTCTATATTCACAATATTTAAGAAAACAAAAAAACTTCACGCGAGATTATCAATGCGTGTTCCAATGTATCGCGTAAGAATGCACAGTGATATCCGTTTGCCAGGCGTATTTATGCGATTCTGTAAAATAGGCTAAGGTGCCATGCGTGCGATCGTACAAACGAGACTCATCGAAGGGGATCATCGGTGTAGCGGTCAAAAGGCTGTCCGTACTTTATGCTCGTCGGACCTTAACGTGTAATTTTTCATCGTAGCAAAAAGTCCCTTGCTACGATCAACTTCCTTCGTTCTCTTCGTCAAATTATCATTCTTTCCTGCCGCTTATACTTTGTCCCAACTCCACGTTCGTCAGGTAAGTTCCTCTTCTTTAATGTTTTTTTCTTTGTTTTATTGGCACGATCGGTATTTATCGTAAACAGCGATTTGTCTTCGCGTAGAATCACTCTGCATGACATTTGTCGCGTACGACGTTCTTGAAAATCGTGTCATTCGTTCCTGAACGATTCCATACAATGCGTGCTTATTTAAGAGTTGCCTCATAAATCATCCGGCCACGTCGAGGCCTTCGATCACTTTCTCATCATCGTCGAATTCCTTCGACTCCCGACCACTTTTCTTCCCTCGCTCCGATAAATCAAGTCGTCGACAACGCTCGTCAATGTCCCGTTGATACTCTCGTCAATCTGGTGACGATTCGTTTGAAACCATTTAGACTCGTCGATCTGTGAGAAAAAAAAATGATAATTTGTACTTATCGCAAGTTGTAAGTTGTCAAATTGTAAGTATAACTTTTTCTTTCCTAATCTAACACTATGAAATTCATAAGATTCGTGAGCGTAGCTTCTTTTTCATGGTTTAATAAAAAAATGTTTATTCCATTGAATAAAAACGCCCCTTTACATGGAAAGCGCTGTTCACAGCGGATTTTTGTATAAAAAAATGTCTTATGTGTAATTCGTCGTTAAAGATTATTCGACGATATGGAAGAACCGGGGAAACGTAGATATTTGTTAATGATAAATGAGAAAACTATTGACAATAATAATAATAATAATAATAATAATAGTAACAATAATGAGAATAATGAGTAATGAGTAATACGTCGATGGATGTGGGACGGTGAGCAAATCACAGACGAATGGAAAACTCGTTCGACACATTTCCAAACAAATCTCTCGTAAACGTATCTAAAAAAGATGACAACTTTTACAACTCCATCTGTTATAGCTGTTCTTTCTTTAATACTCCGATTAAAATCTAAGTAGATGATCACAGTGAACATTCTTAACTATCGACCTGGTATTTTTTCTTTTACGTTAAATGCCATTGGTCTTATCGCAGAAAGCAGTTACTTTTTTCTAATAATAATTCTCTTCTTTTTTTTCTAATGGCCACCAATCTGTCTTTCTCTTATACTACTTGTATATATCGTTTTATTCCTTCGGCACGGTCAGGTCATTCAGCGAAAAAAATCGTAATTCCGTAATCCGTCGCTATCTAAAGTAATCGATGTGTTATCTATGTTATTTTTCTCTTTTACGTTCGCGTGGTCCAAATTTGATTAGATAATAGTTATCTATGAAAAATGGATTTTCTCTTTCCATTGTTACGTCTAATTTCAATAAATCTAGACAATCTTCAAAGATATCAAAATAGTTTTATGTTCTATTCATTGTTCGGTTGATCTCCTCTCCTCGCGTTGATAAGAGGTGTCCTTGGGAGGCATACTCGAAGCCTGTGAAAGAATAGATCGTGTTGAAAAGAAACTCGATGAATACAAAATTAATTTACATTATGAAACTCTTTGTAATTTACTTTGGGCATCCCAGATCGTATACATTGAGCCAAAATCAAGTCTTCCTCCTCCTCGGATAGGCTGGAATTATCTCCAAAGGGTTCCTCGGGTTTTTTCGTTGCCGGTATCGATATTCGCGTCACAGAAGTTCGAAAAACTTCGGTCATTACGCGACTAGACGAGAACGAAGTGGCCTCGCTCAGATTGGAGTGCCTTGGTGGTGGTTCGGGAGTTTTTCGTTGTCCTTGAGATTTAGCGAAGGACATAGTATTGATGGTCCCCTGAAAACGTGACGAGAAATAGTACACCCGTTGTAAATTTTATCTTTATTCGATCGATTTGTATTCACGCTATTGCAAACGGCTCAATTGATATTACCTTGGGCATAGCGGATTGTATACACTGAGCCAGAATCGCCTCGTCGTCGGAGTGATTGGGACTATCGTCATAGAGAATACGTTCACCATCGACAGCGGTAGAATTCGATCTCGGTGAAGACGTACGACGACTGGCAATATCGTTACTTTCATCTCGAGACGGCGAGGCCAACGTGTAAGTTTCTCTGGTACCAACAGACCTTGGCAAATATCCCTCGGATTTCTTCGTCGAAACTGTATGACTCGGTGAATGAAACTCCTGAAAAAAAAAAGTTGTTGTCTCACAATTTTGTCTATATTTGTCGCATCTCCACTGTGCGATAAACATCTACTTCGGTTAATTTCTTTCATCTCCCTAATACAGAACGATTCTGTAAATCGATAGATAAACGAATAATTCGATTACAACGATTTGCCTTGATTGGTAGTAATAATTTAGTTAGCTCTTACCGTAACAGCGGTAGTGCCCGGAAACGAATTAGTTCCCTGCCGAGCTCGAGCGATTCCCGAACGTATACACTCGTCCAAAATCTTCTCATCATCCCCGGACAAGACCCAATCATCGTCATCCCCGGACAATCTATTTTTCTCATCCTTCTCGATATCACCAGAAATGCTGAGCATCGAGAGTGCCGAAAGATTAGAGTGGGATCCAACCGGTGAAATATCAGCGGGAGTGTCCTCGGTGCAATAGACGCGAACGGTGTCGGGTGGAACAGCGGCGGTTACCACAGGATTTTTCGTTTTCGTTATCGGTGAGAGGGAAAGAGTCGAGACGTCAGCTACGAGTCGATCGAGGGTGGAGCTAGTCTGATATCTGACCAAATTCGTCGTTGCATCCGCATTTGCAATGCGATGCACTTTACCAGGTACTTTGTCGGGCATTTCAGACATTTTCTTGAAGGATTGCCTGTACATACTGTTGCGCATTCCCATGCTGATGCAAGCAGCGAGAATGTCCTCGTCATCCTCGTCACCGTCGCTCACTTGTTCCTGATCCGTACGTTCGCGATCCCGGGATCTTGCGTTCTCACCCTCGACCTCGGTGCTCTCGCCGTTCATCGTTTCAGACGAATTATTCACAACAGCGCAGCCAGCTATTCGTTCATCCTTTGGATAATCCTTTTCCTTGGAATCCATGATGATCTTTGGCTCGTCGTCGATCGTTAACGAGCTCAGACTCGTCGCTGCTGAGAATTCTATCGGTGTGGATTCTTCCTTGAAAGCTGCGACGTTGTCTTCAAAAACGCTCGATACTTTGCCTCGAGGACTTTTCACGTATGAGAAATGACGCTGCGGTGGTCCTCGCGTTGTAAAATCGTTCGAATTCTTGGCGTGATTATGACGCGGACTCGGTGGTACAGTTTGCGTAGGGGAATCGGGCAATTCACTCGGTGAAACTACGCCGCTCGTTCTACGGCTAAAGTCGCTGACGATGGAGCTTCGATCGTCATGAATAGAGTGTTGTTCGAAACCGCTCAAAGATCCAAGTGAACTGCTACGTGAGAACATGAGAGGTGTTTGCTCGGAATAGTGATCTTCACCGCCGAAAGTTACAACTTTGCCTTCTTTGTCGACGACCCTCGTTTCTCCCTTTTCCTCTCCCGCGCTGCTAATCACAGTTTCCTCTTCGTTGATTGGGACATCAGCAATGGCCAAAGGATTCTCCTTATCCTCCGTCTCTTCTCTAATACCTTCACCCGAAGGAATTGGCGAAACTGGAAGATCCGACGATATTTGTACGCCAGTTTGTTCAACATTTTCTTCGACATCCCCGGTTCTTGGACCATTCGCACAATTAAGTGAGCTCAGTGAGCTTACGCGTGAAATTCTACATGGAGTTCCTTCGTCGTAATAGTTGATGGGTTTCTCTATCGAAGCGCTGCTGGAATTCAGGACAAGCTCGTTGCTTATATTTTTCGATTCTTTCGTCAATATCACTTCCTCCTCTTCTTCCTCCTCTTTGTCCTCTTTCATACATGCTGGTGTTGGCTTCTTCATTGTCAGGTCTTTGCCGACTCGTGACTCTTGAATAATCTTACGAGATATTCTTTTCGAGCCGTCACCTTCCTTGGCGTCTTCGAGACGTAAATCCGACATGGAAGTTGCTGTGGAAACATTGAACGGTGTCTCGTACGGCGTTCCCTCGGTACAATACGTCTTTACTGTATCCTCTTGTTCGTTACCAGCGAAATAAGCATTATTCTGCTTCTCCTCGTCGTCCGTGTCGTCCTCGGCATAACGAAGACTGTAATCAGTCGGCTGATCGAGATCAGTTTCTGCGTAATCGCCATAAGGATCGGCTTTGTCATCTTGTTGAGAAAATGTCTTTTCCCCTTCTTCGCGATCGACTTTAACTTTGTTCAGTGAATTTCTCGGTACGTAATTCGTCTTTACCGCGCTCGACGTATTTGATTCCACATACTTTTTGCTGTAGTCTATCGGCTGCTCGTTTATGTCAACGTCATACGACGACGCCGGTTTGTTGCGGACTGTGGAATAGTACGAATTACCACCACGTGCATCTTTTGTTCTGTTGGGATAGCGTGGCATTGAGAGATCCATCGGACCATCCTCGTTGGGATCGACATTCGGCTCGGTATCCGATCCTTCCCGAGAACTCTTGTCGCGATTCATTCGACCCATCCCTGGATTGGAGTTCAATGAAAAACTCATAACGATCCGGATGATTATGGCCACAAATGTTAATTGGCCATTTTGTTGTCATTGGACATAATCTTTTGGGAAGATTTAAACAGACGAGGAAACGTTAACTATCAAATGCTCGCTTCCATAACGACGACGCATTTTCATTGAAGCCTCATCCACGCAGCTGTGTACAACCGTTTTCACCTTAAACACACGAGATTAACGATTTTTCATTATTCACTATTATTATGAATTGTTATATATTTCTAAGGTTTTTGCTACTTCGTCAAATTCATTTGTAGGATACAACTTCTTCTAAATAAATAGGGTAAAATATGCAGTACTCAGCCAGGGACTAGTAGTCAGCCTCTGTCTATACTTTGTATGAGTGGGAAGTGGCAAGAGATATACTTCACGCTGTTCCCACTCAAATAAGGGCGACTACTGGTTCCTCGGCAAGGCCTATGTATTTTACCCTAAGCAACTATTATTATGTAAATTGAAGAGCATTGCTTCTCTTTTTCTTCCATCGGGACTAAACAATTTCACCATTTTACCGTTTTGAAAAAAAAGTTTTGTTACAGAAAACAATGTAATACAGTTGATTCAACTTTTGACTATGGTGTAGAATTAATTAAATAATTTCCAGACGACTCGAGTGGTGAAGTCTTTGACATGGATGATCTTTTCAGAAATGGTATGACAACTTCTTTTTACCATTTTTTAATCGGATGAACAATTTAAGACGTTGCGGCATACGTTATCTTCTTCGCAACCGTATCTCTCTCAAATTCTCAACGACCGCGTGGTACATATCCCCTTAACGACCTACCACCAACGACAAATCATTTTCAAAGTGCATTGAAGCAGTAAACAATGCATATAATCAAAACATAACCTTAGAAAACGTCAAAACTACGGTTGTAGTTCAATTCTTTAAGTTACACCCACATTTAGATGCTTGTAAGTCGTCGAACTATTTTAAAAAACTGTTATTCTCACCATTGGACTCTGCGTATAAATTGTTAAATAATTAAAAAACAATTTTTTACCGAATCTTCTTCCACGAGATTTATCCTAACTGAACCGTCGTACTATTTAGAAGTGATCTTCATTACCTACTGAGACGGGATGAAAAAAAAATTTTCATACCAGATACCGCGGTATCCTTCAGGATTATGGGGACTCCACTTCTCACCACCACGCGGCGCATTTGTTCCATCGTTTCTTACGAGCGGTCGTAGGCCCAAATGCTCACATATATACGTCTTCCTTAAATTCTGACATCCAGCGCGTCTAGGGCACAGTACAGAGATACCAGTCCAACTGGATGCGTCTGTCACTGTATCCGAGCAACTTTACCAATAAGTACACTACAAACATCATCATCACATCTATACGCGCCACATGAATGTAGCGGGCTGTCTCGCTTTCAAAACAGCCGCTGCACTGCGCTACACCACCACCGCCTAACGTGGGTACAAATAAGTTCACACGTTGACCGCTCAGATGTCGCAGAACGAACTCTCGTGGTTTCAACTTTTGTTGCATTGCACACAATATCATGCGCATACGCATGGTATTTAAACGTTTGGCTACCCCTGCCGACTCGCTATTAGCCACCATATACTTTTTTCTGACGACATAACGATTCACAACACTCCTAGCGTCACAGCAGCATGCAAGCAAAGCAGTATTATGTGATTATATGAATCAGTTCAAAGGGGAACAATCGATAGCGGTTTTTGAATGATATATCAAATGGCAATACAGGATTTATCGATAATTGTATCATGTGTTCCAGTAGTGTATAACAGTCATACATTGCCGGCGTAAATTCACAGTGTATTGACAGTGCTTTATAACAACAAATATCGTAAATGAAACCTAACCTACAATGACCACGACGAGTATCAATTTAGCAGACGTCGATCTCGATGATCCACGATTTCGTATAAAACCATATCAACAAATGGTTGCATCATGCACCGGTGCCCTCATTACCTCCATTTTCGGTATGTTTTTATCGAGTAGAAATACACTTTTTGTCACATTCTGTCACTTACATACATATCTGAAACTCATAACAAAAATGGTACCGCTTATCTGGCTCGCATCATATGACACAATTTGCCGTTTTGCTGTCTGAAAAAAGCACATGGTATCAATGACCTTGTGACTAAATTCGTATAAACTTGACATTTGCGATAATCATTGCAAAACATTGTTGATAATTACAATAAATCTATGGAATATTTTCATAATACCTCTAGCGCATAAAACAATAAATTATATGTATTACATTTCAATGCCTTGTATTACGTAATTAAAAAACCTTTATTTCCAGTGACGCCTCTCGATGTTGTAAAAATTAGGCTACAAACACAGCAAAAGGCAATGCTCTCAAACAAATGTTTCTTATATTGCAATGGCCTAATGGATCATCTCTGCCCCTGTCTGAATAATGGAAAAGCCCCGGCATGGATGAGAGAAAATGGGAAATTCAATGGAACAATGGTGAGAAAGGAATTAACAAACTTGTTTTGGACAACACATCATGAATTTGAGAATTGCAATTGAAGATGAATACATTATCGTCTTTTCATAATTAAATAATCTAATACTTATTTAAGTATGTTATATATGAATTGCAGGATGCACTTGTTAAAATAGGACGGAGCGAAGGTTTATTTTCCCTCTGGAGCGGTCTAAGCCCAACCCTCGTCTTAGCTGTACCTGCTACTATAGTTTATTTTGTATCATACGAACAGTTAAGAATACATATTATGGTAAGTCGACTTCTTGCATCTCAGTACTCAATCAAAAGACCAATTTGACCAAACAAAATGGTCTTGAATTGTGGTACTCATTAATCAATAATTGTAGGACGCTTATAACAACAGATTAAGTAAGGACAAGACACAGAAGAAACAACCCTTTTGGATACCAATGGTAGCTGGAGCTACTGCACGTATCTGGGCAGCGACCTTAGTGAGTCCTCTAGAACTCATTAGAACCAAAATGCAGTCCCAAAAGCTCAGTTCCACAGGTGATTATGAAAATGATGTTAGGCAATTCTTATTGCAAGAAAACCAACTATCATTCAATGTTTAAAAATCTGAAACTTAGATAATGCCTACCAAATACCTCCTTTATATTTTTTTGTTCGTCTATTCGAATGTTTTAACAGAAATGAGAGAAACCATACAAACTGTTATAAAATACAGTGGAATACGAGGATTGTGGATGGGTCTGGGCTCGACGCTTCTTCGAGACGTACCTTTTAGTGCTATTTATTGGTTGAATTACGAGACAATCAAGAAACTATTCCAAGGTTCACAGCAGAACTTCACTTTTCATCTTGTAGCAGGTGCTATGGCTGGTTCCGTAAGTTAATATTTCTAAAGTTCACCTTTTACAAAAATAAAATGAATTTTTTCACCATCAATTTCACCTCAATTTCAGATTGCAGCATTCATTACAATCCCATTCGATGTCGTCAAAACACATAGACAGATAGAAATGGGTGAAAAAGAAATTTATTCAGGTAATCATTTTTATTATTTGGGTAGCAAATGCAAATAAACATACTATTTTCTATCAAATCATAATTGTCTAAGGTAACTTTTTACAAAATCAATGATTTTAATTACTTTTCTCGTATAGACCGGCCTGGACGCAGCAGTGGCTCGGCTGCAGTAATAAAACGGATCTATGCCCAAAACGGAATTCGTGGGCTATTTACAGGTCTCACACCACGTTTAGTAAAGGTTGCACCAGCTTGTGCAATTATGATTGCTACTTTCGAGCACGGCAAGCGTTTCTTCCAGGCCTACAATGCGCGTCATATTCTTCAAATTGAGAAAGACATACATTTTATAAATCACACGACCAGAGACTCTTGAGATTAGAATAAGAAGGCGCCTAGAGGTCGCAAATAATTATTTGTACCATGCAAAAAGTAAAATAATATTTGTGAAACGTATTACCCGCACTTTTGCATCCATCATTAATAAAGAAAAAGGACTTTAACAAATGATCTTGAATCACGGAGAAAGATTCTTAATATTTTTTTTTCTCCGTGACATTAGCCACTTAGCTAAAGTCCTCAAAACTGTTCTTTGCCCGTCCACATCATGCCGCACTTTCAGACATTTCTACAGCCCAGTTTTACTGACCCGCATTACCGCAACCTATTTCAACGTAGATACCTCTTGCAACCTCCTTCATCATTATGTTCTCCTGATACAAAGTGGGATTTTCGATACTCAGTTTAAAAAATTTCGTCTAACTCGCATTGCCCCGACCTTTTTCAATTTCAATCCATCTTGCCACCTCCTTCAACATTGTGTTGTCCTGATACATCAAAAATCGTACTTCTTATCAGAATAACATAATAAATAAAGGGGTCTAAGTTGACGAAAAGGCGAGGTAATGCAGACCAGTTTAGACCTTGATTTCTTGTCAATGTGGCCGCAAGATGGCACGCAAGCTCTCAACCATCAGCACGAACAGCAGTCTCAGCACTCCTCACGGCGATTCCAAGAACACCAAAAGAAAACATTATTTTAAACGAATAACCTCCATAGTTTCTTTATGCGATGGAATCATAGAAGATATGTTTAATTGTGAATACAAGTATTTTACAATAAATTTATAATGCCATTAGAACATGCAATCATGTGCGAAATATATACCATATATTTCACATAGCAGAGCAGCATATTTTGTTGCATTGTTACTCTGTAATAATTATGAGCAATCGGAGAGGTAATTTTCGCGGCCGTCATTGGCATAGAGGAAAACGAAGATCGCCCAGGAAAGAACCCGGTTCGTTGTTATATTTAAATCTTTTCTGCAAAAAATTATTGATATGAAAATTGACAACTTTTCCTATTATTTTATTACAGACACGAATAGAGTGAATCTTAATGATGATGATGACCAACCATATGAAGTACAAGATTCTCTCGGTAACAATGCAAATTCCAGTGCCAATACCATAAATAGACGTTTTAAATGTCCATATTATGGTTGGAAGTTGTACTTCAACGAGAAAGGTAAACTCTTCGCTGAAAATTAAACCGTCACAAACTTCCAGTTCCTTGTTAACGTCAATGCCAATAACGCGATTGTTTTATGCAGAATATAGCAGACAATCACCTCTAATCAAGAGCATAAAAGCGGCAGAAGGTTTTCTAGAACGACATCAAGATTTAATATCGTTCACTAGTCTAGAAGCTGGTTCATCTTTCAACATAGACATCAATACTATATACAAAGATGATATTTTTCTACAAGAATGGAATGATTTCAGGGATGACGTGTACAATAAGCCAAGGGAGATTTTAAATTGTTTGGGCTTAGCTGTACATCAGGTTGGTCAAGTAAAAATATCGATGATTTTTAAATTCTGTATGAAAAATTCATAGAAATGGTTTCCAACAGAACGTCGTCGAGGCACTGCAGCAACGCGATCACAGTGATTCCATAGGTGAATTAACCAATGTGCCAATGATAAGAGTCAAATTGTTTAATTATCATCCGATCATTTCACTGAAAGATCTTAAAGTAAATTCATACGGTGCGTTGTCAATTCTTGAGATTTGTTAGAAATTAAAAATAGACACAAGATTAAATCAGTGTAATATGATTCACAGGAAAGTTAATTTGTACTCGTGGTTGCGTCATACGTGTAGGACGTACTCAAAATCTTTCGCAATGGATTGTTTTTGCCTGTACAAAGTGTAATCTGCAAAAAGTGGAGAAGCAGCTAGATGGAATTTTTACATCGCCCAGAAAATGTGATATCTGTGGAACAGCGAAATTTTTACCAAAGTTAGATTCACCGGATGTGAAAACTGTACCGTTTCAAATAGTCAGACTGCAGGAGCATTTCGGTGATGAGCAGGTAAATTAGATTTAAAAGCTTCCACACTGGTGCTGTATATAAAGTTCTATTCTGAACTTGTATCTGATTGAAATTTGTAATATAGACCACTCACAGTCTTCCTGATAATTTTTCTAACTGAATATTTGGAAACTTTGTTTAATCCTTATAAATCTTAGTCTATCTATTAGCAAAAATATACTTTATGCAAGACATAGTGTATACAGTTAATCTTTTTCAGGACGATCGAGGCAGAATGCCTAGAGTGCTCGAGGTTGAACTTACTGACGATCTTGTGGATACCTGTATGCCTGGTGACGATGTCACTGTTGTGGGAATAATCAAGGTAGAAAATTACAGTGATGCGAAGAAATAAAAAATCGCCAGTGGGATGTATTCTACGAATTAATTATGGTTAATCAGGTCCGTGGTACGGATGATGGAATAGGAACAACAAGGGGAAACACCGTCAGTGCTTTTTCTCTATATATGGAAGCCATTTCGATAAAGAACAACAAGTGCAAATCTCAGACAGACATGGGAATTGAATTTAGCCTCAAAGATTACATGGCGATAAAGGTGACAGTCTAACAAAATCCGAAGAACACTGAAAAGGGGCATCCGAAGAAATCTGAATCTCTGTTTTCGATTTCACAGGAAGTTCACAACGAACCGGACACATTTTCGCTGCTCGTACGCTCTCTTTGTCCTAACATATATGGCCACGAGATGGTCAAAGCTGGATTGCTCCTGAGTCTCTTTGGTGGAAGTTCGAAACACGAGACACTGCGTGACGACATTCACGTTCTTATGATCGGTGATCCAGGTCTTGGAAAATCACAGATGTTACAAGCCTGCACTAGGGTAGCTGCGCGAGGTGTATACGTATGTGGGAATTCATCCACCTGCTCGGGTCTCACGGTTACTCTAACGAAAGAGGCAGGGACGAGTGATTTTGCACTAGAACCTGGTGCTCTTGTTCTCGCTGATCATGGCTGTTGTTTAATCGACGAGTTCGATAAAATGCCGACTCAGCATCAAGCACTCCTCGAAGCGATGGAGCAACAAAGCGTGAGCGTTGCAAAATCCGGTGTGGTTTGCTCACTTCCTGCAAGAACCTCCATACTCGCGGCGGCCAATCCTATAGGTGGTCGTTACGATAGATCAAAAACCATGATTGACAATCTCAGCATGAGCGAACCTTTGCTCTCACGTTTTGATCTTGTATTTTTGTTGCTTGATCAACCTAACGAACTGCTCGATAGTCTCATGTGTGCTCATGTCATGAACGCTCATCTCCGTGGTAAGAAACACCCAAACCAGAATCTTAGTAATGACCAAACCGGAAGTTCGTCTGGAAACGAGCTAACGAAAACCGGCACGTTGAGAGAGAGACTGTCGTTATTTAATTCGAGAACGGAGAATCTTATTCCGCAATCCGTGACACGAAAATACATCGCCTACGCGCGTCAGTATGTTCAGCCACGATTGTCGCAAGCTGCGGCAGCGGTTCTACAAGACTTCTACCTCGAACTTCGTAGCAAAAATAAAATATTCGGTAACATACCGATCTACAACAGACAACTCGAAGCGCTCATAAGACTCACGGAGGCACGAGCAAAACTCGCATTACGTGTCGAGGCCACTGCGGATGACGCTGCCGAAATCATCGAATTGTTTAAATATACTATCGCCGATGTTCCTCTGCAAGCTGGAAATGGCCGCAATTCGGCTTCCGACTCAGGAAAACTCACTGGCAATAAGGTCAGTATTATTATGTTATCAAACTGATGATAGAAACGAAGTAGGAAAAATCATTCATAACGCTATTGCTCCACAGGTCAAAAATTTTATAGCGCTCCTGAAGGCTGAGGCCGAGGCCGATGGCAAATTGTTCTCGAGAACGGATTTGATGGAAATTGCAACAGGAGGTGGCATAATTGTTCAGGATTTTGGGCGATTCATTAGAAAGTTAAACGAGGAAGGTATTTTGTTGAAGCGAGGAAAACAATTGTACAAGTTTATTGAGGATTAATTATGATTCAAAATCAAATACAAAATTTCGTTACAGCTTTATTAAAAACTATGCGTGCATTCTTCGGACTGCATTCAGATGGCCTTTTTTCCTCTCTTTTATCAAACTTCAAAACAGTGAGCCCTACATGGCAAACGCCAGTAGAGATAGCGGCAGCAGACGGGTCGAGGTGTATGAAAGCATCCTGGTCTGCAACAGGGTCTTTTAGGAACATAGCGCTTAGGCTGTGGTATAGGTGGCGAGGGAATCGTCACGGTACATCCTCTGTAACAGATTAAAAACTCTGACTCTCACTGGAAAATATTCCCAAGCGTAAGAATGACCTGTCGTTAGGTGGAAATCTCACCTGTGCCGAGCGGACTGTCGAGCCTTCAACAAATGCTTTATAAAACGATGAAATGCTTCACTGGGTGTACCCATGATTTACATTTGAACCATCCAACACAGAGGTCTCGCTACTACACGTGTAAGACACTTGGGTGGCTCGCAAGCTGGTAAACATGGTGATGGTGGACTGTAAGGAATGCATTTCGGAGGACATGGTCCGCACGGCACGGGTGGTGTGCATATGGTGATGCAACAGGATGGTGGACATGGGGGACAACGCGGTGGACAAGGACAGCAAGTTACGCACGGAGTACAAGGCGGTGGAGGACCACAGGATGGTTGAGATCTCGCACTGCTGCCCATGGTTGCCTTGTTCGAAGAGCAACTTCCGCACGACATTGTTCTTCCTGGTTATTCGGTTTTTTTAATACTTTTTGCTTAAGAACTTTTTACTTATTTACTCTTAAAAGTTGCTCCATTCGATGACCATAAATTTTGAGTGACGTCTTCGATTCTGTCACCAGATGTTTCTACTGAAACAAATGATAGTCTAGGAAACTAGTTTTGTTGTAGTTTAAACAAAGCTTAAATGATGTAACCGGTGATGGAGAAATTATAGAAGCGAATTGAGGAATAATTCTGTTTCATGTACAAAGACTATATTGACGAATTGTTTTTACAGATTGCGGGATACAGTTAAGAGTGTTCGAATCGGTTCTTCAGCAGGCTGGACAAACAATGGTTCGTGGAGGTGGTGGACAGGAAGTCTGCATGACCCGAGGTGGCGGACAGCAACTTATAATGCAAGGTGGACAACAGCCTGGAGCACTGGCTCGAGGGCAGCATGGTTGAGGAGGACAGCAAGGTGGCTCGATTCGCAGTTGGGGACAACAAGGAGGTTGACCAAATTGAACAGCGCGCAATTGAGGCATTGGGCAACAGGGTGGAGGTGGTGGACAGCAAGATGGTGGAGGTGGACAACAAGGTGGTGGTGGTGGTGGGCAACAGGGCGGTGGTGGACAACAAGGCGGTGGTGGACAACAAGGCAGTGGTGGACAACAAGGCGGTGGTGGATAACAAGGCGGTGGTGGACAACAAGGCGGTGGTGGACAACAAAGCGGTGGTGGAGGACAACATGGTGGTTGAGGTCGTGGACAACAAGGGTCATCATCTTCCGGTGGACAACAACCAGAAGAACAAGGTGATCCCGTACACCCAGCAGCACCACACTTCAATCGACAATACGCTGCCAAAGCAGATTCTCGTGCCTGATCGGCACAATAGTATTTTCTCAGTGCTACTTCGGCATCCCCGAGATCCGTGAGCTTGAGAAGAGCACCACGTCCTGGACCGCAGACTGGATACAACTTTGTCATGCATTCTGGTCGACCCATACAGTCCCACATCATACATCTGTCCTGAAGACCGTTTCGTTTGATACACTCGCAACGATACATGATGCTTCCTCGAAGCTCAAAGCTCTTACAAGCTTTCACAGGACTCTGAAAATTAACAGAAAATTAGAGAAAGATGAGCTTGAATTGAAAGAGAATTTTTTCTGTTGTTTAGAAGTCATTGACTCACGCAGCAGGGTGGACTGTCGTTGGGACAAACGGGACAACAAGTCGGTGGTGGACAATCCGGCTCGTCCCACTCGCAAGGTTTCTTCCTGTCCATCGAGGTCACCAGACATTTCAATTGAGCCAATAATTCTCGTCTACGATCGCAATTAGGATTCTTTCCGTCGCACGGCATGATTTTATTTTCTCTTGGATTATTTTCGTTGGAATATCGGTACGAAAAATTTGGACGTTTACAATTTTTTTGGTCAAATTTTTAGACTTTAAGAATTCATATATTTTTTCATTTCTTTTATAGAACCACCGCAAACGGTAGATTGAAATTTCGACGTGAAAGCATCGAAACGAACGTGATGCTGTCAGTCGGGATTAATCGAGAATTATTTTAACCGAAACGACCCGACATTTGCGGCAGTGGAGACACGACTGGATTGTTTTCTTTTTCTTCTTTCGTTTATACTTAACTTTTGAAGTTACCAAGACGACGCTAAAAGTTTGTGGGTACAATTGTTAATCGTACCACAAGATCTATCTGTCCTAGAGAAAAAAGTAAACACTGTACAATTGCACAGTATTCGCAATAGTAAAGGTATTTCTATATAAATTTTTTTCTCCATAAATTGGCTGTTTATAAATCAGAAATATTTGTTCAATCGCCGTTTTACAATCGTTTTTACAATGTCATTTATACTGTGCTTGTTAAATTCTTTCAGACTTTCAATCATCGCACGGCCCAAAAGTTGTAGAAACACGTGTTTGTGTTGGATAATTATCCGGAAAGTGTAATTGAAAATACTTGGCCGGTGCACAAGTTGCCCAAGGCTTTGTCATGCATTCCGGCTGACCTTGGCACTCGGTGAGAGGACAAAAATCTTGAAGACCATCACGATGGATGCAGCCGCAACGAGTGTGAAGAACTCCACCTCGCATTCTTGGACCACTCTGGAAAATGAGATGAGAATGGAATTCTCAACTTCATAGAATTTCTTCTAATATCGCTCGAACGTGAAAGAATTTTAGATATATCGGCTCACGTTCTCCTCGCATTCGTCACGTCGACGGTCGCTTGTCCTTCGACAGTCGGAACTTGCAATACTATCCGCGTATTCGTCGGTATCGCATTCGCGACGATTCTTTGTACGATTTTGCTTCCTTCGATCTTCGCAGATGCTACTGTCATCGCCGTTTTTCTTTTGCTCGATGGGTATCATCATAAACATAGGTGGAGAACGTGGCTTTTTTTCTTTTCGAAGAGCTTGCTTCTCCAATAGATTCATCTTGTACTGACTGAGAAAGATAAAAGAGTCGTGGTAAAGTTGTTCAATATTTAGCATTTGAAATATTTCATTTTAGGAAAATCTAAAAATGTAGGGTACACCCACCATTCTAGCGCTGTCACTGCAGCTTTCAGATTACATATTAGATCAGCAGTATCGCTGACTTGAATGGTTTCACTCATGATTATTTAAAGAAGATTTGTTACTTGATAATTTGGTTTCAAAATTTTTACTATGAATTTTGCTTTGGTTCGGCGGCCGAAAAGTTGAGGAGAGAAGAAATGGTTAGTAGACAGATGATTTTGAAACTGATTAATTTTGAATGAGATGCTTCATTGTTCTGAAAGTCATGGCTTGTTCAATCAAGCTCTTTCGCAGCAGCGTTTTTGATTTTTATTACTGCTCACATTTTCCTCTTTTAACTACTAAGACTTGTTGTCAATATGAAAGCCTTGCTTTATTTGTACTCTTAAGTGTGGATATACACATGATGCTTAGTCTTTAGATATTCGTTAACAGCAACGCCTGCCAGGTTGTTGTGGACAGCAGGGCGGTGGATAACAACACGTTGAGGGTGGACAACACGGTGGTTCTCTTGGTGCCCTGGAAGGACCGGTAAATTGACTCTGAGGTACTGGAGGACAGATCAGACCGTCCAACGAATCTACGACGTTGCTGGAACATTACAAATAACAAATTTGAATCATATTGAAGAAGTCGAATTTTGAAAAATCTTTTAGAAGAGTGAGGATTAAAAATGCATACTAATAATGTCCCTTAACAGCTTTCATGGTGTAACCCACAGTTCCTCCACCTCCTCGAGTTTTCCCTTTCTTGTCTTTTTTCGAAGCTGCATCCTTCTTCTTATCTCCCTTTCCTGGAGCATTCTGTTTTCTTTCTCCTGGCATGTTGTTTGAGATTAAATGGTCAAAATATAACAGCGAATTTTGTTCAGTTTCTTTGGTCGAGACAGTTTGATTGAAGTTTCCTTCAACCGTGTGAAGGTTGGCAATTGCCACTTATTCACAGTTAATTGTTTTATTGACCGAGTATTATGATTATCTATTAATACTATGATAAAGTAAATCAAGACATTATCATTTCAATAACCAAGCATTTGATTTATGTTATAAAGTTAAGATTTGGTTTTTATTTGTATTTCAGATACAATCATGATATCGCGCCTGTTTTCTTATGGGTAGTAGCAACAGAGCGTTGAACCAGGGCAGACCGTCGGAGGACAACAGACTGGCATGGGACAGCTCATTTCCTGAGGACAGCAAGCTGGTGGTTGAGAGAAAGATTTCACGCAAGGAAGTCTGAAATAATATTAACGAATACCATTTTTAGATTCATTTGTTGTCTTGCCAATCTGGAAGAGGTTGATAAAAGAAAATACCAGTTGAAAACTCACATGCACTTCTTAACTGGTTTCTCTGAAAGACCTATCGTACCACCCATACCTTCACCCTTTGCTATAACTTTTCTCTTCTTGCCACTTTTATTGCTCACATCCGTTCCACTCTTGCCACCTTTTCCCTTTTCTGCAGTCTTCTCATCTTTTTTAGGTGGCATTTTGGTTTCAATTTAACGATAAATTTTTTTTTAATTTTTTTTGTACTGCCGTGTCGGTTTGTCCAGAATTTTTGACCAGGGATATTGCCATGGCGATCGACGTTAACAAATGACAGTCACATCAAAAGTAACTCTATATACCCCTCGATTTTTAGTTCCAGGTGCATCGATTTTCTTTTCATTTTTCGATTGCATACAGATGGCATACATCATAGAAATAGCGTCAAAAGTTCTGTTCATACAAAAAGGCAACTCTTGTTTGCTTTACATTCATGAACAACATGGACGTGGGCACTGGGGAGCGAGGCAACTAGGCTGAGGGCAGCAATCCGGTCCTCTTTTGTACCACTTATTACCCTGTGAAAAATACAAAGATTTTTATTAATGCGCCCATACTCTTTTCGACATATGAGAAATAAGGCAATGTGAAAGTTTACCGTTTGAGCATAGAAACCACGTCCTGGTATCGGATAAGCCAAATCCGGACGCACACTGTTCAAGTCAGAAACGATAATTATATCGGCTGTCGAGCTAAAAGTAATAAGTGGTCTTTTGGAGGGAAATGTCCAGACTGGTTTGCACTCGTGAGGACTCGGACGTACGTGCCATGCCTCGGGATCGTTTCTGCAGTCGTATCTCACACACATGCTCGGTTTCGAGCTTCGTCTTTGACACAAAAAAAAATAATTTTTATGTATCAATTACATCAATCACATGCGATACGTCGTAAAATTGCTGACTCTCACAATCCATCCATCTTCGCAAACAAACATTTCAGTCGTCGAAGCTCTTGACCGTCACTCGTCATTCTGTTCGAGAATCCCCAATTTCCAATGGCTTCGGCCACTCCAGTTCCATTGCCTCGCGAAAATTCCTGAATACATGGAGTTTTCAAATGCGTATCCATATTTAATTAATTGTACTTGAAATTTTGATTCAATGCGTATCTTCTTTACGTCAGTTGATTTTTAATACCGATGCAGTTTCAGATCGAACGAAATGTACGACCTTGAAATTCAAATATTTCACGGAAGTTCTTTGTTTTTATCAGTCCTACTGCCGTGACCCCAGCCTGCTCGTCCGGCGGTGTTCCCGGGCAAGCGATAGAAAGTTTTCAGTACGTCCGTGGTTTGTCTTCGGATCGTTACGCGTGGTGTATACGTCGTATACGTAGTGGAGCGCGGGTTAATGTCAATAGAAAATGATAAGATATTGAAAAGTTAAAAGTAAGAAATAAAATCGAACGATAAGAAATTTATCGGCTCATTGTACCAAGCACAATCATTGTAGATAGTTGAAGTAGGTTAGGTTTTATTAACTCAATTACGTTCGACGAATTTACTTTCCAAAATGGGGTTAGGGTTAGGAAGTGTTCGTGGTAAAGTAATCGTATCTTTCATCATGATTATTCTGGTTTGGCAATGTGTAAAACACTGGTCACCACCAGTGGAGGATCGCGAAGTATCCCAAGAGGTAAGTTTTCTCTTCGCATTATTTCGTCCACGAGTTTCCATTACGCATTTACGTGCAACAGTTTGCATATATATATATATATACATATATATATATATATGACCAACGTATATTTCGTAGACAAGTATTAAACTTTATATAGCATAGATACAGGCGATGGAGGATGCTGAGAAAGGAGAGGTTAAGCCCAGTGTGAAATCTCAGACAGTACTTATTGGTGTGTACTACGAAGCTCTCTGTCCGGACTCGCGAAGTTTCGTTATCAAGCAGCTGGAGCCTACTTACCGAGCTTTGAATGAAAATGTTGAAATTCAAATGGTTCCTTATGGGAAAGCGACGGTAAAATACGTTTGAAAAATCAGTTGCGTGCAATTTTGTGAGGTTTTTCAATATGCTTAATTTATGTTTATGCAGACGAAGGAGACGGATGATGGTTTTGAATTCACATGTCAACATGGACCTCCCGAGTGCGAGGCTAACATGATACATGCCTGTGCCATAGATTTTATCAAAGATCCTTCGGTCCAGTTAGATTTCTTGGCCTGTATGATCAAGAATAATCTAAATCCTCAAAACATCACGAGAGTATGCGGAGCAAAAATGCAAATTGATGTAAAGCCTATACTCGACTGTCAGAAAGAACGAAAGGGCCAAGAACTGTTGGCCAAGTATGGAAAAATGACGAATAACCTTAGTCCCGAAGTTAGCTTTATTCCTACGATTACCTTGGACAAGGTAAAATAGGTTCTTTTTTAAATTTACAATCTTCTTCTCAATTACGTTGTAAATTTCATAATATATTTCAGAATTCTGACAACCAACCAGCCATTCTGAAAAATCTGCGGGAACAAGTCTGCCGACTTTTTACAGTAGCGCCACAAGGCTGTACATAAAACTCTCAGCATATCAAAACTCATCACTGATGAACAAACAAAACTGTAACAAAGGACATATTTTTGAAACTTTGACTTCCCATATTTCTTGTATGATAGATGGCGCCAAAACTTTGTTGTGTTTCCTCGTCAATCGACGACTTCGATGTAATAGTATATATTCATATATCTATATACACAACATGCTGTACAAGTAAGTTAAGAACCAATGGTAATTTGGAGAATTCTTTTTTTTTTTGTCAAAAGGAAAAAATGGTGATAAAATAATCATGACAAGAGTCTGTGGGCGGTGAGTGTTATGTGTGTGTATGTACGTTCTTACAAATTATATTTATACATTGTTGAGCCATAATTTTTGACAGCTACTCAGTCCATTAATTGTAAATTGTCCAATTTTTCACTGGAGTAAAATCCCGCTTTAACCTGTCGTCCACCGAAGAAACGTCCGTTGAGGTCAACCACGGCTTTAATAGCGCTCTCTATTCTCTTGAATTCTACGAATATTCGTACTGCTTCCTCTGCAGGCGCGTCGATCACTTCGTGAATAATTACTCGTGCCACGTCGCCGTACTTCGTGTTGCACTCGTCCTTCACCTCGGGTTCGAGATCGTCATCGACCTCGCCAGGACCAACCATATTTCGAAGAAGCACAACTTTGCTTGGAGATTTCATGATTTCCGTTATGCTTGGCTCTTCGGGAGGTGGCTGAACCGGAAAGGCAGGTGTCGTCGATACTCCGGTGGATGGAGGAGGCGGTGAAACAGCTAATGGTGGAGGTGGTGGCATCAGTTGTTCTCGCTCACCGACAATTCTACCACCTCGTTTGCTCGTCTTCTCAACCTGAAGAGCCACCGACATGCCTTGCTCCTTCTTGCCAAGACCTTGACCTTCTTTGAAACCATATTTTGCCATGATCTTCGCAGCGACCGACGAAGTGGCGTACCCCATACTATTTGGCGGTGGAGGTCGAGGCGACGGAGACGACGGTTGACCCTCTGAAGATTCTTGTAGAGAAGGTGGTGGAGCTATCGCAGCACCACCCGCGACGCTACGAGATGTTGGTGTTCTTTCCTCAAGATCCCTTTCCAGAGGGACCATCGTTGTACTGCCGGGAGACTTAAACAAAAAAAATGGCGAAAATTGTATAATTTCTGTAAAGCGATAAGAGAACATTAACATATCACAAACGTTTAATACGCTCCACTTTCTGATGACATGTAATAAAAAAGGAGCTCATAACAATAATATACTAATTATATATATTCTGTGATGAGGTAGAACCATAGTAGACGAAATTCTTCAATAAATAGTATCCAGGGATCTCCAAGTGCGTATATTCTTTCAAAAATATTGATAAAATTACCTGAGAGCCCTCGAAACGAGTGTTGTCCCTTCTGCGTTTCCTCGACTCAGTTTCCTGGTCATGCTCGCGGTCTCTGATATCGCGCAATTCCTTAACAACCTTTTCATATTCATTTGGCCACATGGGATCATACTCATTGACGACGTTCCAATCGAATTCGCTGCCAACGACGACGCTGTTGCCGCTCCCAGCGGACAACGAGTTCGTAGCGACCGTAGCATCCTCAGCATCCCTTTCTCGTTCACCCGCTTCGCGATTGTTCTTCGATTTTAGATCTATCACCGGTGCCAGTACAGCAGTAGCTTTTCTATACTGTTCGCGCTTTGGCTGTGAAGAAAATAAATTCATCCAACTTTCATAATTCTCGCAAATGATATATCCTGAATAAAATCAATTAGCAAATAGTAAAAAGAAGTACCTGTGTTGTCGCTGCTTTTTTCAACTGTAATTGTGACTGCAACAATTTTATCCCTGACGACCATCCAGCTACTTTTTCCGAATTTCGGTGCTTATCAAAGTCGTCATAGAGCGACATTTTTGTAAAGCGATTTTAACGGATAATATATATATAAGAAATAAAAGATGACAACGTAGCGTCAAAACATATCAATCGACATAACCTCTTATCGAGGAAACTACCGTAGCCACCAATACACGACTGTGCCTGTGCACCGTGCCACAATGATGCACTCTGTACAGATACCGATCGACAACAACATTAAATTCAAGATGTCCGCCATACCGACGGTAGGTAAGACTCTTTACAAGGTTACATTATCCCCCGCTAGATAGCAGCACCGAAACCTCTTACTTTTCCTTATGTACTCTGCTCCAAGAACTTTCCAACTATCGAAATGTATATAAAAGTTTTATAGCTTGTCAAATTCTCATTACAAGAATCGAAAAAATATATAATTCCACGATTCTCAATATCGTGGTCACTCCTCTTTTCTCTAATAAAGTAAATGTATTATTCCTAACAACCGTGTGACCAACACGTTTTATACATGTCCTATCGGAATGCGGATACGAAGACTAATAAAAGTCCCAGAGAAAAACGTATACAAAATAAAAACTAGCGTTGAAAAGTTGGTCAGTACTTCCGGCAGACTGGCGACCGCGCCTTCGAAGAATCAATCAGTGTCATTGACAATGTCTAAGGTGTCAAGTCGGTTCGTGTTCCGATAGAAAATAAAAAAAAAAAAATAAAAAAAAAGGAGGGAATGGGCTCGAGGAGCGGAACTAGACGCTTTAGCCGTGTAATACGACGTCGACAGTGAGAGGTGCAACGGAAGAGAGGCCGCGCTCTGCGGGGTTATTTATTAATAGCGAGCGAACGAGCGAGAGAAAACGAGAGATAGAAAGAGAAAGAGACGAGTCTCGCGGTGGTGCAAAGGCAAGAGAGCGTACAGTCCAGACAGAGGCCTGTCCGTGACTGCCAACGCGCTGTGTTCGAGGGAGTGGCAAGAGAGAAGTGAGCACAACATGCGCTAGAGCCGACGCAACAGAGAGAATGACGAACCGATGCCACTCTCTATCTCTCTCTGCCGTGAGCGGTTCAAAACTGACTCCTTGACGTGCAAGCAAGCGCATCGGAGAGAGGCATTTTATCTACCTCTCTCTCTCTGACTCATTCACTCGGCTTAACCGTCGATTCCTCTATCCCGCATCCTTCGTGCGCCAGTTCGTCGCGTTTTCTCTACTCTGTCCTACTCGCGACTACACAACGACGAGAGAACTTCTACGAGAGTCGACGACGAGGAGGCCCTAGAGACCTCTATCCCACTCTCCGGCTTAATAATGCTTCTCTCTCTCTCTCTCTCTCACTCGTTCCCTCTCTTTCTTTCTCGCGCGTCTACGTCAGCGTGCTGCTTGCCCTGCTGCTGCGCGAGAGTCGCGACGAGGAGAACGGGGAGTAGGAGGAGAGAAGCCGGACGAACGCTTTGTCGGCGCCCGCGGCAGAGATCAAACGCGCCGAAAGCCGCGCGTTTTCTCGTCCCTCTCTTCGCCCCCTCCCTCGCGGCCCGTAGGCTCTGCCAAGCCTCGACGAACCGGGCTTTCTCCCCCCTCCACTTTCCCACTCCATCAACTCGGCTCTCATCCCCATCGCCAAACCGCACGTCGAGGAGGCACTGGCAAAACCGACGCCAGGCTATCCACCAACGACCCCCACACTACTGACGCGCTTACACACTCGCGCCCACCAATCCCAGCCTCTCTCTCTCGCTCCCCCACTCTGTCTCCCTCGCTTGCGCACTGTGTTCGCTCGGTCTCGCTTCTTCGCGTCGCTCGTTCGCGCTCGCTCACATGGCAGTTAGCCGAGAGAAGAGCTCGGAGACCGCGCGCGGTAAAACCGTATTATAGCCTTCCCTATATCCTGTCCTATACTACATATATATATATATATATATGTGTGTATGTATGTATATATATATTATATACACCGCAGGGCACTAGCGTGCCGCAGCAGCAGCAACAACAACACGATCATACCGCCGCAATAAATACAATCCGGTTCTCTCACTCCCTCTCTCTCTCTCTCTTTCTTTCAGACTTTCGTCGTTCTCGTCCACCTCAAGGGATTTCCTTTTCTTTTATTCCTCGTGTCTCGTTCCTTCCTTTTTCGCGTTTCCCCTCTAATTATCGCGCGATTTTGGTTTAATTATTGGTACCGCCTAACAACTTCGCCCTGTACTATTTAGTAGCATGCTATATACATATATATATATTGCCTGTGTGTATACATATATATATATATATATATATATACACATCGTAAAGAAAAAAAACAACAGAGGGCGCGAGCGATTACCAACGATCGAACAGATGCGTAGATCCGACCGAGCTGACAGCGGCCAAACCAAGAAACAAAATAGGGGAATCGGAGTGAATTATAACCTCAAAACCGTGAAGCGTTTTGCAACGAGGAGAGCAACGGGAACGTAGAGAATGGTTCGTGGCGAGAGGCATGATGCGGAATTCACTTCCTGTAAGGGGAGACATCGAACGTTCGATATATATATATATAAATGCTCTCGCGAAGGCAGATATCGATTGCAACGAGAAGGCTTTCTATCTCTCGCATTCGCGCATTTCGTCACTATGCCCCCCCCCCATCGCTCATCGGCCTCGTCTATCTCTATTTTCCTCGCTCGACAATGCCCTGGGATTTCCAGACGACGAATTCTCTCATCCTCGACCTGACCCTCAAATATATATGTGTATATATAGATACCTATAGATGTCGTTGGTGTCTGTCGATTCGTCTATTGGTCGGCGGCTCGACGAACCTAAAAAGAGGGGGGGGGGGGGGGGGGGGGAGAGAAACAAAAATTCTATCGAGTTATAATAAAAAGGAAAATTATCGTCGATTAATTAATTAACATTGCGGGTATACGCGAAAGGTTTGCGCGATAATATTCGGTGGTTATGTGGGGGCCTCCGCAACGAGTTTTTTTTAAAGCCTGCGCGTTTAATTCTTCTTTGCCTCTCCTTGCTCACGAGAGATATCTCTCTCTCTCTCTCTCTCTCTCTATACTTCGCCCAGCGACTCGAGCTTTTTCTTTTTAACTTCTCTCTCTCTCTTACTCCTTCTCTTTCGCTCTTTCTCTCCCTTAAAAAAAACCGAGACTCGCCGCCGACTTTCCGACAAAGGAATAAAGAAAAGAAACAACTAGCTATATATGCCGTGCTGGCTACGGGCTCGAAGGATGGCATGGCGATCCGTGGTGTGCCTCGTCTCTCTCTCTCTCTCTCTCTCTCACTGTTCTTCTCTCTCGACGGTGCTGCCAGGCCACGGTGTATTATAGTATACGGCATCGCATGGTATACGGCATGGCATATGGCGGACCTTTCAGTGAGTGAGTGAGAGAGAGCGAGCGAGCGCGAGCAAGACAGCTGCTACCTCTCTCTCGCGCTGGGCGCGGTACGGTACTGCAGGGCAACGAGAAGAACGAAGAGGAGTGGCGCGCGGTGGCGGGCGGCACAGGGGTGGGGAGAAGCGGCGCGGTGACGGCGGCGCGGTGGTAAGGCCGCCGCGGGGGTGGGGGGAGAGCAACGCTTTACCAGACCAGTGGCGTAGCCAATGAAAGACTCATCTCGGGGCACTGAAAACACAAAGTTTCTTCCCCCACTCCTCTCACAAGCCTGACCGTCCCGCGATAAACAGAAACTCGAGATTTATTTCGATACACGTACTGCGCAGTGGGCGCGCATCCCTGTTACGATTCATTTACAATTTTCCTACAAATTAAAATTCTCCTTTTTTTTCCCCCTCTTCTTCTTCTATTTATCTTCCACCCTAATTAATCCTAAAATTACTAAAACAAAATATCTAATCTGGAATTAATATTTTTATTCCCCCCTCTTTTTTCACTAAGAGCAAAGTGAAGTAAGCCGCAAAAAAAAAAAAATTAAAAAAAATTTTTTTTTTTCAACGATCAATCATCCAAGATAGAGATATGTGAAATAGAGAAGCACCTGGTCGAGCTGTCCGCTGAATGTTTGAAATATAATTCGAGTATCCTATACCCGAAGAGAAAACGCAAGAGCGACAGAGAGAAGGAGAGCGAGAAGCGAAGCAAAAAATAAAAGAAGAAGAGTTGGCGAGAGGGGAAGGGTGAGGGGGGGGGCGAGCGCGGGGACCACCGCGCATTTTAAGTATACCTACTATATATGGTCAAATCGCTCTTCGCTGCTCTTCGTGTGTTGTGTTATAAGCCTTCGTCCATTCATGCCTGCGGGATTCTCTCTCTCTCTCACACACACACACACACTCTCGCTCTCTCGCTCTTTTCCGCGACGTTCGTGTTCCCTTCTGAATATTTACAATCTTATTATCGTACGTAGATACATATATATATACAGCAAGCGTTAGACTTGACCCGAATGTTCTTTTTCAATTGACAATTCGACGCCTCTCCATTCATCTCGGACAACAAGCTTTAAGAAAAAAAAAGAGAGAAAGAAAGAAAAGAACATCGACTTTCCCTGAACATAGTCACGGATGGTAAAAGCTTTACCAATTCTTCTCGTCACGTATGTTTCTTACGAACCGATAGATAAATAATATTGACTTGGAAATATTCGTCTTGAGAATGGTGTTGGATCGAAATTGTATTGAAGATTGACATTGAACGTCCTTGATCAAAGATGGCGGTTGTTCAACGCGAATACGCCCTGTGTATATAAGGCCGCCCGCCCCCTCTAGCGGACGTTCGAGGAACTAAACAAAACGAAAAACGTCGTAACGTATCTATTTCAATCTCCCCCCACCCCATTCCTTTTTTTTTCTTCTCATTCGTGGTTATAAAACCAGCGAAATAAATCCTCAAACCTAGAAAAAGAAATTCGTTCGTTTGTCTCGTTTCGTTGCAAAGACAAAAGGGACAACAAAACGATACCGACGAGAATATAGCTGTAATCGGGGAGTTTTTGGGAATAAAAGTTGGCACACGGATATATGGAAAAGAGAAAGAGAGAGAGAGAGAAGAGGCAGAAGCTTTCAGTGCTTTTAGTGCCGTTTCGTGAGTGCTCCTCGCACAATGTCTCCATCGCTTTTATCCATTTTCCCTTGGCTCGTCTCATTTTTTTTCTTTCTTCTTTTATTTTTATTTTTTTTTTATTCTTTCTTTCCGTTGCCAAAGAGCAGAAAACGTAGGAGACACTCTCGTGGGTAGACCGTGAACATCGGGAAACCTCAGCAAAAGCCAAAGCATCGGCTCTTACCGAGTCGTTTCATATATACATATACACACCCATATATATATATTTTATTAAATAAAATAATAGAATATAAATATAATATAAATATATATATATATATATTTTATTTATATTATATTTATACTCTATTATTTTATATATATTATAAAATATATATATATATATATATATATATATATATATATATTATTTATATTATATTATTTTATTTAATAATAATATATATACATAATATAAATAATATCTATATATATATATTTTTTTTATTTAATAAGATTTATATTTTATATTTTAATATAAATAATATATTTATATTTATATATTTTATTTAACAATATTTCTATTTTATATTTTAATATAAATAATATATATATATATATATATATATAAATAATATATAAATAATATAAAATAAATATATAATATAAATATATAAATATAAATAATATATTTATATTTATATATTTTATTTAACAATATTTCTATTTTATATTTTAATATAAATAATATATATATATATATATATAATTATTATATTTATATTATATATATATATATATATATATTTATTTATTTATTTATATTTTAGTATAAATAATTTATATATAAATATAAGTACAAACATACGTATAATGTTCTATAAACTATACTATAGCGAATAGTAGTACAGTATATATAAATAACGAGCGCGGTGCGACTGTAATCTCTCAGCGCCAGTTGGCCGCTCTCACTTTGAGGCCCGCAGGACGGGTCGTTTGATCTTCTACTCGACTCGTCCTCTCTCGCTCTCCTATCCATCTTTTTCCCTCACGCGCGCCGGTCTCGCTTGTGTCGCTTCCCCCTCTCTACTCCACCGCTGCCTCCCCCCTCTCCTTCGCCCCGCCGCCGTGGCCCGAGCGCCCGTGCGCTCGCGCATCGCACATGCGTGTGCATCTCTGCGCGAGGCATCGAAGAAGCGCTCTCGGCCAACGGAGCCTGCCATCTCGCACGAATACACCCGAGAGAACGAACCGTGTGCAACAACAGAGAGTATAAACGACGAAATGCTTTTTGCTTTCTACGACGATCTTTTCTTTTTTTTTTCTTTCCTTTCATTCTCTTATTCTTCTATCTCTCTCTTTCGCTTTTACTCTTTTCGTCTTGTTTTTTGTTTGTCCTTATTTTCTTTGTTTTATTTTTTCCGACTCGATGTTCCACCGACGTGTATAAAAGGACTTACCGTGAATCGTTGACGAGTCGGTGAATCACATTGGTATACGTAATAATGCCGTGAAAATCCTGTGGATAAAAATGAGGATCGGGGAAAGAGAGAGAATTTTGTATTTTTCTCACCTCGTAACACACGCGCTCGACTTTATAACACGCTTGTTTATATACGTATAGTTCGGTGTGTAACCCGCCAGAGTGCGCTGCGGAACTCGCGAGAGGGCTTCTGTTGTGCTTTCACCGTCAGAGGGATCTTCCACTCTTGTGTAAGGTCTTCCTTCTTCCCTCTAGATGTGTGTAATAACACAGGTATATATATATACACATATATGTATTTACATATGTGTATATTCATCCGAGAGATTTACGCGAGCCTGAGGTAAAAGAAGAATCTCTCGCGTGCAGCTCGCCTTCACCCGGGTCCTTTTGACAGCGTGTATGGGTGCGACTGAACGAGTCAAGAATTCTGAAAAAAGAAATAAAAAAAATATATATATATATACATGTATATTATGAAAAAAAAAAATGGTCCGATGAGCGCATATGAAAGCGCGTGAGAGTAGGAAGGGGGGGGGGGACATCGCGTTGCGTTGTGTCGAGTTGCGACGAGTTTCAGGGACGAATAAACGGTCGTTAAAGCACCCCGTTTATCAAACTTGGATAGTTCGTAAGCGTTGCACGTTGGAACAATTTGAAACGTTCGATCACACGTAGAATTTTCATACTGGCGTTTTGTAGCCAATGTTTTGGTAGGTGGCACCACGGAACGAAGTATACGGCCCTGACGCGATCGAGGAAGGGACGTCGCGAAGGCGAGAGAGGCGGGAATTATACGTACGGAACCCGTGCGCGGTGTGCTGCTCCGCGAGTAAGACTGTGTTAATACGTAGAGTGTACGTTGCGCGCGCAGCTGTGTGTGTGCGCGCGCATGAGTGTTGGGCCGCGCGCTCGCGCGGCGCCGCTGCTTTTGACCGAGGTCGACGAGATCTCCCAACTCTCAGTCAGTCAAACGGAGACCGTAGATCTAGCAGGATCATCGAGGACGAAGAGCGCGCCTCGGTCACGGTGCCCCGTGTGTACTCGAAATAACAAGTGTTAAGTTTCGTTTTTTTAATTTTTTTTATTTTCTGTGACAAAAAAGAAACGCGCGTGTGTATCACGCCTCGACGAACTAACGGAACACGAAGGGCGATCTAAAGACCGATCGAACGTGACTCCACGTACGACCAAACGTTAACAAACAAAATTGTGCATTTTTTATGAGTGAAAAAAAAGAAAAGTGAAGATATTGGGAATATCGTTTGGAGAAAAACGCAATAATAATCATCCTCTCGTATAACACGAGCACGTGCGTCGCTTAAAATCTACGCTACTCGTATCTCTCGCGTGTAAATACGATCATAATAATAATTGTAACAATAATAATAATAATAATAATAATAACGAAGACCAAAATCTTCCCACGTACCAAGTAAACGTACAAATTAAAATAGTTTCTCGTCCGAGGATTATCGTGAATGAGTCACCGGAGCGTTGTAAGTGTCTGAAAAGAAAGGAAAAAAAAGGGAAAACACAATTTCGTGCTCGCTTCAAAGTGCATCGCCGAATAGCCGTCAGATCTGTTTTGATACTTGGCCCAAGTGTGGTTGGGATCGTTTTCACATACGCCTCGTGTCTCTCTCGTCCTATGCGATTATAAATCAAGCTGTTTTTTTTTCTCTTACCATGAAAATCGACCTCGGTGCGCTATAATTATTATAAACGTCGTGAAAAAAAAAATTATTTAATTAATAAAATTAAAAAATCTGCCAATTGTCTAAAATCCAAGGAAAACAGTGTGTTACCGTGTGTGTGTGTGAATTTCGTTAGGAGGAAATCCGACGGTAACGTACCGTTTCGTTGTTTTTTTTTTTTTTCATTTTTTTTTTTCATCGCCAACAACAACGGCGGAGACTTTTCGGTTGATTACCCTCGGTGGACCGACGGAGAGAAAAAATAATAAGCCGGAACACACGCACACGCTGTCGTGTACGGTGTGCGTGCCCGTAACGACGCATGAGGGCCCCATGGCTACCGGATTGGTGAAGTGGTGGCGAGCAAGGTTTCTCGCGGGCTACAAGCCCTTTTCCGGTAATACATATTTTTATTTTTTATTTTTTTTGAAAAAAAAAAAATTAAAAAATTTTTTTTTTTTTTTATTGAATTGGATAGAGAATTTAAAAATGAATGTTTATGAAGGTGTTAGGAGACGTAACAAAAATGGTAAAATCAATATTTCGAGTTAGTAAAATGCGTTTGGCAAGTTTTGAGGATGAAGGATCGAGGGTGGAGAGATTAGTTCCGACGGTCGCCGCTAGGAGCTTCGATCGCGCTGTCGCGCCATCTAGCTTGCCGCCGCGCCCCTCGCTTCCGGTTTCGAGACAATCGACTAGCGGGAAACAACGCGAAACCGGAAGTCGACGTTTTTTTTGTTGTTATTATTATTATTTCATTGTTTTTCTTTTGTAAATTATTATTAAATAATTAAATTTAATCGCTGGGATATAAAAACTCGTATTAATATTAGCACGTACCAGCTAATTTGCGTTTATTGTTGTTATTATAAACGCTCTCTTTGAGAGCCCCGCCGCTTCGTTGGAATTTGTAATCGACGCTCAAAGCAAACATTCCTCGCTCTTTTCCGCCCTTTGTAATCTTTCCCTCACGGGATTTCAGTTTTTGTGCTTTCTTTCGTGGCTTTTTTTTTACTCTTTTCTTTCTTTCTTTCTTTCCTTCGTTCTTTCTTTTTGCCTCTTATTTTTCTACCCTTTCTCTGCTCACGACTAGCAAAAAGGGGGGCTGAAAGAAGCCAAGAATACAAGAATGACTCTTGCACACGGAATCAACGACGCTGCTGTCGTCCGTTGTAAACACACGCTTTTTGAGGTTATGCGCGACCCTTTCTCTCGTATTATCCACCGCTTTCTCGTTATATTTCACTCGACGCGCGCGCGCACACACACACACGCGCATCGGTGGTGTATGTGGAGGGGGAGGAGTGGGGGTAAGATCTGCGTACGCGTATACTAACGTGGAGAAGCTTGAGAGTTCAGGGAGAGCAAACGAAGAAGGGTGACTTGACAAAATAATGGCTCACTCTTCAAAAGCGCTTTACCGCTTTCTCTCTCTTCCTCTTGGGAGCTTTAATTGAGGGGCAGACTTGCGGAATAAAAGAAGCATGCTAAATAGAGAGGGAGAGAGAGAGAGAGAAAGAGGGAGATAGGAAAGCAAAAGTTGTATCTCACCCCACAAGCTCCAGGCGCCCCAGCATCGTTCATCCCCTTGACAGAGAGAGAGAGAGAGAGAGAGAAAGAAAAGTTACTCGTGCATGGGCCATTCCATGTGAACTCGACATTTTTTTTTTCTTTTCATCGAAAATTTGTATACATATGCGATATTTTCTTCCACGCTGGAACCCTAAAGTAGCAATAAATTTTAACAGATTGCATAATTGCAATTTGTTAAAATTGCAATTATGCAATTGCACAATTTTTTAAAATTAATATTAAATAAAATTAATATTTGTTAAAATTGCAATTATGCAATTTGCACAATTTTTTAAAATTAATATTTAAAAAAATTGTGATTGATTAAAAAAAATGCAATTGATTAAAAAAAATTTCAATTAATTAAAAAAATGCAATTAATTTTAAAAAATGGCAACTAAATACAAAAAATTGCAATTAATTAACAAATATTGAAACTTATTGAAAAAAATACAATTAATTTAAAAAATTGCAATTAGTTTTAAAAAATAGCAATTAATTTAAAAATTCATCTATCGATGTTATGCTAAATGATCCATGGACGTTTTTGATAAAACCAACGATTATCTCAAAATAATTATTTTCAATACATTTACTCAAATTCGTTCATCGTTTCTCATCACCAATCTCTTTTTTAATCTTTTACCCGACATTGTCCATTTTTTAAAAAATTCCTATTTAAAACTAAATCAATAAACAAATAAAAAAATCAACAATTAAAAATAAACAATAAATAAAACATGACGCGACAAAATTACATAAATTTTATTGTCCCCCATCCACAAACCTTACTTTCCCTTAATTACCCCCAAAACTGGCAAATTAATTAAAAACGCGTCGAAATTTTCCCTCAATTACTCCCAAAACTGGCAAATTAATTAAAAACGTGTCGAAACTTTGAACGTAAAAAGAAAAAAAAAAAAGTATTTTGACTTAACGAAAAACGCCCTCTACATTATATCTATATCTATATTTATATCATTATATCTATATCTATATCTATATACATGTATATGGTACGTAGGGCATGCCTTCGGCAACAGTGCTGCCACGTGAGAGTTTCACGAAGCACGAGGCGTTAATCCACCCTCTCACTTGAAACGGTTAACACAATAACCTCCCCCCCCCCCCCCCTTCCTTCCTCTTTATTTTCCGCAGTCCCGATAGCTCTGCGAACGAGGCAAGAAGAAAAAAAAACACGTCCACATATATAAGCATAGGCGCGTAGCGTCGAGAGACCACCGATGTTGCACCCCAACACGCTTCCTGTGTAACGTTCTCTCTCTCTCTCGCTCTCAACTAGTGGAGCAAGCGAGAAAGGTCTCTTGGACTCTCGCCCGTGTTTACTTTAGCCCGGCACCGTACAGAGGAAGGCAGGGTTCCAATTACTCACGCGAGAGGCTCTTCTCTCCCTCTCTCTCTTCCTTATGTTTGTCCCTCTCGCCACTTCGGAACGAAGAGACAAAGTTTCAAGCTTCGAAAATCTCTCTCTCTCTGCATACACACGTCACACACACATCTTTATTGAACACAACACTGTTGTAGAGGTTATCGTAATCCCGAATCTAGAGTATATACGCACAACGATACAGCGACATTACCGACCGGGCGACGTAACCAAACAAAACGTTTCAAGTACTCGCCGCTAATGCGACACGCAACGGTCTGTGTGGAGAGGGGGAAGAGGAGTGGGGGTAGAGCAAGCTAGCGTGTATCGTTCTGGACGTTAGTCGTGTCGCGCGTTTCTCCCTGTTACGTTTCGCGGGATAAAACGCGAGGATGTTTGTTTATAGTTATTTGCGATGCTAACGAAGCGTTCCATTGATCTTGAATGGACGTTGTACACTCTCCTTGTTGTTCGAGTTGCTTTATTTTTCATCTTGTCGATCGTATAATCTCGACGTAGCATTATTATTATTATTATTATTATCGTTATTACAATAGAACGAGCGGAGATCGTCCTATCTTGCACATCCCCCCACTCTTTTTTCTCAGACTTTGTAACGGTCGGAACACGGAAGTGGAGAACCACTGGCTTCAAAGCGCGACGCCGTCGAGAGTTCCTCTCCTCGAGCAAACATTATGCGCTCGATGCGTTTAGTAGGTAGTTCGTACCGCGAGAGGGAGAGAGAAAGGATCTCGAGCGGGGTTCTCCCTCTTGCACGATTTCTCGAGCCTAAGCACGAGTGTTATGTATATATATGTATATATATTTTGCTACGTTGCTTGGTGTGTGTATATATGTGTATAGTAAGCACATTCTGGATAGTCAATGAACTGTTGCTTCGCTGTACCGAGCCGAGCCTTCTACTCGACTCTCTCTCTCTCTCTCTCTCTCTCTCTCTCTCTCTCTCTCTCTCTCTCTCTCAAATTTTTAATAATTGTCCTCTCTCTCTAAATGTAATAATTTGTATTAATTGTAATTTAATATTAATAAATAATAATTTTTCAATAATTGAATAATTTGCCCCAAATAAATTTCTAGGGCTTAACTATAAATCAATCTCTCTCCCTCTCTAATTTTTAATAATTGCCCTCTCTAAATTTAATAATTTTAATAATAATAATTTAATATTAACGAATAATAATTTTTAATAAATTAATAATTTGCACCGAAGAAATTCTAGGGCATAAAAATCAATCATTCTCTCTTTCTCTCTCTAATTTTTAATAATTGCCCTCTCCCTAAATTTAATAACAATAATTTAATATTAATAAATAACAATTTTTAATAATCTAATAATTTGCCCCAAAGAAAGTTTAGGACATAAAAATAAATCAATCAATCAATCTTTCTCCCTCTCTCGCTCTAATTTTTAATAATTGCCCTCTCTCTCTCTAAATTTAATAATTTTAATAAATAATAATTTTTAATAATCTAATAATTTGCACCAAAGAAATTCTAGTGCATAAAAATAAATAAATCAATCAATCTCTCTCTCTCTCTAATTTTTAATAATTGTCCTCTAAATTTCATAATTTTAATAACAATAATTTAATATTAATAAATAACAATTTTTCATAATCTAGTAATTTTCCCCAAAGAAATTCTAGGGCACAAAAATCTCTCTCTCTCTCTCTCTCTCTTTCTCTTTCTCTCGCCGACACACGAGGAGAACTGTAATTCTCCCGTCCCCGGTCTTATCTCTTTGCACGGTAAAGATAATACCGGGGTAAGTGTCAATTGGAAATTATGAAAGGATTAGCAGTAGAGAGAGTTTGAGCACACATGGTTGGAGGAGGGGGAAGCGAACCCCCTGGTGTTTGATTACTCGTTACTCGTATCTAGTTACTTTTTTTTAAATTTTCTTTTTATTAAAGACGTGAATAGTTTATGACGAAAATATACGATTACGACGAATAAACAGCTGTTGAAACGCTCGCTACTCACCACGTTATTGGTGAATAAACGTGATTTTTAAATTCGTACTGCAAATGTCGTTGCTTATGCACACCTACCGTTTTGCATTTAGTTACTTTTTAATACCGAATAAATAAATTTATGCAACATGCTAGACGAGCTTGACGAGGATAATTGACGTAATTTAATTAATTAATTTTTTCTCGTTGATTGTGAAACTAAATTCTTTTCATTCTTTTTTTTTGTGAAAATAAAAATATTATGTAACTATTCAAAACTGTGTCTGAATAATTCTTGACACTAAATGGACCAGTTGGAATGAAAATATTGAAATAAAAAAATTGTAATTAAGGGTGGAGGGGGGAAATGTGAAAACAAAATTGAAAAAAAATGGAAATTATTTGGAAATTTTGAATTCACTGGGGGAAGAATTAAATATGACTTTTTTCATTTTTTCATTCTCTGGTTGAATTAATATCGAACGTAATAAAATTGGAAAGTAATCGTTTCATCTTTTTTTAATCGAGCTATCTCTTCTCAATTATAAAAAAAAAAAAAAACCCCTCGAACAACAACCTCATAATCCTCTCCTACTTAAAAATCGATATTTCTAATCCCCCGAAGGAAAGTATTGTTTTTCTAAAACCACTTCTGATCGAGAACAAGAAGACAAAGCAAAAGGACAAAAAATGAAACAAAAAAATGAACCGTCCGATCAGAAAAATAGGAAAAACGTCTCGAAAACACAATTTTGGGTGGACGTGAACGAGGCATTAATTCCTGGAAACGATGGTTAGCTGTCCCCAAGTGTTTTTCGTATCGCTCCAAACCCAAAGAGAGAAAGAGAGGAAGAGACGAGCTCGAGCGAGCGAAAGAAAGAAAGAGAGAGAGAGAGAGAGAGACAGAGATCGTTCGCGCGAGGCTTTGAAATTCCGGTCCCTTTCAAAATGGTCCATGGCAAACAGGGAGCCGACACGGGGGATTCTTTTTACTGTGCCCGGAGAGCTCACCTTTTTCTTCCTGATCCTTCGTTCGTCGCTTTCGATCTCTTTCCACACTAGCGCACACAGACGCACGCACACACACACACACACACACACACACACACACACACACACACACACACACACACACACACACACACACACACACACACACACACACACACACACACATGTGTATGTTTATATACATATCCAAGTCTCTCTCTCTCTTTCTCTAGACATATACATCTATATCCACAGGGTGGATTTCATAAAGTATCACAGACTTTATTCTAAGGTAGATGGGATCATTACAAACAAAATTTGCAAATAAACATTGGGGATATTTTTAATAGTTTGCGAGATATCAATATTTATAGTTGGTCCAATCAGAGCGCGCCGAGAAGCGTTGGCCCTGCCTACTCCCGTTCTAGTCGTAGAGATAGCACAGTATTGGGATCTGACATGGAGGCGTGGTCTAATTTAATATGGCGCAGACCGGGGCGCAGTCGCCTGTCAAAACCGGGCAATAGTAGACGTACCGCGAAAACCAATATTGGGATCTGACATGGAGGCGTGGTCAAATTCAATATGGCGCAGACCAGGGTGCATGCGCCTGTCAAAACCGCGCAATAGTAGACTTACCGTGAAAACCAATATGGCGTAGGAGAGGTTGCAGCGGTTGCAGCCAACTAGTCTTAACATAGCGCAATGGCTTTAATTTTAATAAAATGCTAGTCCTTTCCATTAGTGATATTTGTAAATGGTCTAATTCCAATCCCGGAAATCGAAATTTCGGAGAAGGCGAAAAATTGTAGCGGCAAAATATTTAGTCAGCTGTGGAGTGCTTACAAATTACTGATGTTAATGATTACGTTGTAAATTGAGCAATGCACCCCGGTTTTAGTTTCAACGTGTACCACCAGATGTCTCACGAATTTTGTCAGATCCCAATAGGGCGTTACATTTGAGGTTGCAAAATTCAGAGCAGATAATTTTATTTATTATATTATTATGCAGTCATTTTTATTTCCCAGGCATTGGCTGCTAGGGTGGGAGTGGGCGGGTCCAACGCTTCGCGGAGCGCTCGGCAAAATTCAGAAATGTCAATGCCCGAGAAATGAAAATTACTGCGTGATAATATAATAAATAAAATTGGCTGCTCTGAATTTTGCAATCCCAAAGGCAATGCCCTACACTGTGCTATCTCCATGGGTAGGGTGGGAGTGGGCGGCTCTAACGCTTCTCGGCGCGCTCTGATTGGACCAACTTTAAAAGTTTATATCTCGTAAACTATTAAAAATATCCCTAATGTATATTTGCAACTTTTGTTCGTAATGATCCCATCTACCTTAAAATTAAGTCTGTTACACCTTATGCAATTCACCCTGTATATTCGAGTCAGTCTTTCTCTCTCTCTCTATATATATATATCTTCTTTCGGTTTCACAAGCGAGCCGAGTTTCTGTATGGACGTAGCGGTGTGTTGAGAAAAAGAGACAGGGGGGGGGGGGGGGGGGGGAGAAACGGCATTTTCGGCCTCTTTCGTGTTTCTCGTCCTCCATAAAAACCCCAGTCCTTAAGGGGTGGTCCCGTCGGCGAGGTACAAAAACCACCCCTGTTGTTCGTTTCTCTTTATCTATCTTTATCTCTCTCTCTCTCTCTCTCTTGGTCTCTCGAAGGTTCTAACGAGGAAAAATCAGTCGGCTCGTTCCAAAAGCCGCACGGGGGATTTTCGGAACGACGAAACGTGTGTATAGGGGGCGGGGGGCACTAACGTTTTGTACTAGTGCCCCCTCCCCAGATTTCACTAAAACCTAAGTTCTTTACTGATCGTTGGACAATATTTTTCTAAAGAAAAATCTACGTGAGGATGAGGATTAGGGGGAGAGGGGGTCGATGATCTTGTTGAAACTTTGTGGAAATAAAGTAGGTAATACAAGAGAAAATTAAATGTTCGAGATTCTGTTGTCAATCGTTTGGTTAAAAAAAATAAAAATAATAAAAACATAGTTTAAAATTGGAAGTTATACGTTACCGTTATGTAGCATGCAGCTTTGATCAAAAGGAAACTAGAAGATTCGTTGATTATATTTCAAATTTTCATAATTTACTTTTTTCTTATTTTTCACATTTTCAATTTTTTTTTACTGTTATCATTATTATTATATATTTATAGTTTCTTGCGAACATTTATAAAATGCCATTTTCTATTTTCACCGACAATAATAATAATAATAATAATAATAATAAACTCGAAAATACCATTTTCTAAATTAAATCAAAAACTGAACTACAAAACAAAATTAATTGTTTACAGTTTTAAAAAACCTGTAAGAAAATTAAAGAAAAATATACAAGTGGGTCTCGGTGCAGAGTCGAGGGATTAAAGTAGTTCGACGATTTAGAGGAAAACTCGACGACGCCCAGAAAATTCTCGAAATAGTATAGAAATCCCTCGAAAGCAGCCTAACGATATTTTTCCCTCGGGGTTCGTTCGAAGGCGTCGACAGTGGCGCGGTAGCGAAGAGGGGAGAGAAGAGGAAGGGCGTTGGTGGTGTCGGTTAAGCGTCAAACCGTCATTTTACCGTCGAAAACGATCGCGAGCCGTCGGAAGTTTGGACGTAAGCTAGAGGCGACGAGGTTAGAGGGCGCGGCAAGGTTGGCCAAGGGGACGAGGGTTAAACGAAGAGAAAGACAGACTCTCGACGCGGTTGGTTCACAGCGGGAGAATTCAGAAAATGCCCCAGCGAACGGGTACAGAAAACCCCATGAGAGAGAGAGAGAGAGAGAGAGAGAGAGAGAGAGAGAGAGAGAGAGAGAGAGAGAGCGTTACTAGAGAAAAGTCTCTCCCAAGAAGCTAAAAGATAGCAACAAAGAGAAAAAAGAAAAGAGAGAAAGAGAGAGTGATAAATAAGTAGATAGATGGAAAGAGACTCAAGCCTATGAGAGAAACAGAGTGAATCCTACGGTCTCTGTCGGTTGCCGCGAGAGAAGAAGAGAGAAAAGAATAAAAAAAAAATATATAAAAACAGAAGAGAAAAAAAAGATATTTCACGGAGCAACGTTGCTCTCGGTCGGTCGAGAGGACGAACGAACCATGAGAAGGAAGAGAGAGAGAGAGAGAGAGAGAGAAGGAGAAGAAAGAAATAAAGAAAGAAGTGGAATAAGAAGGAAAAGAGCGAGGCGTTTGGTCGGCGCGGTTCACTCTTCCTGGAAGCCAACAATAATAGCGGCCCGAGCGAAGAAAGAGAGCGAGATGGAAGAAGAAGGAAAGAGAGACGAGAGAACAAACCACGTATGTGTGTGTGTCTCTTGTATATTTGGTGTCTGCGTGAGCCGCTGCCTCTCGGTTGCTCCGTTGGCTTCCACTCACTGACGAAGAGAGAAGCGTTGCCGCTTTTGCTTCTCGGAAAATACCTCACTTCTCTTATTCTCTCTCTCTCTCTCTCTCTCTGTCTCTCCCTCTCTCTTGCTCGTTTACTTCTTCTGGCATGGTGGATGATGGTTCGTTCACTCGGTCCTTCGACCGATCTAAAATTAACGGGGGGTTGAGACGAGAATCCACCTTGAAAATTTGACCAAAGAATCTGCAACCAAAGAGAACGTATCGTGAACGATGTTATCTGCAATTGTGTGGTAACTGCGATATTGAGAATCGAGACAATTAAACGGGGTCAAGGATTTCTCTATGTCGAGCTACTCAGCTTGGTTGATAGAAACTTTGACGATGATTGTGAGGATTGGAAGAATGTTTTTATACATTTTTTGATAATGCTGGAATGTTTGTTAAAGTTGATACTGGCAATTTTGGATCGTTTTGGTTCATTTTCTTTTTTATAGAATTTTTGAGGAATTTGTTTCAAGCTTTGGGAAAGAATTTGTTTCAAGAGTTTGAAATATTTTGTTAAGATTAGGGAATGAAAATTATTGATACGTAATTGCGATTGATCATTCTATTAAACAATTTTTAGACTAACGTATTTTTAAGAAAACTCTTAAAAATACTTTAGTCTAAAAATTGGGATAATTTCAGTTTCTAATCGATGAAGAAACAATAAACAAAAATATCATTGTTCCCATTTTCAATGATGACTACACACCGGGGAATTACTATAATCTTTTTGCTATTGCGCAATCTTGAAATCTTAAATCTTGAATTTTTTGACAATGCTGGAATGTTTCTTAAAGTCGATTGTGGCAATTTTGGATCGTTTTGGTTCATTTTCTTTTTTACAGAATTTTTGAGGAATTTGTTTCAAGCTTTGGGATAGAATTTGTTTCAAGAGTTTGAAATATTTTGTTAAGATTAGGGAATGAAAATTATTGATACGTAATTGCGATTGATCATTCTCTTGCTCTCTTAAAAATATGTTAGTCTAACAATTGGAATAATTTCATTTTATAATCGATGAAGAAACAATAAACACAAATATCATTTTTCCCATTTTCAATGATGACTACACACCGGGGAATTACTATAATCTTTTTGCGATTGCGCAATCTTGAATTCTTGCCAATCTACCTGCTTATCCTGGAGGGAATGTCATACCGCTCGAAAAGAAAAAAAAAAGAAAAAGAAGGAAAAGAAAGAACCAACCTCCATGCCAAAGCCTACGCACGAAATTTCGAAACCGGATGCTCGACCAGAGGAGACCAGGAAGCCAGAAGGATACACACACACACACACACACACACACACACACACACACACACACACACACACACACACGATTTTATATATATTGCCTTCTGCCTTGCACACCGAGAAAGAAAGAAAAAAAAAGAGAGAGACTTCTGACTCGTTTGCGCTATTACAAACCTAGGGCGGACGGAGATATATTTTTTTTCCATTTTATCAAAACGTAAAAGAGAAAGAGAGAAAGAGAGAGAGAGAGAGAGATGTCTCCTGGAAAACGAGCGAGAATTCTAACTGTAAAGATCCGAATGATTTACGAAGGTTGTATTTCATGCAGCGATGGTAGACACGCGGAAAGTGTATCTGTACGTTCGTTTCATTCGTTTCACTGATGTGTCATGACGTGAGAAAGAGAGGAAGAGAAAGAAGGTGGAAGACTCTCGAATCCTGCCACTGTGTTACTCGTTTTCGATCCTTCATTCCTTTTTTTTTATATCGCCATTAAAACACGAGTAGAAAAAAAAGTAGACGGATTTAAATTTAAAGCGATCCTTCGATCGACCAAGATCTATATTTAGATCGTGTTTTGTGCTCGAGTGAAATTCTGGTAGTTTCTAAAATTTCTAAAATTAGGTATCTGGAGTTAGTTTTAAAGCACCGGCGTGATTTTGAAAAATAGTTTTCATTGTCTTAATTCATCCGTGCTGTTTCCATTTTCTTGTCTTTTCTTTTTATCTTGAATATTTTCTTAGTGACGTTTGGATTGTCGAGTAAAGTTTAAAAGTATATTTCAATATTGGAATTTTATATATAAACAGCGGTACCCAGCATGCGTTGCAATGCCGTTTTGGTGTCTTAATTCATTTGACACACAATATTTTTTGTTTTTGTCTCCATGTGCGAAGCATGAACTTTCCAAATATAATTTATACTATACACATTTTTAGCGATTGTCCCCGTGCTTCGTTGATGGACATTGCAAACGCGAGTCGCACTGGAAACTGCAAACGTTTGAAATCGAATGGCATATATTTTGGTATCATTGGGATACGTGACAACAGTACATCGTCTTTACCTTCAAATTTTCTATTTTAAATTGTAATTTCGCTGATATTGTTCATCATATTTTTCCCTGGAAGCCCAGTACCGTTGCAAAGTCGTGGTGGATTGATGTTTCGTAAAAGTATGATAGGCACGCCCATTTTCAATGTTACAACGTGCTGCGCTATGCCTGGCAAATGAAACGAATTCGAGAATTCAGTTGGATAATTAACAAATTATTCTTGATTAATAAAAGCAGCAATCGACTTGTACGTTTTAGCTTCTCATGATATTCTCTTTTGAATCGTGAAATTTATATAATTCACATTGGTGTTTTTGCTGTTAATATAGCACGTTCCCTTAACCACTTATGTTTTTTGCAGTTATATACAATATTTTCACAAACTTTGTGAATCAATTCGTCTGTTGTTGCTGTTATTTTACGAAAGTTTGTACTTCATCGTACATTCTCTAATGGTTTACAGTCTCTCTTCTCGGTGCTCGTCCGTTTCTGAAACTCTTAATGTATGTTTCCTTTTAGATTGAGGTGTAGATCTTTCAATCGCTTCCCGATTTAGAGTCACGATTAATTTGACATTCGCTGTCAAATGAATTATGCAACTAATATATATAACATCTGATAAAGCTGTTAAATAGTCTTTCTATATAGATATACATAAATGTTAATTTTGTTTTGCCCCATACGCGTTTATTTTGGCAAATAAAATTATTCTACTAACGCAGAAACTTTCTCGGGAGTGCGGACTACAATTCACCAAATTTTCATCGCAATCGGATGAATGGTATAAGAGCTTACTCGTGACAAACAAACAAACAAACATTTTTTCATTTTTATGGTTGCAAAAGTCGTCAACAGGAGATTCGAATTTGATCTTGCGACAAGAAAATTATTGTTACACGGATATTTTGTTACAGTAACAGCGGATGTTACTAACCAACGAAATGAGAATTTATAAATTTCCAAGAATAAAAAACATCTACATACGTGTACGTAAACGTTAGATGACAATAAAACACGCTAACAATTTTCTCAGATCGGAGAAAGAATTTTATCCCTGGTAGTACATATAAAGAATTACGACTATGTATGTATGTAGGGAGAGAGACGGAAGGAGAGAGAAAAAAGAGAGATAGAGCGAGGCCATAAGGGAGCGTGTAACTATAAAGAGACTGGAAATTCCGGGGCTATTTCGTTCGGGGAAAAATGTTGTATAATCTTTGATTTATCGGTCGAGAGAACTCTTGCGCTCGCGCCCGAGCATCGTGCGGGCACTTGAAAGGCTTCGAGGCAAGAAGAAGAAAAAAATAATTCCAAGTATACTACGTAGAGAAAGAGGCAACGAAGAGAAAGAGAGAGAGAGATGGAGTGGTGCGGAGAATCGTCGTTTCGAACGACTCTCTGTGGCCGACACCGCGGAGAGTTGGACGACTCTCGGCAAAATACTTATAATATAATACGTGATTACCGTGGCTATAGTAAATATAAGGCGTCGAGAGCGCCAAGAGGTCGATACGACTGCCGTTTTCGTCGGCTTTGCCCTTCTCCCTCTCTCGCACTCATTCTCTACTCGCTCGCTCTCCGTGTTTATTCCACACTTATTTTCTTTATTCCCTTCAAAACGAGACGGAGACACTGCGAATGAAAGAGCAAAAGCTCTTTAGGGCGAGGGTGAATGGAGCATAATATCCGGGTTGAGGGTCTAGAAGTATAGAAAACAAAAATTAGGTCATGCGAATCCAATTACTATTATAATGAAAATGAGAAAAAATAAAACATACCGTTTCTCTCTTCTCCGTTGTGCACAGTTCTCTTCCCATTCACAGGCTTCTATTTCTTTCTTTGTTTTTTTTTCTTGGAATGGTTTATTATTATAATGCTCCAAGAACGAGCGAGTTGACAGCGTGCGCCATCTCTGTCGTCGGTAACAAAACCACTGAGATTCGGGCGCACTTGTCACGAGACGGTGGACAAAGTGAGGTTAGGATTTTTCCATCGCGATTATGAACGCCCGGTCGTGTCAGTGAAATACGTTCTACCTTGGTTCTTTATTCTCGCTTGATCGATGAACTTTCAATCGATTTGTAGAGGGAGGTAGTAATCTCGACATCTTTTTTGTATTCCTGAATTTTCTGGAAGTTAATCACAAACCTTATTGTGTTTACAGTCGTCGGTGGCACTGCCGAGGGTAGCGATTCCGAGGAGCTCTTAGCGTGTGTGGCGCCCCCTTGCAACAGTTCGCCGTTACCACCGCGCATCCTCCTTACGCCGGAAACCAGCTCAATTAATGGCGGCATTCCCATACAGACGGGAACTACGACTTCCTCCACACCGACGCCACACACGGCCAACGATGAAACTAACAACTCGAACAACGTCGGGAATCCAACGAGACAACTCAGTTTCGAGGTAAATTTGTCTATTGTCACGGAGAATTAGTTTTCATCAATTATACATTATCATAGTGCTACAAACTTTTATTTAAAAATGTATTGATAAAAGAAATTCTTAAATTGAGATTTTTTCTAAATCGAGATTTCTCTAAATCTTGTAAATCGAGATTTTCAATCAATGTTAAACTTTACCAAGAATGTCTCGTATATTGAGGTAAAAGTAAAACGAACGATATTACTAGTGTATTCGACTAATTATAAGTTATCGTTTATCTCACGTTGGAAAGGAGTTCGAGTGTGACGTTTCCGTTGCTGAGGGTGACAGACGACGTCAGGAATTCTCATTTACTTTGTACGACTTCGACGGCCACGGGAAGATAACAAAGGACGATATAGCCGGTCTCGTGACGACGATTTACGACACGCTTGGTGCATCGATACAAGTACCTCCATGCGGAAGCAAAACTATCAAAGTCAAGCTAACCGTGTCGCCGGATCAGCGTACGAGCGTCGGTAGTAGCAATAGTCAGCAACAGGCGAACAGCGCTACAGCGACGGCAACCGGTACTGCAACGGCAGCAGTGTCGACGACAGCGACAGCAGCGATATCGAATACTTCCGTGAAAACGACGCATTTACCCGGTGGTAACGTTGCCGCTACCATCGCAGCCACGTCTTCCTGCTGTCACGTGAAGCACGTTGCACTATGCAGCCATGGGAATCACGCGTCTCGCAGAGCACCGAGAAGAAGACGAGCACTGCGAAGTCGTCCCGAGGTGAGATTACAAACTTTCACGACAGATGGCGAACCTTTACATCAAATACAATTTATCGTTAAAGCGTTTCCGTTAGATTTCACTGAAAATTTGCAGAAACGTTCTTTGATGTAATATGTATATGTGTGTAAAATTTCAGGGGGATTTATCGACTCAAAAATCACGATATTTATTCTTGAAAATCGTCATTTTTCGCAATCTCCCATAAGAGCCCGTGTTAAATATTGCAACATTATACAACGAGTATCTCGATCATTTGGTCGATGAAGCCTGGTTGAAATTTTGCACACATTTTTATATGACATCAAAGAAGCTTCGATTAGTTTTTATAAGAAATCTTGTGGAAAACAAAATTCATGATTTTGTTTATTATATAACAAATAAACTTTCCGTAGGATCAATTTGAATTTTGAGTATGTTGTTCTTTAGTCGATTTGCAACAAATTTTCTTAATGAACTTTAATGCTTCGTCCACTTCCAATGTGAGAAAAAACGGGAATAAATTTTAATCCCCCACCCAACGATACGACTACCTTAAATATTGCAACATTATACAACGAGTATCTCGATCATTTGGTCGATGAAGCCTGGTTGAAATTTTGCACACATTTTTATATAACATCAAAGAAGCTTCGATTAGTTTTTATAACAAATCTTATGGAAAACAAAATTTATGATTTTGTTTATTATATAACAAATAAACTTTACGTAGGATCAATTTGAATTTTGAGTATGTTGTTCTTTAGTCGATTTGCAACAAATTTTCTTAATGAACTTTAATGCTTCGTCCACTTCCAATGTGAGAAAAAACGGGAATAAATTTTAATCCCCCACCCAACGATACGACTACCTTAAATATTGCAACATTATGCAACGAGTATCTCGATTATTTGGTCGATGAAGCCTGGTTGAAATTTTGCACACATTTTTATATGACATCAAAGAAGCTTCGATTAGTTTTTATAAGAAATCTTGTGGAAAACAAAATTCATGATTTTGTTTATTATATAACAAATAAACTTTCCGTAGGATCAATTTGAATTTTGAGTATGTTGTTCTTTAGTCGATTCGCAACAACTTTTCTTAATGAACTTTAACGCTTGGTCCACTTCCAATGTGAGAAAAAACGGGAATAAAATTTTAATCCCCCACCTAACGATACGACTACCTTAAATATTGCAACATTATACAACGAGTATCTCGATCATTTGATCGATGAAGCCTGGTTGAAATTTTGCACACATTTTTATATGACATCAAAGAAGCTTCGATTAGTTTTTATAAGAAATCTTATGGAAAACAAAATTCATGATTTTGTTTATTATATAACAAATAAACTTTCCGTAGGATCAATTTGAATTTTGAGTATGTTGTTCTTTAGTCGATTTGCAACAACTTTTCTTAATGAACTTTAACGCTTGGTCCACTTCCAATGTGAGAAAAAACGGGAATAAAATTTTAATCCCCCACCCAACGATAAGACTATCTTAAGTCATTTTTTCATTAATTGTTCAACCAGTTATCATACAAAAATGTTTGTCAAGAGTTCTGATAGTCATTTAGAAACAAAAGAATCTCAATTCATGATTTAATTTACTATTTACAATTATTTCTATTTTTACATTTATTTTCAATAGTTTGTTTTTAATTCTTTGATTTTATTTTACTCTTTGTGTTGTTCAAAGGGAGTAATTATTGTAACTGTTCTGGGGAAATAAGTTATATAAGAATTCCGATGATATTAATGTTTCCATCTGTTATTATGTCAGCCTGAACGAGCCGTGGAATCGCACAGTGACGAGGATGCCGACAACGTGCCAGCTGCTGCAACAGTGAATGGCGCGACAACAACAACAACGGGAATGACGTCGAGTCCGACTAAGCAGGAAGAACTACGACGTAGGGTAGGACCAGTGCCCCACATGCCACCGTCGCCCTATTCCAACAGTTCCGAGGGTGATGTGAGCGACGAGAGCGACGCATCGCCCACGATAACTCCCCTAACGCCTCTAGTTACGAATCAACGAAAGCGAAGCGGATCTATGCAGAGGCAACAGCTGCTCGAGATTATTCAGGCTAACATGGAAAAGAATAATCTCAGTTTTCACGCATCTAGGTAAATTTTTAGATTTTTCATTCACGTCTCAATCATTATCACAAATCTGATGTTTTCAAACCGTGACTAGTTTCATTAAACCGTAACACAGTACAATTTTTTAATGACCTCTTTATTTTAGGAAACGACACCAATCCGAGCAACTAAGAATTCCTCTGCAAAGTCCCTACGTGGTCGAGCCAATGAGTCCTTACATAGAGAGATGCAAGCCTACATTAGGAGGTCGACAGCCAGCTTATCACAAACCTGTGCGGGAGCACCATCATCATCATCATCCTCACAATCACAATGCAACGACGCTGCCGAAATTACCCACAAAATGTCGAGGTGGTGGAAATCTACGCAAGCAACGCGGTCAACACACCGTTCAGCGCAACGTACCAGCGCCACCACCTCAATCGTTGCGAAATAATTTGCAACAGACGACTATCGCGGAAAACGTGAATTTGAATTCGTCTCCAACGCACAACAATGAACAACAGCAACAACCTCTAATCGTCAATCAAACTAGCAACGTGAACAATCACACGAACAATCAACGAAACGAGACGCAGAGCGGTAACAAAGCGGGCAAGAAGCATCAGCTGAAACATGCAACGAGAGAACAGGATCAGGCACGCGCTATGGCACAGGTCGTGCGTTGGCTCGAACGGGAATTTTCACAAAACGCCGCTGTAGCTTCCAGCGCTGGTCGTCGTCACGTACACAAACACATACACCATCACTATCATCACTATCACGCCGAGGCTCTAGTTTGACGAATTTGCGATATTTATTACACGAGGCAAACAACAATAAACTCGCGCGCCGGCGACAACGCAAGCACGTCCGTTGCGCGCATTAGACTGACTTATTAAGAGAAGAGATAAAACAAACAAACAAAATGGGAATTAAAAGATAAAAAAAACCCCACCCCAAAGGGCCTATATATAACTATTTACTATTACTCTCCCATGAACGTCATGGGATTAATGAAAAAGACCTGAAAGTATTCGATATCGATTATCGATTACCGGGACGTAAAATCTTTGACAATACGAAATCTTACGATTTATTAAGAATAGGACACACTTTATTATGTTTCGTTCGTTTCGCTTATGGTCGAGATTTCTTTCCTGATTTCGTCGTGTCTCGTTGAAACGCAGGATTAAACTTTCCATCGTATACGTGTATATTCAAAGCTGGATGACGACAACGAGTACAAATATGTACTGTGAAGTATTTGGATTTTTTTGTTAGTCTTAGACTCAACCAACTCGGTCGGTCACTCGGACACGCTCTCTTCTCATCCAATTAACCAGCGACAATCGCGCGACGATAAATCCGTGATTTTCATCTCGATCCGCGTTTATTATTTGCTCGTTGGCTGTTGCTCATCAGCTATCACCAACTTCCAAACAATCGCGAGACTGCGCGACAATATTTTTCCATTAGTCTCGCGAGAAACGAAGAAATTAAGAAAACAAATAGAAAACAGAAAAAGCCAGAGTATTAATAATTATATTTAGCGATAGAATTGTAACGACTAATAAAACGATAATAAATCGTAAGTCTCGTTCTTCGACGAGAAAGATGTTATTACAAATCAGGTTCCTGGCTACGCTTATTACACCAGGGGACATGTAATTTTGTATTGAAACAAACACACACACACACACATACACAAAACAAACTTTGTAATCGCTGTAGATATTTTCGTGTAACGTTTTCTTCTTTACTTTTCTTTCTATCTCTTTCTTTTTTTTATCGATATTTATTAAAACACATTTTTATACTATACTTCAACAGAATTTTCTTCATTACCTTCTTCCCATAAGCAAAACCATTGTCAAACTTGTCTTCCCCAATCCACTCCTAGAAAAGCCCTCGTACGTATCTTTCCACTCAGTAAATTGTCTGTAAAATACAAAAATGAATTTTCACAAATATCCAGAAATTATAAAGACAAAAAATTGCCAATAATTACATGAAGCATAGTTACCGCATGTACCAAACCATTATCCGGACGTTGATTGGGTTCTTGGTATTCCCAATGATGAGATATTGCAGCAGAACAATTCCATTTAACTTCCATACGTTTCAATGTATAATTATAATTAATTATATTGTATGCAACTTTATCTTTATTCGGTACAGGGCAGAGCGATAACGCCCGGGAACAACACCTCCACTAAGGGCCTTTTTTTCTCAGAGACTCATCAAGGAGTCAAATCTGCAAATAGGTACTAATTTCAGCTCGCAGCATCAGCAGTAAACTAGTACGGCTCTCGTAACAAAAGTCCTTTTTTCGTTTATTTGCATATGTGTATTTTTTTAAAATTGTAATATATGTATATGTATATATACAAATGTATGTATATATATATATATTTTTCATTTTCTATCCATATATATATATATATATATATACACACGTGATGTGTATATATACGTGTAATTATACTGCGTGTGCCTTCGATACGCCGATCAGGGCGAACGAATTCGTTTGATAAAAACAAACAGAAACAAACTTGATTACAATACGCAAGCTATTATACACGCTCGTAGAGACATGAAAAAAAAAAAACAGGAAAAAGAGAAAGAAACGTTCTTTCTTTCCATTATTAAATAAAAAGAAGAAAAACACATATTTCTAAAAAAAAAAAAAACAGAAAAGATAAACAAACGGATTTGCTCATAAATCCTAAGCAATAATTGTCTCTCTTGCTTCTTACTCTCGCCACGTCGTTTAGAATACAAAGCATAGGGTTTAAAATAATATTCTATGCTCTCCTTTTTTTCCCTCGCTATATTTTTCTTTTTTTTGTCTCTCTCTCTCTTCTTTTCTTTTCTTTTATTCCACTTAACAATGTCAAAAATCGAATGATACTTGGCTAAGTGTGTTTTAAGAATCGAAATTGCTCGTCGGCTTGTTCGGTTAGTAAATTCATACTTTTTTTTTTGCCAGCATGTCTCCACTAAATGGCTCCCGTTGCACACGCAAATAAGACTCGATTTTTTTTTTGTTTAATGTCGTTTTTTCCTTCCCCCTCTCGCTCTCTCTCTCTTTTCTACATTATCGAAGACTTTATACAGTATATTCAATCTCGTATCGTTTTTTTTTGTTCTTTTTCTTCCATTGTTTTGCGATGCTTCATAAATTTGATAAACAATTTGTTTGTCGCGCGCTTTATTTACCAGAGAAGAAGACGAAGAATATATTTATCGAGTGACTTGTTTTCCTTTTGTCTTTTTGTTTTCGTTATTTTCACATAAAATTGATTAATTCTTTGTGGATCTTTTTCATTCTTTGTTTTGTTCTTTGTTCTATCTACTTCCGGTTGAAAAGTAGGTCCCTCGAAGTACTCTTGCTAATTGTTATCTCTTGTGTATACAACGAGAAAGAAAGAGGAAAAAAACGCTTGCTCGGTGCACGTTAATTAAAAAAAACAAAAGAAAAAGAAAAAAAAAAGAAACAAAAATTCATAAATTCCCAGTGCTAAAAGAGAATAGATCAGAGGTTGGATAGATTTTTGTTTCTTCTTTCGCTACGCTAATCTACTCGTCTCTTAAAAATTAAGCTGAAACTCTTATGTTCATGTACGTGTGTGTATCTCTTTTGTTTCTCCTCACAATTGTGTTTATGTATATGTATTTGTGTCTGTGTGTGTGTGTGTGTGTTGATATGAATACATTCCAAAATATAACTTATCGGCTACATTAACAAATCGTAAATAGAGATTTGGTGAAAATGTAGACTGCAATTTTATCTCGCCTTAATCGGTCCTGGTAAATATACACTCTGTCCAAAGTCCTTGGCAAAAAAAAAAAAACCATAAGAAACTAACAAAAAACACGAACCACATGATCGATAGCAAACGACTTAACGTCCGTATGTATTAAGTTTTATAGTACAATCGAGTAAAACTTATCAGAGAAAAGAAAAGTAAAAAGTAAAGAGAGAAAGAAAAACAATAATAATTGCCAATCGATTTTCGGCACTTTGTTTCTTCTTCTAAAATACAATATATATTTAAGGTTGCCTAAACCGAACGTTGATTTCTTTTCTCCACTATCATCCCCGTCCGATTTCTACGGATTTTACGAATCTATGGATTTTTGTTTTTTCATTCTTCTTCGTATAATCGTTCTTTCTCGTTTCGTTCAAGGTGTATGTATACGCATGATGAATAAAACGCGGATTGTTCAAAAGTTATTACAATCTAAATAAATCAATTATAGCTCCGGGCCTTCGAACATTTTGGACACCGTGTTTGTTGCTTTGTTTTGTTTTGTTTACTCTTGTCGTCTGATATCTAAATCATCAATTATCATCATCCCCATCGTCGTCATCAATTATCAATTATCATCGTGATAAATATGTCGATGCTCTGCGAAAATAGAAAATGAAGACTGTACCTACAATATACTTTCCAACTGCTCGACACCGCAGATACCGTTGGACCATATTTTCTTTTTTTTTTGTTTATCTCCACTGCTAAACTTCATCTTTCTTGAGCAGCGCGTTATTATTATTTCTGTGTTTTTGTGTGTGTTATTATTTTTTTTTTCATTTTTTTCTTTTTGCTTTTTTCAACATGATGTACACATATCATCTCTAACTGTTAGATCTATAAGATCATAAACCTACGGGTTTTGTTTTTTTTTATTCTTGTAATTAATTTTATACTCCGCTCGCACCTTCGTTCTCCTTCATTTTTCCCATTTTTGTTCTCTTTCTTATTCCATCGGTTCTCAAACTCCTGGTTTTTCATCTATAATCAATCTCTCAATGTTTTCTGTTTCACAGAACACTTATATACCCCAGACATATATATTTGTACATAGTTATCATATCCAATGGAGAGTGTTGTGTTTGTGGATTTGTCTTCATTCTGTCCTGTGTATATTGTGTGTATGTGTGTATTTGTGTGTTTGGTGGTAGGTGTGTTTATGTTTAATCCAATCGAATCATTTACGATTCACTTACAACATCAAAAATAGACTATTGCGAGAGTGCTCGGTGTCCACGTGTATGAAGAGTACATGTGATTGTGTTTCTTTTTGCATCTGTGTAGGCGTGTCAGAGAGGGAGATCAACCTTGGATGTGTGTGGATAATTCTATCCAGCTCGAAAGGTAAGATCTCCGACGGTTTTACTTTTCTTCTTATTCTTCCTCTTCTTCTTCTTCTTTTGCACACGTTGCACATACCGGAGGATTTTTCTTACAGTATGTGGCATAGTATAATAAACTTCCGGTAGCGTGAACAATAAAGATTCGCTTCGCGTCTGTGGGTATTATTTCACTCCAAAAAAGGCTGTGAATTTTATTTCTCTAAAGTCCCTAAAATTTCTCTAAACCCGTTCTCATCTCCGAATCGTTTTATTTTCATTTTTTTTTTCTTCACCCCTCGCTAAAGTTTTTTTTATATTAAAATGTTGTAATGTTTCTCTTATTAGTTTGTTTTCAATTTTATTAACAGCAATAAACACATCGCAAGCGCATGTTTATTGTCCACACGATAGATCCCCTTTTTTTTTGTTGTATGTACTATAATGTAACGAAAATGAGAAGAGCGAGACCTTATGCCCTGGTGGTGCGTGGCTTTTTGCGAGAGGACAAATCTTCCGTGGATGATGGAGTCGCGATAACAGGCGTGATCGTCGTCGCTACGGTCGCCAATCTCTTGGCGCGTCCTGCTATACTGGTACTGCTTATCTCTTGTGCGATCGGCACCGAACCTTTAATTTTCAAGAGGAATTTTGTTTTCGTTATTCTCGATTGTCTCTTATCAATGCTTTTTTTGTGTTTTCTTCGACCGGCGAACGAATCGCCTCGAATACCTCTTCCTTTCCAGATAATACAAATTATTGCGTTAACCATAGTGAAACAATTATTCTGACACTTTGTCCTCTCTCGAATTTCACGAGTACAATGAATTTTGCTTTAATCGTCATCAATTTTACGAACGTCCGGCTTTGTTTTAAACGATGGACAGTTTATATGAATTACAAGAAGAAAAAAAACAACGCGTACAGCATGAAAGATCGACCGACGGTAAGAAAAATATTATTCTCCATATTTCTTTACGTGTGTGCCGTGTTTTAGCTTCGAGTTATAGAGAAAACCTCCTAACGGACACCGTCTAGAAATCTCGAAAAAAAATATTAAAAAATTGCTCACCGCGAAGTTTCGTCGTTCTAGCTGGTCCGCTCAAAATTGTATTCTGTGGTTTGTTGATTATTTTCTTGGGTTCGACCTTTTTGCTCGCCTCGGTTGGATTTCTCTTGGCGATTTCGGTCGAACTGCTGCTAACATTATTGCCGACTGGGGAGACCGAGGGTTTCGCGGCTGCCGCTCTATTGAGAGCTCTCTTCGCTCGATTCGATCCTTTGGCGACCGATTTCGCGATCGCGAGGGCTTTGTTCGTGGTCGTTCGTTTGTTCTTCCCGCGACTCGTCTTTGGCGACGATTTTTTCTCCGTTTCGTCGTCGTCACTCGAGGACGTCTCGTCCTCGGACGAGCTCGACTCTCTCTTCGATCTCTTGCGTAATCGTTGTTTCTCCTTGGCTGCGCGTTTCCTCCTCTTGAGCTGCGACTCGTCTTTGTACAACGATAGATCAAGACCGTCGGGATGTTCCTCCGTGACGCGGGGCTTTTCCGAAACGCCGGCTTCGACGTCTATTGCTCGTTTCAAAATATTCTCCGTGCGCAATAGTTCAAACTTGGTAAGCTGAAACTTGTTTTTGTCGATTTTGTTGAGATTGAGATTTGTCAATATGCAATCGAAATCGGTAAAGTCGTAAAAATCTGGCGAATATATCTCGCCGTTATTCTTGTCCTGTGATAACCAGCGTATACGTATGCGTCTGCTCGATTTGTAGATATTTTGCATAGCTTGACAAACGTAAAAGCTACCCTCGGCGTTTCGTACCGCCAAAAATTCATTCTTGTAAAAAACGATGAGCTTGTCGTCAGGATTTTTCGTAGACGGTGTTTTGTTGAGTGTCTTGACGATAAGCGCGATTTCCGGCAGTGGACTCTGATAAGGTTGCGTCTGGACGCGATTTCTCTTGGGTTTGCTTCCACCCTCGCTCGATCCCCCCTTCAGATCCTTCAATTCTCGCGACTTTCGTTTGATCGTTCTTGGTGTACTGGTGATTTTCTGTTCGATCTTAGCGACCGTCGTACTCGTCGTACTCTCGACGTTCGGTTTTACACTTGGAGTCACACTGCTCGTTACCTGAATGCTCGCTTTCGCTTTCGTCGGTCCAAATTCCGCCGACCTTATTTGTGGTTGCTCGTCGGGCTTGTGTGGCGATATTTTGGTCGTATGTGCGGTTGCGATTGCTCCAGTTTCTGGTTTAGAGCCATTTTTCACAGGAGTCGTCTTTTTTTCCTCAATTTTGTTTTGTCCAGGCGGGCATATCGGTCCTAAAACTTTAAAGCGAATAAATAAATCAACATTGAACTATATAAGGCGACATTAAAATTCATGATAAAAGGAATTTTGCGGCAAACCTGGACAATCGGGAGTTGTCGTTGTAGAATCTGACTCGACCTTGTTCTTGCTGGAATCTTCCTTCTCCTGAACTGGATTTTCAGGACTTTGATTATTATTACGGTTAGCGTCTGTCGCTTGCTTAGCCACACTAGCAGCGGGAGGTGCGGAAGCCACGGTAAGTGGAATTGGAGCTGGCGCAGGAGGTGTAACGTTTACAGAAACAATAGTTTCCTGCTCGCTCGCTGTTTTCGCAGGATCTACGCCATTCTGTATAATCTTCTCAACCTCGACCTCCTTCTCCTTTTCCTTCTCGGCGCTGTTGCTCACGTAAGAAGGATTTTGATAAGGAGGCCGATGATCCTGGACCAGACTGAGCGGTTGATTCGCAGGTTGGAGAGTCACGTAACTCAAACCACTACTGCTCAAAGGCTTTATGGACGTGGACTCGTTTCCAGCAGATGCAACTTTCTGCGCCATTACATTCATTGGCATAATCGAGTGCGCCGTTGTTGGTGGGGAAGTACCGACTCCTGGTATGGAGGACTTGACAGCGGAGGCGCTCATCATGTCCTCTGACGAGGAGCTTCAAAACGTTCAGAATCCTCTATACTGAAAGTTGTTAAGAATATTAGCCAAAGAAAAAATATGAAGGCCTGATATTTACAAACATTTCACTATGCCTTATTTTTTTCGTCACACGAAATAATTCAACGAATATGAGTGTACAAGCCGCACGAGAAAAGAATAAGCATACGCATATTATCGAATGGAGTATCGCGGACACGGGGCACAACCTCGAATGGTGAAGGTGGGGGGTAATTGGGAGAGTAAACATAAACACTGCCTGGGAGATTTCGTCGGTTCTGAGAATGGAGTTTACGTATCGTAGGCCGAGGAGGGGGAGAGGCTTGCCGTGTTCGCGCCTGTACTTCTATCTAGCGGGAAATGCACATCGCGAAGTATTTTTTTCGCTCACCTGTTTTGTGACGAGGCCGAGACGGAGATTGGCAAGAGTACGGCACGATACGGTCTCGTTTTTCCCGATATCTCACGTTACAGTAGCTCTCGCGGGAGTATATCGTCTGTGGCGAGATATACCCAACGATTTTTGTTACCGTGCGCCTCACCGCACGGTTAACTCATCATTCCCCGTGAACCTTTTTCCCGCGTATCGTAGATTTCCGTCGAACTTTATTCCTCACCATACGTAACGAGCGTCTCCTCGCATCGTGCGATCGAGTGTTAAAACGTTTCTCAACACCTTCACCTATATATCGCTATCGCGATACACGAAACGAGTATAATAAACAAGTATTATACTTTGGTAAAAGTCTCTCTCTCTCTGTACTGTGGTGTGCGCTACGCGGAAAAGCCCGTGGGTTTACCGGACGAACAAAAAAAACAGGAATGCCAGGACGTTAGATGGCGTCGGTCCTCGGACGCCATATTGGTGTTAAACGCGACGCTCTCACTCTCGTGTAGTAGGGCGATTTCTCATCGTAGACATTTTTTAGTGATTTTTGTTTCCGCCAGGGGTAACCCAGGTTTCTCACTCGGGACGCTAAAGAGCTTTGCGGTCGCGTCGCTAGAGGGCTACGCGGATCATTTTTTTCCGATACTTGGACTATCTAGTGCTTTTTAATTTCTTATGTTTGTGGCGGTAAATCGGAGACATCAGACGCAACTTTGCTAGTGCGGTTGTTTATCGTTGTGTCATTGACATTTGTAAGTTGTTTTTAATAACATTTTGACGCACAGAAGCTGGTTATATGTACAGTAATTTCGTGATATTTTTTAACTCAATCGGTACGATAGGCTATCAAAAATTCCTGCAGGGTCTACGAGTTAAAATATTTTATTAATATGAGCATCCTAACCTTACGAGATTTCTCAAACTCTTGACTGTTTTGAACAGTTTTTCATATTCTTAAAAGTAAGAGAATAAATTGCAGAAAAATTTCACATACTTCTATATTCATTAATAAAAAAAAAATAACGACAATTTTCAAGTTATGCTGAAATATCTTTTAATTCGTCTTCCGTGGTTGTGAATAATGCAAAATCTTTTAAACTAGTACACAATAGATCAGTGTTGTCTATATGAGGTCACAATAGGTCACGTCACCTTCCAGTCTGCAACAAAAACTAATCCTTCTATTCAGGGCACTGTATCATGATTATAATATTCGTGACAATAAAGGAAAAGGAACGGAAAAACAAATATAAAAAAACATTAAACCTAATTACTTGTTTCAGCTACATGATGAATATTCCACCGATCCAACAAGCTGGAGGAATGCCAATGGGCCAGATGGCTCAGCCTGCAAATTCCCAATTAGCACAGAATCAGCAACAGGCACAGCAGCAAGCGCAACAACAGCTCCAACAGCAACAACAGACCCAAGAGAGATTCGACAATATTTCCAAAGTCAAATCTTTGGTTGGGCCATTGAAAGAATCTTTAGCCGTCGCCTTGAAAACAGCGGCTCAGACGCTCCATCAAAACAGTTTGGTCGATGTCGGATCACTGAAAGGAATCGACCCTCTCGATCATCGATTCAACAAGAACATGGAAGAATTCTACTCCATTTGCGATCAGATAGAACTTCATCTGAAAACTTCCATTGAATGTTTGTCCCAGAATTCTAGCTCGTTGCGTTATCTGCAATTGCCAGTAGCACCAACAAAACCTGAGAATGTGACTACTCAGGATGGTCCGGCATTAACCTATCCACAATTTCTGATGACCGTGAGAGCGCAAGTTGCTTACGCTCGTGAGGTTCACGACACTCTCATCTCCGCAGCTCACACTATCGCTCCTGGAGATTGATAAAAAATCTCTCAATTGCTATAGTATACTTAAAAATTGTAAACTGACTTGTAAATATTTCATAAACCTTAAGTTTAATAAGTTTCATCGATCGTTACGTGTAAACATGATATACATTTAAAATAAATTACGAATATGAGAAACAATGGATGAAAATCGTTAAGAATTAAGAATACCGACATCCTGCGAATATTTTATGAAAATTTTATAATATTTATCGTTACCTAGTCTAAAATGTGACGATAAAAAATGGCTATTTGAATATTACAAATAATCACCCTCGTTATGCTAATGCGATACACGTACAATTACTATCTCGTACGGTTAAGCATAACCATTTAAAGTAAACACGATGTTTATCTCCCTCCTTTTTTCTCTTTCTCTCTCGTTATCGCACGGCGTGACCCTTCCTCGTGTTATAGGCGGACAGGCGACCGCAGCGTACGGGTGGTAAACGTGGTGTAACGAGCTCTGTCACCACCTCTAAACGACTTGTGCTGTGAAAGGTAGAGAGAAACGATTCTATAATACGCGCTTATATACGCTTGGTGTTGGACGAGCGGATGCTCGGGCTCGTCTATCACACGGGCATATACGCACACCTGATCGCTGCACGTTCCAGCAACGTTACATCGCCAGTTTACATCGTTTGTGTTCGAGCAGACGAGAAATAAAAACGAAAAGAAAAAGGAATAATGAAAATATAAAAAAAATTCAAGACACGGCCACGAGAGGGAGACACGAAGCATGACGGTAGCCCCGGAAGATTGAAAAACAAGAGCTTTATGTTAATGGCGTATAAAACTCGTACTGTAGCGCATTAAAACGTAACAGCAAAATTCCCATTTCTCTATCTCCGCGCGATGAGCCCAGAGCCTTAAAGCGTTTCGTTCCGTGACAAAATATCAAAATTGTATTTCAGGACGCGAAACTAGAGTAGTATATTTATTCCTGAACAAAACTAAATCCTCTGTCGCTGATGTACTTGCGCCCCCGTCAACGAGATGTATCTATTTTTCATCCCAACGTGCGGACGACAAACGTGTGCGCGCGCATGCTTAAGAACTCATATATTTCACACCGTATAATAATGCTCGTCCCACAACGCGACTCTTCCAGTGAGGTTACTCGTCAGATACTAATGGGTTTCTTTTTTTCTCGACTTTTCGTCCGAGTCTATATCCGTTTGACTCAAGAATTTCAGCGTTACGTCCGTTAAGTATTATTTCGATACGTGTATACGTATACGCGCAGGTTAGATGCGTGGATGTAAATTTTCCGTTAACATAGACTCCGCGACGGTGGTGTGTATTCGAGACGTCAACGGACGATGGCGCGAGAGTGCCTTCCAGTTTTAGGGTAAAAACAAATACCTATCTTCGCACACATTGCGCACGCATCTATATATATATGTATATATGCGTTCTATTAATGTCATGCAGTCTCGTGTTCGGAGCATCTCTCTTGGGCTGTAATAACCCGGTGTATTATAACATCTTGTGCCCTCGCGAGTATAACTCAAAAGCGTCATGTTACAAATATGACGAATTCGTCCAGGAATTGAAAATTTCGAGAGAAATGAAAAAAGCTTCTGTGACATTTTTTTTTCTGACAGCTTTCGCGCACAATGAGAGCAAATATGTTGTACTTCTGACAACTGGAGAAGAATATTTTGGCTTTTTTTTTAAATTAGAGCGAAGAATTTGCAAAAAAAGATGACTAAATTGCATATAGAGTACTTACTTCAATCTATTTGCCATGACGATATATATGTATATCCAGTCGTTGCGCAGAATGCGTGCGCAAGTGTGCGTGCAAGAGAGAGAGAGAGAGAGAGAGAGAGAGAGAGAGAGGGAGAGCGCGCGAAGTATCAATCGCATATTATATCGTATAAACACACGCACAAGAGAGAGATCTGGTGGAAGAGAATCGTGGAATCGGGAGGGGAAAGGCGTGCAGGAAGCCGCTGTACTGACAGTTGGATTGGTGTTTTGCCGCGTCGCGCCGTACGTTCATTCGAAAAGGAAGGACCACCTCTGTTCACCATATTTGGCAAACTTTTCCTAATATGGTAACGTCTACTTCTAAATATGGCAGCCGGAGCCGCCCTCTCCACGCCGCGTGTAGTACTCCGCGACGAATTTTCGTCTGTCCAAACGCGAAAACTAACCTCTTGAAAAAAACTTTTTTCACGCATTACGCGAAACGAATAAAGCGTGAATTTTTCAAGATCGCAATCGTAAAATTTTTACTAATGATTTAATCCCGTATCGAGGACCATGGTCTACTTTTCGTCGGCGTATACGCCGCGCGGTGGGGGTAAAAGTGCGTGCGACGTTCGCGCGGAGGGACTCGATTCTCGTACGTAGGTCAAGTTACGATACTCGCCGAGCGTTTCAGTTCGCGGGGAGCGCTCGTATCGTGCGCATCGTTGTCCCGCGTGTCGCCATAGATGTGCGATCACGTGGTAAATACGTCGTCGAGTTTACGCGTTAAAGGGGCGAGGGAGTACGACGTTTTACGTTCGTCGACGTCGTCGTCGTGGTGTTGCCGCTGCTGCGACGAGACGGAGATAAATAGATGTGCGCGAGTCCGTGATGGACAACCCTAGCGGCGGAAGGGACGCTCGTTACGCGGCATTAGGATATAACATGGGTATGATGGGTGCCGATGCTGGTGCAGAGATGTACGGAAGACCATCGACGTCTCAGTTAACCGCTGCTTCGCAATTGAGCCGCGGTGGCGCTAGTATGATGACCGCGGGCGCTGCTACACCCGGCGTTGGCCTGCAGAGAGGTATGAAACGTTCCTCATCGGAAGTTTGTTACGACGATGGCAACGGTAGACAGGCTATGTCACAGGGACAACAGGGAATGCCGATGCCCGGCGAATGTGTGCCGGACAATCTCGACGAGTCATTTACGAATCTCGGTGCGCCCAAAAAATCACCGCCGTCCAACGGCAAAAAGACGAAAGGCAGAGTCAAGATCAAGATGGAGTATATCGACAACAAATTGAGAAGATACACGACATTTTCTAAAAGGAAGACGGGAATTATGAAGAAGGTTTGTTCGAGTTTTGTAATTACGATCGTTGTTTCGTTTTTTTTTTGCTTTTCCCAATGACAACATAACCTCACCAACTTCACGTACGTACTTGCACTAGGAAGAGGGCCATCTTACCACGAGTTTATTCGCGCTGTGTGGATCGTGCAACGAGGCACACGTGTGTTTCGGATAAATGAGGCCGGCTAAGAGTTCTCTCGACGTGTTTCCTCCCGTCCTCTGCTCCCCGCCATCCAACCTTCTCATCTGTTGATAAACGAGCTACAGCTGTGTGACGGGGGTGGACGAATGCGGTTGCATGTATAGCCGCGGTTCGACTCACGCGCCGGCGCGAGAGTGTCAGCTGTGATACGTCTCGACCAGTTTACCCCCACTCCTATGCTTCTCGTCAACGAGCGCCAGTTCCTTCGACGATTCGAATTTATAACGAGTGGACCTTTATTCTGGCAGTGTACCAAACGCTGATTATAACATGGTTATGTCGAATTCTGTTTTATTTAACGTCACGTGTCGATGGAAATATTACCGAAAGGTAATATTCGTGGCTCGAGAGGAAATTTTACACTTCCTGCAATCTTTTCGAATATTCATGACAGAAAAATATCTCTTATTCGTTCGTTTTTAATTTTAATTCACTTTGAGATAAATCATTTTTATTTATACGCAGAAATTGGCTTGAAAAATTCAGCCACAATTTTAGTAACTATTCATGTTTTTATTGTTCAACCACTTGGCCATAATTATTTAAATATTGCGAATAAATTTCATGACAAAAATAAATAAATTATCCGTAATTCACGAGGAACGCTAAAATTAAATATTGAAAGAAAATAAAAATAAAATAGAGCGACAAGTTCAATTCTGTTCCCTCAAAATTCTTAAGTTAATAAAAAATGAATTTTTTCTTTCTATCTCTATCATAAAAATCTACAAACAAAGTAAACCTAAGCTTACAAAATAAAATATGCAATTCAATCTTAACTTCCTATTTAGGAAGTTAAGATTGAATTGCAGTTATTTTATTTGCTTGGAAGTTAAGATTGAATTGCATATTTTGTTTGCTCGGAAAGAGTTTCATTATTTAATGAAACTCTTTCCAAACAAACAAAATTAGCAAAATTCCCCCAACAAAAAACAATCAACTACAATTCTCTTTAACCCTTTGACCTCTAAGGACACATGCGTCATCTTATGCATCTGCGGACCACATAAGCTTGAAAGTACTCAAAGGTTTAAAATCCAAAACAATAATATATTTCCAAAAACAAAACAAACATCCCCAACGCAACAACGAAGAAACAACGAATCTCATTGAAATGGCAATTTACTTTGTAAAATTTCAGGCGTACGAGTTATCGACGTTGACGGGTACACAAGTGATGTTATTGGTCGCTAGCGAGACCGGTCACGTGTATACATTCGCAACGCGTAAATTGCAGCCGATGATAACGAGCGAGGCGGGAAAAGCTCTGATACAAACGTGCCTAAACAGTCCGGATCCTCCTCCTTCCGGTTCCTCGGGGGATCAGCGAATGTCCGCAACCGGCTTCGAGGAAACCGAATTGACGTACAACATTGCCGACGACGAGCAGAAAGTAAGACAACTGGTTTACGGATCGCCACACGGAGGTGGCGGCCTCCACGGTGGTTATCCTAACGCTGGTGGCCCACCGGGATCACAGCATGGTCCGCCGTCGCACTCGCAACATGCCCAGCACGCGCATCTAATTGCGCATGCGCACGCTGGCTCGCCAAGCTCGCATCTCGTCCCGTGCTCGAGTCCTGGCCCGATGTTAGCCGCCGGTCCCTACCAGCAGTCTTGTCCATCCCCTTTGCCACCGCCGCACGCGACTTACCATCCCCACATGTCGCACTCGCATCCCCAACGATAGTGCCCCCTTTATCTACGAGGAATTCCAAACGAGAGAATTATTATTATTATTATACATCATCATTAGTATCATTATTATTATTACATGCAAATCTTCTTTTCTTTTGTACTTTTTAACTACTCGAAAGCCCCTTTTTATCCGAAATGAGAAGTAATAATAATAATTCGTCTCTCGCGAAGAACGTAGCCAACTCGAGGCTGGAGTTTAAATAGTATAAATATAGCTGCGTATATTTATGTGAAACCGTTTATCAACGGTATAAACGACGTAGGATCGGTATTAGAAGAAGAAAAAAAGACGTTGGTCGCGTAGCGATCGAACGGTTTTAACGAAAGTACCTTCAATTTTCTTTCTTACTCTTCTTCTTTGACTTCTTCTTTTTGTTTCTTTGTTTCTGTTTGTCTCCGTTCTAAATAGCCGATACGTTTGATATTTTTTTTTCTTTCACTCTCGTTTATATATATATACATATATATTATTTTGTTTATTCGTCCGTTAGACGAAAACGCGTAGTTTAATAATTACGTTTAGACTCTCTTCAGTTAGTCCAAAGACCTTCGCGCGCGCTGGGCGTTTAACTCTCTCAGAAAACTCGCGAACCCGTGTGGGAGACACGAGTGTACCGAAATGTTTTAATATTTCTTTTCTTCGCGATTGGAAGTGCGCGAGACAACGTTTGTGTTTGTATCCGAGCGCTCTTGTTACGGGTGGAAAGAAAATCGGTCGTTAAACACAAAATCCTCTTTGTGATCGTTAATTTGTACAGTTCGGAAGGAAAAGAAACCCCGTTGCACAATTTTTTTTTCTATTTTGTTTTTTTTCTTTAACTTTCTTACGTACGTCGTTTTTTCTTCTTTCTTTCTATTTTTTTTTTGTTTGTTTTATTAATCGATCTAATTTAAAAATGGTATTTATTAAAACGAGCATTCTGTAAATACAGGTATAACGTACTTAGATTCTTATTGATCTTCTTTTGTCTGTTTTTTTTTGTATTTTCTCGTATAAGAAAATAGAGAGAGATTTTTCTCGAGTCGCGATTCGTCCAATTTTCTTTTTGAGAAATTTTACGTAATTTGTTATTCAGCCACCGCGGTGGTAAGCGAATATTTTGTTGTAAACGAGCGATTCGCGCAATGTGATTGCCGATCGATATCGATACGAGGGGATTAAAACGTGAAACGAAGCTGCGGCTCAAAAAAAAAAAAACAACAAAAAAATCTCATTTTTTTTTTTAAATCGTGATTTTAAAAATCGTTCGAGGTTCTTTGAAACGTGTAAGCTCCACGGCTTTGCTGCGAGTTAGTCCCGCTCGTCACGATCGGAAAAAGAAATTCAATTAAAAAAAAAAAAAATTTTTTTTTTTTAGAAAAAAAATTTTTTTTTTTTAACAACAATCCCCCACTGCGAGTGCGAGTCCCGCGATCATGTGGCAAAGCATCCCCCCCCCTCCCCCCTCTCGAGCGTTGCGAAGCACGCTTTGCATTGTTACGCAGTATTGTTTTTGTGCATCGTCTTTTTTTTTCCCTTTTTTTTTATATATATATATTTTTATTTTTTTGTCCAATGTGTGTGCGTCCTGTATTATTTTTGTTTGCGTTGTTAGCGTCCTTTACATGTGTCTTTGCGTCTGGAGAAAGTGGCATGTGTAATTTTTCTTTTTTTTTTTTCTTTTATTTTATTTTACATTGTTTTTGTTTCTCATCCTCTCGCTCGCATATAATTTTCTTTTTTTTTTTTCGTATTTTTTTTTTCATGTTTCTATTTTTTTTTACCTTTTTTTTTCTAGTTAATCCAATAAGCATAATTTTGTAGCCGGAGCATTTTGGTGCGTGTGCCGTGTGCGTGCGAGAATGTGTGCGAAACGAGCGAGCGAGAGATCGAGACCGAGTCGCGCCAAAACCCTCGTTCAAATTTTTTTTTTTTTTTTTTTTTATAATAGAAAAAAAAACAAAAAATATCTTATCTTTTTTCAATTTGTTGCAACAATTGAATTTTGCAATATTAATGAAACGTACAAGTTTTTTTTTACGGCGTTTCTTGAGATTTTTTTTTCTTCTTTATTATCGAATAACGTGACGATTATTCGGGACGCACGTGATAATTTATCGTCCGTGAAAATAAAACAAATCAAATCCTCGATTGATTTTTTATCTCGCCGGACGAAATAATTTCGTTTCGTTCGAGTTTTTTCGATTTAGTTTGTTTGTTTTTTCTCGCTCGGATAAAAAAAAAAGAAAACAAAGTTTTGGCCGAGCTCGAAAAGATAGATAAAAAAGTCTCGAGGGGATTACGCGGTGAGACTCGAGCGGCTCGCGAAGAATTAAAAAAAAAACAGTTTTTTTTTCTTTTTCTTTTCTTTTTTTCTCTTGCACAGTACAAATAATTATCGACGATTAAGGATTATCGATATCGTGCGTTATATCGCGAGAAACGACAAAAAAAGAAGAGAGAAAAGAAAGAGAAATAAGATGAAGAATGAAAAAAAAATATATATATATATAGTGACGAAGAAGCGAAAGAGAGAGAGAGAGAGAGCGCGCTTAAAAATGGCTGTGCGCTCGCTACTCATGCTGTAATTTTGTATCACACGTGTACATATATTGTACTGTAAAATACTGTGATAATATTTATATGATTGCGATTATTTTTTTTTTTTAATATTTACACACACACATATATATATATAGATAGATAAATAGATAGATAGATAGATAGATAGATTGATAATATATAGATAAAACTATCTATATATAAATTTGATAAATTAACAATACAAAAACAAAAAACAACAAACAAAGGAAAGAGTCTCGAGTCTTTGAGAAGAATTTTTATTATTTTGGAAATTACTCGATGAAAAAAACAAACAAAAAAGAAGAACAGAAAGAAAACTGAAAAAAAAATAGAGAATGAAAACGACAAGAGCAACAACTGAAGCAAAGACAGAAAAGAGTACAGAGAGACGTGAACAATTTTGGGAGATTTTTCGAGGTGGGTATCGTCGATTTGGAATGCGAAAGTATTTTTTATTTTTTTTTTAATTATTTTTAGTGTTTTTTTTTAATTTTATTTTTTTCGTTTCTTCTTTGCCGCATCGTTGACGTTGCGTGTGTCGTAATGAATTTTTGATCTTACGTTTTCTAATATTTTTTTTTTTTTTTTTTGATTTTTCAAAATATTCTTTTTTTCGTTTTCTTGTTTTCCTTTGGAGCAAAAAATAATGCGCATCGCGCGTGTACACCCAGCTTTCCCTCCTGCTCATTGTCGTACCTAGATACTAATTGTAAATTTCTAAAAACAAAAAGAACAACCTAAGGTAGGTAATTACGTTTGTGTGTTCGTGAATTTTTTTTTCCTTTTTCTTTTAATTTTTTTTTTCTTCTCATCGTCGCTCAGTCCGGCTCGGACACCCAGAGGGAATTAGAGAGAAGGATTTAGAGTCAAGGTCATCGATTAATTACCCCAACCAAGCTAAATAAAAGCAAAAAGAGACAGAGGAAGAAAAGAAGAAAAAAACAAATACACAGAAACGAGCCTGAGATTTTTCTTCCATTAAAGGACGGAAAAATTACGATTTCGTCACATTGTCTCGAGCCTGGCCCCCAACCCCTCCCCCCATACGAGTACGTCGCAACCAAGTTTTCAGAACGGAGGGAATTTAAAGAGGAAAAATAATGAAAAGAAAAAAAAACTTACACGAACCGAGAACGAGGCGACGGGAATCAAACGACACACACGTGCTCGCCCCCCGGGTGCTAATATCTAATTGTGCGAGTTTTCGCTCGAACGAAATTACGATCTCGATGCTATTTCGTCCTCGTCGACGACGTTTCAACGTCTCTGCGATCAAACCTAAATACCATTTGTTCATTTTCTTCATTTTTGTTTTTGTTTCTTTCCTCTCTGAGAAATTATCGTACACTCTTATCGTTACTTTCGCAAAAAGCTGGGAATTAATTGGAATTACAATTGTAATAAATATTGCACTCGGGGAAATTCTGATAAAGTTGAAAGGAAATTAGTAAAAAGAAAAGGAAAGCAAAGAAAGTGTTAATTAAAGGAATAATGAATTAAATGAAAAATTGAGAATTTAGGAAAATTGATGATACGAAAGGATATTGATAAATTGATAAAAATATGATGTAAATAACAGTGTGAAAAAGAGGAATTTAAAATTGAAAACTGTGAATAACAAGAAAATTTCGATCAGTCGATTAAAACAAAATAATAATTTTAATAGTGTTACGTGCGATTGAAAATTTGATTGGTAAACATACGAGCAGTAAACAACCGATCGGATTAAAAATTGGCAGGTTATAGCAAAAAATGGCTCTTGGTTTTTTTTTCCAAAATTGTTGCCATAATTCTGTAGAAATCCTCAAAACTGTAACGCTCACTGCCGGAAAAAGTACACGAAGAGAATTTCTTATTAATTTTTACGATGAAATCTCGATAAACATTACATTAAAAACTTTAAACCGTTGACAAATGTATAAACAGTTAAAAATTGACACTAGTTTCAAATATTTTACTTTCAGGCATGTAAAAATTTTAGCACGTAGCATAATTTTTACACGCTTTACACAGAGCCCACGGATTACGGCCAGGCGATCTAGCTCTAACTGATTTTACTGTGAAGAACGTAAAAATTTTGGTGAACGCAGGGAAAATTTCATCTTCCTTTTTTCAATTTTCAAGACAAAACATGCAAATTTCTCAATGTGCACCGTACACTTTCATTCGTATCAACCCTTTGTTTCAACTTATTGTAGTAATGTTTACGTTTCATGAAAATTTACTGTTAATTTCAGTCTAAAATTCTTGAAAATATTTTAAATTTCTGTCACGCGACGGTAAATTTGTACTCATTTCTATTAAAATGTATAATTTATTTCCTAAAAACCTGAAGAATTGTACGTTTGTCACACAGTTACTGCGATTTCACAGTAAAAATTACTTAAAAATGCTTTCTGTGTCTCGTGTTTTTGAATCGCTCGTCGCCTCTAAAACTATTTCAAAAATTGTGAAAAAAAAAAAAAAATACTAAACGCCACTATTTGCTATAATTCTCTGTGTATCTGCCCAATCTTTAATTCGATCGGTTGCTCACAGTGTTTGCTAGAGTACCGATCGAAATTTCGAAGCGCGCGTGGCATGTAACACTGGCTCTTAATCGACGGAGACAAAACTCGAAACAACGACGCACGTTATCTCCGGAGTATTTCCCTTTCCCTCCTGATCGACGAGAGTAGCTAAGACGAAACAAAAAAAAAAACAAAAAAGAAAATTCAATCTTCCCATTCACGATCGAATTCTCCACCCTCGTGAATATTTATGCGATTTATTCGATCGCGAACAATTATTCGTCGTTGAAGTCTGATGAGCAACGATCTTCCTCTGAAAATCGATCGAACGTCTCGAGGGGTTAGTGTCTTCCATAAAAAAAAAAATAAAAAGAAAATGTACAAAGAACGAATAAAAAACGAGCCAATAAATAAACAAACCAAAAACAACAAGAAGATATCAGCGAAACGACGAATTTATACGAAGATAGAGTGAGTACGAAGGAGAGTGGTTACCGGCAAGTTGGGGGGGGATCGGAGAATCGCGCAAAAATTGTGCGTACGGAAGGAGCGAGCGTTTTCTCGCTCCGGGCACCCAGGTGTGCTTCTCCCATTGTCGGTCTTGTCCGTGAGGGTGACCGCAATATATATATATATACATATATATATACACACATAGAGCGGTATATATATATATATATATATATATATATATATATATATATATATATATATATATATATATATATACATAGACAGAGAGAGAGATGGATATATATATATACATATGTATATATGTATGTATGTATGTGTGTATGTGTGTATATGTATATAATGCGCATGAGAACGAGGAGGTCGAGAGGAGAGGAGAGGAGGAGAGCTCTCTCTCGTTGCCGGTAGCGCGTATGGAAGGTGGAAGCGTGGCACCATATACGGTCACCTTTGTCAAAGCCCGCTTGTCGCCATATAGAGGCAATGTTCTCTCTCGATGGCAGACACTTTATATAGAGTCCAACTTGAGAGTCAGGAATGCCGTGCGTTTTTTTTCTTATTTATTTTTTTTTATTTATATATATATATATATATATATATATATATATATATATATATATGTATAGATATATATATGTATGTATATAGGTATGTATGTGTGTATGTTTCTTTTTCTTTTTGTTCGGTTTTATTTTATTTTTATCGTTCGCCATGCAGTAGCGGTCGAAGTAATGCAAGGTATACGCAACTATGAGAGGGAGGGGAAAAGGGGGTTGGAAGAAAAATAATAATGACAAGAGGGATATGAGAGGTGTAACGAGCTTTCGTGATCGATATGGAACGAGTTGACGCGTATGGACGGGGAGGAAGGGCAAGGAATCGGTATCGAACGATTTTTTGTCTTTTCGTCTTGGTTGATGTGTGTCTGTGTGTTTGTGTGTTTGTTTTTTTATAAAGGGAAAACGCCATTCAGATTTTCCAAGAATGCGATACCGAGATTTAGATTTATGCGAAATTGGAAGATAAACTCCGTAGGAAGTATCTCAGACTCGTAATTGTATTTAGAATATTTATTTAGGGGTTTTTGAAGCTCGTTGAGTTTGATTTTTTAACTAAGAATTTGGATTTTAATATTTTGTTTTCTTCGTTTGGAAAATTGACGATCGTGAGCGAAATGGAGAATTGCTCGGGAAAGAAAACGTCAGAGGCGGAAGTGAAAGAGAGAGAGAGAGAGAATTCAATTATTCTTGTAATTATCGATAAAAATTAATCACGTTCAATTTGTGTCATCGACTTTTTGTTCTCATATCGTCGCCGTCGCAACGTTTAATCTACGATAATGGCGCGCCACGCGCGTCTCGAGTCCGAGGGGCGAGGGTGCGAGTACGAAAGCTTTCGACGACTCGCCCAGGCATTGAAGTCACCGGCCGGGTTCGCCGCGCGGCCATTGCACACCGCGACGTTTCTTCCACCGTAACGGAGCGCCAACCCTCGTATTCCTCCTCCTCGTTTCCGTGTCTTTCATCGATGTTGTTTTTTTTTCTTGGTGGTTCGTTCACGTTCCTTTCAACAAAAATGTCATATATACAAGAAAACAAACAACGATATTCGTCCTTATAGAATTAAATCAAAATCGAAAATTCTTCAACGTCGTTGTCTTCGTCGTTGTGTTTGGCGGTCGGAACTTTTCGTCGTTCGTTCCATTCGCGACGAGAAATCATCCTTCGTCGATTTCTTTCTTCCATCAACAATTCTCGTACGAAGTTTTACGTCGCTTCTTCCTCCATTCGTCTCTCCTCGCACGAATCGACGTATCTACGTCGCGATTCTCGATCATCGACAAATTTACGATCAACGTCGAGTTTTTCATTCTCGTTTTTTTTTAAATTATTCTCTTCGTTCACTCGCATCGTTAAAAAAAACAAGCGGAAGTGACGTTGTCGAGATTGGACTCTTCGCTTCGCGACGATCATCAAGCTTCTTCGTCGATTGTCAACCCTCCGAGAAGACGCCTCGTATTTGCTTCCTGTCAGTCGCATCTCGTCTCTTCTCGTCCTCGTTCGATCATTTTACAATTTTACGATCTATCCTCCATCGTTTATCTTTTTTTTTTAATCTTTCCTCACGTTCGATCCTTCCTTTTCTTCTGCCCAACGGCTGTTTTTTTATCCCTGGATCGTCATCGTCCTTCCAGTTTGTCGGGAAGAAAAAGCGGAGGAGCCTGCCCCCCTTTCTTCCTCCTTCGCGCCCCGCGAAGTTCAGCGTCCTACCACCAGAAGCGTTTTCCGGTATCTGGTTGCGCTCTCCCCCCTCCTCTCTCTCTTACCCAAACCCCTCGTCGCTGCACCCCCACCAGTTTTTCCTCGCGCGTCTCTCACGCGCGCCATCTCTCGGATCGCGGAAGTTACGTATACAAAATTTATATACTCCCTATATGTGGAATTACCTATTTTAATTTGGTACATCGAGAGAGAGAGAGAAGAAGATTCTCTTCTGGTTTTAGATCCCTTTGGCAACGAGTAAACGTCTCGTATCTCCTTCTCTCCCTCTCCCCTCACCCTTTTCCCTTCTATATTACATTTCTCTCGATACGAGCGAATCGCGAAGCAAAAGCTCGTGAGAATTATCTCTCCAAGTACAGAGTTAAAGTTACACACACCGAGAGAAACTTACACGTAGATAGAAAACGCGAACGAACCCGCGAGCGGCTCTCGTTCCGAGACGTCGAGGGAGAGCAAGGATGACCTTATAAGGAGCGAACAAGCATGCATCTCCCCCTCCCCCTCCTCCTCCTCCTCTCCCCACCTTCAGCCCCGCGACGTTTTACACATGTGGATATATATGTATAGATGAGTGCTTGTGCGCATGCGCGTATGCGCGCGCATGTGTGCGGCTCTGCGCGCGCATGTGTGCGCGTCTGTGCACGCGTGAAACCGTGAGCGAGCGCGAAAGCCGGCACTCGTTTGAGCGATCGACTCTCCGCGAGTCCTTCCTGCTTTTCGCTCGTTTGACCAAGAAAAAAGAAAAATCACAAATAAACAAAAAATACGAAACAGTATTTTTTCAGAAATTTATTTCCGGATCGACTTTTTGTTTTCTTTTCTCTCAACGCTTTCTTCGTATCGTTCACGATTTGGAGTTTTAGAGGATTTTGATGAATTTTTTTAGATTAGCTTTTTTGTTTTTTGTTTTTTGCGTTTTGCGTCGAAAGAAGGGAGAGAGAGATTGATTGATTGATTGATTGATTGATCGATAATTTTATTATATCCTAGTTTACTTTCGGCAAACTGTTATAATTTTCTGAGATACAATAATGATCAATATTAACAACACGTGCTGAATGCAATAATTAATTAAGCAACACGATAATTACACAATACACTAATTCAACATATTCCAGCGTCAAAAAATCCATTTTTTTTTCTGACGGTACGTGCCTTTCTTGATACGTGGTTCAAATTTCATAAAATTCTGAGCAGTGGAAGTACGTTAAATAATTTGTTTAAGTTAGCGTTTCAATTCATTAGAAATTCAAACTTTTTCAGAAAATCATTTTTCCTGAAAAGTTGTTTTTTCACCTGCAATGTATCTTTTCTCGAAATCTACTCATCGTATCCTCACATTGTTTTTTTTGACGTAACAAGTACATACAAACGAAGGATGTGTCGATACATTTTTTTGAAAAAAACGATTCAAATCCAAGAAAAATTTATTCGAAGGTAAAAAAACGTGGTAAAAAATTTTAACAAAATTTCAAAACGATGTCGAAAAATTCTGAAACAAAATATCGAAAAAATGCCTCGAAGCATTGTTTATAACGCTTTAATATACACGCACAACAAAAATGGTCAAAATCGGAGGTACGGTTCCTGAGAAAAGATACATTGAAAATAGCCATTTTTTCGAACCAATGTTTTTCGACTTTCAACTGTTCCCAAAAATTTTCTATCTCTAATATCCTCAAAAATCCTACACAGAATTATCAATAAAGTCTTTCTAAACAAAACTAAAAAAAGTCATCGAAAAATGTTGAATAGTTTTGAAGAAATCTCAATTTGAAGCAAAGAAGATCGGGGCTTACGATTATGTCGAATCTCCTTAAGAGAAAGCAAGGGAGAGCGAGAGGGGTTACATTTCGTTTTGCTTTAATCACATTTTTCGCGTTTTGGAATTCTAGACGATTTTTATGATTTTTTTTAGATTAGAGAGAGAGAGAAATTGATTGATTGATTGATTGATTGATCGATTGATCGATAACTTTATTACATCCTAATATACTTTGGGGCAAACTGTAACGATTTTCCAAGATACAATAATAATCAATATTAAAAACACGTACTGAATGCAATAATTAATTACGCAATTCACTAATTACACAATAAATTAATTAAGAGAGAGGGAGAGAGATTGGTGTCGCATTAATCGATCGATAGATCTGAGATTCCGGAGGCGTTTCGACCTTCCCAAGATAGAGGACGTCGACGCAGATGACAACTGCGCAGTAGTAGCTTCGTTTCGAGCTTTCAGTCTTTTCTTTTGCCTCTCGCTCGAACGTTAAAGAAACAACGACGCGACGAGATGAAAATAAAAATTTACATTTTTGTTTGTTTACGTACGTGGCTTTTTTTTAAACGGGATTTTATTCATTTGTTTTATTTTTATTTCTAATTGAAATTTCATTCTCGAGGAGAAATAGTTTGGGAGAATTTTTGTCGCATTTTTTGAAAATTTGTCATTTTAATTTTCTTATCTTTTTATTCAGAGAGAATTAATTTCTGTTCATTGTTACGGTTAAAAATTAATTACGGCGATAAACAATTATTGCTTTCACTTATAATTTTAACACATAATCTTTCGTCGAGGAAAAGTTACCAATTTACAAGAAAAACAAAAAGATTTACGCGTTATTTTGTTTAATTGAATTTTGCAAAAATTAAATATTTTCCATATTTTTATAAAAGAATTAAATTCCAATCGACAAAAACAAATGTGAAGAAATGTTTTCTCGACGGATCGATTCGATTGAATTAAATACAAAAAGAAAATATGATTCTCGATCGATTGATAGCGATCGAATTTTGTATGCATTTTTTTTATCGATCTTTCCCATTAATATATTTCATAATCGATAACGTCGTTAAATGCTTTTGTTACAGGAGGAAGCGGCATCGCCAAGATCAGACATCTGCGGCAACGAGAGCGACGGAGATACGAGCGACGGCGAAACTCCCGTCACCAAAGATCCCTTGAAAAATCACGCAGGTACGAGAATTGCCCGAGAGTACACCTGGCCGACTCTGACATACATATGTACATATATATATAAGTACATACCTATATCTATAAAATAGAGGAAGAAGACTTTTCCATGAGAATTCTTGCAATTCTCGTTGTACATACGTGCGATACGTCTCTCTCGTTGGTTGCGTAAAGCGCAAAAAAATCGACGTTTTCCCAGCACCCAACGTTCGCAGTAGTGGCAGCAAATTAAATTGAAATGGACACGGTTTGGGAATTCGCTAGACCGAGACGCGATGAGAGCGAGAAGAAAAAAAAGAACGTCCAACGAGAGAGAGAAAGAGAGAGAGAAATAGTAATAAAAATTATTATTATTTACATACATATATATATATATATATATTAAAATATTAAATATAATTCAAATCATATCTATTAAAAAATTATATATTGATATATAATAAATAATATAATAATATATTATTACTATAATATTTATAAATATTTTTTTATAACATAATTTTTATAATATATATTATTTATGTATAATATAATATTATAATAATATATATTATTATATAATAAATAATATAATAATATATTATATTATTATTGTTATATAATATTATATTGTTATATTATTATTATATGATATTATATTATTATAAATATTACATGATATAATATTATTCTATAATAAATAATAATATATTATTATATTATTATTATTATTATTATTATATTATTATGATTATATTATATTATATTATTATAAATGTTAAATGATATAATATTATTCCATAATAATTAATATAATAATAAATAAATGAATTATATAAAGAGAGAAAAAAAAAGATTCCCCGGTGATGGTTGCGAGAGAGAGGAAGAGACAGAGAGAGAGAGAGAGAGAGAAAGAGGGGGGGGGGGGGGGTTAAAGAGAGACATGCGCTTTTAATAAAAGCAATTTCACATGACACGTGCGAGACCACCCGTGCTTTCCTTACGTGGCGATAACTAATTGGCTCGCGATCCTCCTCTCTTTCTCTCTTCCTCTCTCTCTTTTTCTTTCTCTCTCTCTCTCTCTCTCTCTCTCTCGCTCTCTCTCACTCTCTATTTATAAAATACTTCAACAAACGTATTTGTAAAGTTATGTACTACGGTACGTATGGTATAAGCTCGTTTCTACAATGTTTTCACCCCCTTTAGACGCATCTTCTCGCTTCGACGTTTCGACGTTTTTCTTTTCTTGTTTTTTTTTTTTTTTTTTTTTCTTGCTTTCTTCTATAATACATCGAGACACCGTTATGTACCGCCAGATGTGGATAAAACGTGTCGAGAAAAATAGGCGATGTATAGAAAACGAGCGGCGAATTTACATTTCGATAAGGCGTTTTGCTCGCATTAGTCGTTACACCGCGTGTTAATGAATGAGTTTTTTTTTTTCTTCTTTTTTTTCTTTTTTTTTCTTACAACGTACGCGCGATTTTTCGAAGTTGATACGCGAGGATATGTTTTTACACGGAATCGCGATCGTTAGTTTTCACCTCGAGATTTATCCGGCGTGGGACGATCAATTTTATTGAAAAAGAAAAAAAAAACGTTAATTTTACGAGGTTGGAATTTTATTAGATTTGGAATTAATTTATTTGATTTCTTTTTTTTTTATTGAATTGTGTTTTTAAGAATTTTATTTCTAATCGAGGTAAATTCGTTTGAAATTGATGAAAGATGGCGAATTTTACAATTACGAAATTATAATTCGAATAAATTTGATTAAATTGTCGAATAAATTTGGATGTTTTTTCGGATTTGAGACAAATGAGGAAATCAAATTTAGAAGTTTTAATCCAAATTTCTTCGATTCGACGAAAATCGAAGCAGCGTTGAATAAAAATTCAAACATCGACAAAATCTAATTTGGGTATTCGAGAATTGTTTATACAATTTAATTAAATTTTTTTCGATTTGATCAAAATCGAATTAGATGGAGTAAAAATTCAATTTCCAAATTGTTCAAATAAGTTTGATAAATACTTGATTTCATCAAACTTTCTTCGATTTGACAAAAATCGAAGTGACATTCGATAAAATATCCAATTTCTCAAATCTTCAAGTCTATCGATCGAGTCCATAGCAATTTGATCAAATTGCAACGAATCGACGTTAATTCAATGAAAATTCTCTCCAATCAAATTTCCATTTTTCTAGCATGTATATAATATACTATTTTATATTATATTATTATATAATGATATAATAATATTTTATACTATCTAATAATATAAAGATTAATTATATATAATATAGTATAGAATCACTATATGCAGAATTACTATATATAGAATATCATATTTCTATAAAGTAGCACAGTGGCTTAGGGGATAGGGCTCTGGATTCGCACACAGCGGGCCAGGGTTCGATCCCCACACTCGACACTAATTTAATAATTCTTTATTAATTATATAATATTATATTACTACATTGTATACAATTTATTACTATATTATTATATATAGTAATAAATAATATATGATATTAATTATTACTATAATATTAAATAATTAATATAGAATTATAAATATATAGATAGATAGATAGATATATATATATACATAGAAACACACGCGAGAGTACATTGCTGAGTGGCGTGAAACTTGCGTGGAAAATCGTTAGAGTTTATGGTTTATAGTCCCGGTTGCTCTTCGAGAGAGTGAGAGAGAGAGAGATGGAGTGAGGGAACGAAGTGAAAAAAAAGAGAGATAGAGCGAATAAGAGTCGTCGGTAGGACGGGACACGAAGGGGAGAGAGAAGAGAGCCCGAACCGCACGGGGTTACTTAGAATGCGTAAAGCGTGCGAGCGCGATGACGGGGTTGTCCGTGTAGGGGAGTCGGTAAGGAGTCGCGTACGGTTCGCGATGACCAAACTAAGACGACAACGCCGATGCCTAACTGGGAAGTAGGATCCGGTCGAAAGCCGCGGGGCTCTCGTTCTCTCTCTCCTCCCCTCTACCCCCACCCTCCCTCCTCCTGCCCCCCTCTCCAACTCCACACTCCGTCTCGCGCTCACTCGCTCCCGTTGCGCGCGCACTCCGCGATGCAGGTGTGCACATAAATATCGATGCTAATATACCCTCGCGCATTCGCGAGACCTACGTCGCGTCCTCGTCGTCGTAAGACGTCGAAGAGACATCGACGGACTACTACCGACGACCCCGTGAGCCCGACCGCACGATGAACACGTTCCTCTGTTATCTTTCTTTCTTTCCTTTTTTCTTTCTTTCTCGAGGACTTCTGTTTGCTCCGCTATTGCTGGAATGACATATCTATATGTATATGAACCATATTTGGAATATACATATATATATATACATTATATACATATACACATATGCATATATGTATATATAATAATAATAATTCTATATTAATTATATTATATTATATATGACAGTACTTATATCATATTATGCGATTAATATAAAATTATTATATAATTATATATAGAAATCTTATATTATTATTATTATTATATTAGTATAATTATTATTCTATTATATTATTATATAGAATTATATTTCTATATCATAAAGTTGCAATTACTATATATTATTATATTAAATTATAATTATATTATATATTATATTATATATTATATTATATATTATATTATATTATATATTATATTATGAAGAATTATATAATAATTATATATTATTATTAATTCTATTATATTATTATATAGAATTATTATATAGTTCTATATTAATTATATAATATTATAATAATATATGATATTATACATAATTTATTTTTATTATATAATATCGATATAATAATATAATAATAAATATATAAATATATCAATATAAAATTAAATATGTAGATATATAAATATTTATATATGTATAGGCTATGTTTGATGGAATTCACGCGCGAGTTCTCTGACTCCTTTTTTCTCTCTCTCTCTCTCTCTCTCCCTCTCTCTCCCTTACAGCCTTCTTTTATCGCGAGCTGTTGCACATGGGGAAGTTTTTTTTTCAAATTCTTATTTCTTTTTTGATCAGCAAATGTCACTAAAGGTTTACTGGCCTTCTTCGAGCCGAGAGCTACGTACAGCGAATGTCTAACAACGTCCATCATCCTGGACTAATGTCACAACTTTGTTTTATTGGAACGTTTTGTTCACCGTTAGCAAACTCTCCTGGAGCAAATTATTAATTAACGGATGAGGATTTATGAGTTTTTTTTATTTTATTGAGATCAATTTTTTTAGTCTATTGAAGTTTTTTTAGAATTTCTGGTTTTGTACATTTAAGATTTTTGTTTTTATCCGTTGGGGAAAAATAGCGTTGTGGAAATCGTTGGGACTGTCGAATAATTTAAAGTATCTTTTTGTTCCAAAGTTTTACCTAAAACTGTTTCTTTCATAAATAAGAAATTATTCAATATTTTATTTGTTATTATTTTTCAGGAGGGATGCCAGCATTCTCCGCTGGTATAATGTACCAAATGCCCCAGAGCGTTATGTATTCACCGAGTTCAGGGGTTCTACTTAGTATCGGCCAAAACGGACAACCCGTACAAATTTCTCAAGACGGAAGTGAGTATGAATTTCTAAAAAAAAATCGATTTTTTTATTTTTTCAATTTAAAAAATTGTTTTTTTTCTTTCTATTATCTCGATTTTTTTGATTCGTGTATATTTACAGATTTGTTTGCATTCGAATTTTTTTAAATTTTTCGAATAAAAATTATCGTTCTTAATAATCCTATGTCCTTATTTTCGAACAATTAGTAATTTTTGTTTCCTATCCGACTTGCGTCGATTAATTATTTATATTCGATTTTTAATAGGACGATCGGTTCGTCTTCATCGATTAGCTTGCTTCGTTATTAACGATCGATCGACGGAAGCTTCGCATTTGGTTCGAGTTCCGGATATTTTTCTTTTCGTTCCACTGGCAACTTTGATCAATCGACGATGTCACGACGATCGATCGAAAATTGTTTAAAAGTAAAAAAACGATTCGCCACGCGTTTGCACAATCGAATAATAATTTGTAGTCGACGGGTACGCGTCGCACGACGTACGAACGGACGAACGACGTTGGACAGTGGGGATCGAAAGTTGACCGTACTCGAACCATTTTCGTCGTCGAGGGGGGAAAAAAACACAAGCGTTTTCTCTGTCTCATTCTCGATTATATCGATCTCTCGCGATCGCGTATATCTTTACACTCCGGGGACTCGTTAACCCGGAAAGGAAGAAATACATATGAATTAATTCAACGCTCGATGGAAAGACTCTCGGCTGAAACACATTGGTCCTTCGGACCTACTTTCCAAGAATCCCATTTGGACCACCTTATCCGCTCACTTTGCAATAATATTACATCGTTAACGATAGTTTCCAGCGAAAAAGTATTGTACCATTGGTTTTACTTATTGTATAATTAGAGATCAACGGTGTGAGAAGAGTTTTCAATTTTTGTCAAATTTTTATGAAAGACTTAAGACGAGAGTTCTTTGAGAAAGAATTAACGTTTAAGTAACGAGATAATTGTATTTCCTAATTATAATAATTTTTGTTTACCTACAATCTATCGTTTTTACATTCAACATAATAAGTTTGACAAAAGTATAAATTGTTGGTTAAAAAATATTGCCAATATCTTCAACGAAGAGTTCTAAAAGTAAGGGCAAAATGTGCAAATTACAAATCAACGGTGTGGGAAAAGTCTTTAATTTTTGTCAAATTTTTATGAAAGACTTGAGATGAGAGTTCTTTGAGAAAGAATTATCGTTTAACTAACGAGCTAATTGTATTTCCTAATTACAATAATTTTTGTTTACCTAAAATCGTTTTTACATTCAACATGATAAGTTTGACAAAAGTATAAATTCTTGGTTAAAAAAATATTGTCAATATCTTCAACGGACACTTCTAAAAGTAAGAGCACAATATGCAAATTACAAGTCAACGGTGTGAGAAGAGTTTTTTATTTTTGTCAAATTTATATGAAAAACTTAAAACGAAAATTGTTTGAGAAAGAATTATCATTTATCTAACGAGCTAATTGTATTTTCTAATTATAACAATTATTGTTTACCTACAATCTATCGTTTTTACATTCAACATGATAAGTTTGACAAAAGTATAAAATTTTGGTTCAACAATATTGCCAAAATCTTCAACGAAGACTTCTAAAACTAAGACAAAACTTGTAAAATCGTTACCACGCTTGACTCTAAATGTATAAAACGATTACAATTTCGATGCAAAAAGATTGTGAAAAATATCACTGAAGCTTATAGCATATTTAATTATCCACGTAAATATGAATATAAATCAAAAAAATATATTTCGTGTCTAAATTACTAATGACTCGTCTCGCTTGTTTGTATTTGACGCAGGTGCAACCGCAGTGAATTCAGGGCAGTCGAATCAGCCGTTCATAACGATTCCGTTGAACGTCGCAATGAGCGCTGCCGGTCTCTCGTTGCCCGTGACATCAAAAGGCTTGTCGCCACCACCGCGAACGATCGTATCCGCTTCCGACAACTCCGAGCTTCCATCGGATCTAAGCAAGGACCGGAAATGAAAATAACAAAACTGTAAAAGAGAAAGAAACAACAAGAGTAACAGAGACAAAGAAGAAGAAGAAGAAGAAGAAGAAGAGGAAGAAGAGGAAGAAGAAGAAGAGGAAGAGCTGCCTACTTTGCCAAAACGTCACCAAAAGCGTGACTTCCGCTTTCGAAAAGTTTCGTTCCGTGAGAAAGGCTCACGAAAAAAAAAAGAACATATCGTCACGAGCAGTTTGGCCGTTTAAAATCGGCCCACGCGTTGGCACACGTACGCAAGAAGAAAGAGAGATAACGCACGAGGTGGAATTAATAATGAACGAATCGTCGACCGACGGGAAGATGAACAAAATCGTGTCCGGAAGCGTTAATAACGTTGTGCTAAGCGCTTACTATTATTATTATCGTTATATGATATTATATACGTTTAATCGATTTACGTGTGCCGTACAAGCAACGTTGGAGAGTTCCTCTTTTTATTTCCCATTAAGGAACCGAGCTACGGTATCCCGGCGTTAATCCGTTGGGAATTTTTATACTAAGGAGACTTATTACTCGCGAACCTAGAAAGAAAAAAAGGAAATAAAATAACGCGAAGCTTTCCTTCGTCGATTAAAACAGCGACATAGAGATTTGTAAAACTCGTACGAGTTATTGAATCTTGATAGTTGCGACTGGAGAATGAATTTTAATATTTGTAAGAAGAGATCTCACGAATATAAATCATCTCCGTTTTATTTGTAAATCTTACAATACCGACAGTGTCTAAATTACAATCGTTTAAATGCGAGGAAAAGAAAGAGGGAAAGTGAAAAAGAAAAATAGTGAGCGCTAGCTTTTGAAGTTTAGATCAACATCGCAATATCTTGTGGAATGTGAGCGACGATTGTTTTACTTAGAGTAAAGTATTTTTATTGCCCGTTTCTCTTCTTTTTTTGTTCGTTGATCTGATAAAGTGTAACTCGAGAGAGAGAGAGTTTAATATTTTTACAGTGCTATTGTATACTTTTGGAAAGAGTTCAAGCTGCTGATAAAGCGCTTGGGAAATTGTATCTAGTCGCGCATTCGACAACATGTGCAATACTAATTTACTTTGGGACAAAAGTTACACGCATCTTATTGCGGGATTAATATTGTTGAAAGTAACTAAAGAACCGTTTAATGGTTCGGATGAGCGATCTCTTTAGGTCCTATTGGACTTTTAGTACCGGCCAAATATCACATTACTACCACATTTTGTAATAATGCTATGCATGGAATAACAATCAAACGTGCAGAGTTACAACTTTCTTTTGCAAAGATGGTACGAAAGAATTTCAGAGTTATTCTTTTCTTTGACGAGTGTACAAACTCTCTTGTTATATAGATTTAACTTGGATTTTTGTTGCTACTGCGGCTGTTTCAAATTATAGTTTTGTTGCGATAATGCTATTTCGTTAGTTTAATGAAATATTTATGTATAAAGTAAATTATATTCTTCAGAGCTTTTGCACGAAGCTACCAGCCGCATTCTATTTAACTTTGTACTCGACCTGCAGAATTGATAGATACGACAATTTGCTATTTTATGAAATTTCGTATCAGTTATGCAGAAAACAATGCTTTGGCGGACAACTTGTCAGTGGCAATTTTGCATCGATTGGAATTTTAATCGATTTACACATATTTAAGTGACAATTGTAATATTGAAAAATGTACACTAGAGTATGTTTTGTATGACTTGGAACACTTCATCTATCCTGCATGTCGTTAAATCGAATACACATGGATTGAGTTTGTACATAAGCTTTACTGACAATAACGCCAGATATTACATGAAAATAATAGAATGCAGAAAAAAATAGGCTCTGCGCCGTTTGTAAGGTTATAATGAATTAATCGTCACGATAACGTCTCGATTCAAGTACAAGCAAGACAATGCTACACTTAATCGAATATTTAGCGTCGAAAACTTTATATTTCTTTTCAACACTCTTTATTTACGACAAACGTACAAAACCTTGTCAGAACTAAAAGATACTCGCTTAGTACAACAAATGCCCGAGCAGCTTGAAAAGGCGCTGTCGAGTTAAACAAGATGGCCGCCGTTTTTGCCAAACTTTGATATGGCAAAAAACTGAACTATCTTTACTATGTACGACCCATTATACGATCGTTCTCAGTCCCTTTTATTTTGGTCGAATTATCATTGTCTACTACGATATCGATATTATATTGATGAGTTATGAATGAATATGTACAGTATCTTAACAGACACTATATATTTTATATATGTATACATATTAGCTTTTTTATATTACACGTCCCTAAATGGAACATTGCGGAAAGAATGTTTGTATAACATGTTGTAAAATGAATGAGAGAAGAAACGAAATATAACTAAGCCCGTAGTACCGTTAATCTGTCGTTAAATCAATCGCCCCTTACTTTTCGACGCGACGAACTCGGTTTTTCCAACGAAACTAAAATAACATCGGAGAGTTATTCACGAAGAATTCAAATATATGGCTACCGGCTTTGTGCGAGAATAAACATGAAAGAGAAGGAAAAAAAACAGTTGAACGTAGCGGCGAGCGTTCGTAAACGCTTCAAAGTTAGACCTCAGATGGCGCTGATAACGCTGTTTCGACAAGCTTGAACTGACAGCCAACAGATGTCACAACGATTTTTCTAGGGACTTTCGTGTTTTTAGACAGCTTTCTGATGACTTTCCGAGCGTTCAGATAGTTGTCGGATATTTAGAAAAGATTTGAATTGTTATCGTGAGGAAGGACCGTTGCAAGAGCAAATGAATCGTGCATGAAAAAGGTCCTTGTCTCGTTAGTGTCGTGTATGTTTTAAGTGTCTACGTCTTTCTCCCACGTTATGGACAACATATTGATGTAGAATAGTGATAAAAATAGTGAGGATAGCCCGCTCTCATACTCGAACGGCTGAAAGATGTTCTTTCAAGTAAGAATAACATTGTTCTCCCTGGTCTTCTTCCCCTTTCATCCTTTGACTGTTGAATACATTTTCAAGGACTATCCCACTGATTAAAAACTATCATGTTCTCTAGATCGACGTTACTCCCAAAGAAAAAAAACGTTCGAAGGTTAGCAACGTCAATGATGAGGAGCAACTTCCTCGTCAAGAGCTTTTCGAGCTCGTCCTGGCTCCTTTCCAGCCCCAGACCCGAATTAAGCTCGACACCACTGTTTACAACTCCATGAAATGCAGCCTGAGCATCAAGAATCCCAGCAACCGTAATCTCAGTGTGAGTATACATGTTTCTACTTCACAAAGGGAACTTTTTTTTCTTTGTAGCCATACGAAGGCACCATGAATCTAAGATGGATAACTTTATTTTTCCATTCTGAATTTCATGAGTGAATTATATGAGTAGTTAAATATTTCAAAACTTTGAAAAGGTGCATATGAAAATTTTCTTTATTTTTCTCAGGTCACTGTAAGTAAAATGCCACCTCCCGAGAGATTAGTTGTTTTAAGTACCTCCGAAGTTGCGGTGCATGCTGAGAGCAGCTCTGAAATCGAAATATCTTGGACGCCTCAAGAAAGTGGTTCTTGGAGAGATACTCTCCAACTGACGGACAGTCGTCGAATTAAATATGATGTGGCTTTGATAACAACAGCCCAAGGAGTGAAAAAAGCAGGCAAGGGAAGAGCACAAGTTTTGGGTCCGGTAAATACAAACAAATCTACTGTGAATCGTCGAATTTCGCCACCGGCTGCCCGAGAGACAAAGAAGAATATCCATGCAAGTAATCTTAGCCAATTACACGTACCGAACAAGCGTCCACGACTAAACGTTCAGCCATCGAATAAAGAAAATACTGAAAAACCTGGCTGGATTTTCGGACCATCGGTGGACAAACGAACGAATCTCTCTCAGAATCTTACAGCTCACGATTTTACCGCTATGACGAATTCAACGAAATTCAATCTTACATCATTAAATACTAAGGCATGCAAGGATCCCATAAAGCCAGAGATACATGTAATTCCATCGAGCGAGAGAGATCCAAAAGGACTCGATATTTCTTCACTAGAAGTTGCAGATCCAGCGATCTTGCATCGTGATACTTTCGTTGCCGTGCAACAAACGAACGTTGCCGGAGCAGCTCGTGAATTTTCTGTTATGATGGATTCGACGAATTTTAATTTTACACCTATAAAGCCTGCATGTCACGGAAGTCATCAACAATCAGAAATCATAAGTGAGAGTGGGCCCAAGATCAAGTTTTCACCGCAAGAAGCCGGCATTATTTCACCGGAAATCGGAGAATTACCGAGTTTGCGACGAGAGACCTACGTAACTTCGAAGAAAGGTAAATCTATCACGATCCAACTCTCTCAGCACGAGGCCGATGAGGATGAGAATTTTTTGGATTCTTTGTCACCGCAGCTTGGTACGCAACATGAAAAGGAAGAACAAAAACCTTCCGAATTTTCTGTTATTATAAACGACATGAATTTTCTCACTCCGAAAGCCTCGTTGCATCCATCATCAGCGACCAATTTTTCTCCCAATGGTTGCTCAACAGGAAATCGCACAAGATCTCTGGGAGGAAAATCTGCATCGAATGAAGTATCGCCGATGAATCTTGCTGGGAACAATACATTTGACATCAGCGACCACAAAGCAGCGAATAATTCAGAAGCAAATGGAACTTACGAATTACCGATTTCACCTACAGGTTCGAAAAACAGTGGCTCGATAAGACCCACACGATTGTCGCGAAGCTTCGAAACAACTTCTTTTCTCACTACGGACAACTTCGATGAATGGAAAAAACAATCGGTATCTGTCTCGTGGACTCCAACCTCCCACGACGTCTGTTCTTCGCACTCAACGAGCGCAGGCAGTCCTCGTTCATTGTACTTGAAAAACTACGATGACGTTTCCGTTAAAGATGTCCTTGAGGCGGATCTTTGGGTAAAATCTGAGAATGAACAATACAACACACCTTCTCTGATAACCCAGAGAGGTCTTAGCAGCACTCTCAACAGAATCGAGGAGGAGACAAGTCCGTACGAAGAAATATTGTGCAAAACCGTGAACATAAAGAAATCTTCGTTAAGATGCGATAAAACGATAAATTTTCGTCGATTCGATATTTCACCAGTGAAAAAACATTTCTCAGGCGTCAAGAGCAATCCCATAAGAAAAATTTCACCCACGAAAAGCGCAAAGATTCAAAAAAAAGAGAAAAACGGCGAGCCAGTTGCGAGTCTCCGAAAAAAGGTTCAGCTGAATGGCTCGATAAAGCGTGGTCAAGTCTTAATACCAGGCGTAAGAATAGCGAATCTCTCGTTGGCTGGATTAAATCGCAGTACAAAGGACAAGAGTATGAAAAGCGAGAAGAAAGAAGTCAGCATTAAACTTCACGATCCAAACGACTTTTTAACAAGATTCTGCAATCCGGATCCTTTCGGTGCAACGATGACTCAAGATCCTTTCCTGACGAGCACTCTCTATTACGATGAAAAGTGGATGCACCATCAGGAGATGGAATTCAAAAAATGGCTCAACACGTTGTTGACTCCACCGGAGCATCTCGATGCCGATGTAGATACGATCCGCGTGGATGTTGGTAAAGTTTGGCAATCGTGTCGTGCTCGAGAGGACGTAGCCCTCGCAGAAACCCGAGAAGCCGTCTCTGCTAGATACCACACGAACACAAGACTGAACACACTGCGAAAAGCTGCTTGCGCTATGTTTCGTCAGGAGGAAATTACCACAGCGTTGTCGAAGGCTACGGTGTGCATCGAACGAGGAACACTGATGGTACGCGAGGATCGTGATCTTCATCGGGACATAGGTCTGCAGAAGGAGATTCTCGAATTATTCCTCAGCTACAATCCTCTCTGGCTAAGAATCGGCCTCGAGACAGTCTACGGTGAGACGATACCGTTGCATTCGAACAACGACCTCGTTGGTCTCACCAGATTCATCATAACTCGGTTCTTCTCCGATCCTTTCATCGTCAAGACTCACTCGCACACAACGATAGCAAGCCTCAAACTTACGACATTCACTGCTCATATGAACAAATTCATTCTGAAGAAATTTCTGCTCCTCGTTTATTTTCTAGATTACGCCAAGAGGAACAAGCTCATTGGTCATGATCCTTGTCTTTTTCACAAACGCGCCGCTTACAAGGACAGCCGAGCGATTTTATTGACCTTCGCGCGTGAAGTACTGCGAGGAATGGGCGATCTGACGAAAGTTTTGCGATCTCACGGCTACGTCGTGTCTCACAAGCAAACTTACCTGGACGAGTACGATTACGCTGTGAAGGAAATCTCTACGGATTTGCGGGATGGCGTACGTCTTTGTCGCGTCATGGAATTAATAACCGGTGACAAAAATTTAACATGTCGTTGCCGTGTTCCAGCGATCTCGAGATTGCAGAAAGTTCACAATGCTGATGTTGCCCTCACGGCCCTTTTACAATGCGGCTACACCCTCACCGGTGATATCGATGCGAAGAGCGTCGCCGATGGACATCGAGAAAAAACTCTCTCGCTTCTGTGGCAAATAATTTACAAGTATCAGGCACCGAGATTTGAGAAAGCTGCCAAATCGATTCAACAATGGTGGCGTTCGAAGCTCTGGTACATCAGAGTTCGTAATTTCCTGCGTAATCGTCGAGAGGAGGCAGCTTCGAGGATACAGCGAGCCTGGAAGTGTTGGAGAGCGAGAAGGGAGCTGAAAGAACTGAGAGAAGAACGAACGCGCAAGTGGGCCGAGAGGAAAGAAGCCGTGTTGATTATTCAAATGCGTTGGCGTCGAAGAATGGAAATGATGAGAATTCGTAAAAATTTCATCGCCAAGAGAGAAGCCGCTGTTTGCCTGCAGCGTTTCATCCGACGACGACGAGAGACGAAACCATTCGTCGATGAGCTTCGCATTAAGCGTCAAGCTGTTACTACCATTCAGAATCATTGGCGAGCCTTGATCGTTGGAAGGAGGGAGAGAAAGAATTATCTGGATCTTGTGGTTGCGAGCGAGAAGATTCAAACCTGGTGGAGAGCAAGATTAGCCGGAAGAAAAGCCTGGAATAGATATCGATCCATTAGAAGAGCCACGATGATCATTCAGTCACGCTGGAGAGCGCTACGATCGATGAAAGTAACTCGAGAATCTTTCCGGAAAAGTTTGTATTCCATACAAACTATACAATCGTGGTGGCGACGATATCTCGCCCTGAAACGCGATCGGAATGCCTATTTGCTGAAGAAATATGCCGTCCGAACTATCGAAGCTTGGTGGGTGAACTGGAAAATCGCTAAAATCGAGAAAGAACACTTCCGGATTAAGCGACAATGCGCCGTGACGATTCAAAGAAACTGGCGAAAGTATATCGAGACGAGAAACTACGTCGCTCGTTTTAGAAATAGCGCAAAAGCTTCTAGGATTATTCAGCGTTGGTGGAGATCGGTAAGAATAATGAAACAGTACAGACGAGAAAGAAAGAGTTGCGTGACGATCCAACGCTGGTGGCGAAGCATCGTTTTGATGAAATCCGAGTCTAAATCATTTGCGATTGCCCGAAGCGCTGCTATCACCATCCAGAAAACATGGCGAATGAAAACAACCAGAAGAAATTATTTGCGAACAAGAAAAGCTATTTCCGAGATTCAATCTTGGTACAGAAACGTTCGAGTATCCCGAGGAATACGTCGAGACTTCGTGAAAAAAAGAGACGCTATTTGCAGACTTCAAATCTGGTGGCGCAGTTTGCAAATAGGTAAGAAACGTCGCACCGAGTACCTCGAGTACAGGACAATGGTTATTGCCGTGCAGACAAAGTGGCGAGCGATAATTTTCGGAAGAAAAGTACGACTGAATTATTTAGCGACGAGAGAAAGTATCACGAAGATTCAAGCTACCTGGAGAATGATCCGTACGAGGAGAATCTATATAGAGCTTTTAAAGAGACAAAGAGCAGCTGTTATTGTGCAGAGACGATGGAGAGAAATCTTGAATGCGAGGAAAGTGCGCAAAGCTTTTATCGAATATCGATCTGCCTGTGTCGTGATACAGAACCGATATCGCGATCTCAGAATTACTCGTCAAACGCGCATGAACTATCTGAGAAAACGTGAAGCCATCATAGTCTTCCAGAAGAACTGGAGAATGCTGAGAACCTTGAGGCGCTACAAAGAACAGAAGAGGGCTGCTGTGATTCTACAAACGAGATGGAGAGCCAGGAAGCTATGCATTGTCACTCGCGAGAATTTCATGGCTATTAGAAATGCGACGATAAAAATGCAACGTCGTTACAGGTCGAAAAAGATCGGTCTGTTGATAAGACAAGAATATTTGACGCTTCGTTCGGCTGTGCTGAAGATGCAGGCTCGATTCCGAGCCAATAAATTGTGTAGATCCAATCGATGCGAATACGTCGAAACGAGAAAGAAAATCATTCGGATTCAGAGACTGTGGCGCACAAAATTGGAGAACAGAATGCGCGATGAAGCGGCGATCAATATTCAAACCTGGTGGAAATCGATTCTTGCTATGAGAGCATGCAAGAAAGCTTACGAGAAACAAAAGTCTGCGATTATCGTCATTCAACGACGGTATCGAGCTTATAAAATTGGTACTGAAACTCGACGAGACTATCTTCGAATTATCAGGGCCACTTTGACGATTCAACGACGCTGGAGATATCTGGAAAGGAAGAAACTTCACGAGCAATGGTTGCTAGACTGCAAATCTGCTGTTTTAATCATCGAAGATTGGTGGACCGTTGTGTTGAGAGAGAAACGTGAGAGAGAAGCTAAATTAGCAATTCTGAGAAGAGAGACAAAGGCTGCGACGAAGATACAGAGTATTTGGAGAGGATATAAGGTAAGGACGAGCCAGTGCGATATGATGAAGGAATTGAGGCAGCGATCTGAGAGAGCCGCAAAAGCTGCAGTTCCATCGGCCACGGTCGCTGTTCAACTTCGAGGATATATGGATATGCTTCTGGTTTGCGACACCATCGGACAATTATCGATGTGCCTGGCTAACATAGGTTCGTTTAAGTTTGTCTTATTCGAATCGAGCAGTATTCATCAGCATAAAAACAAGAATTTATCTTTTACTCTATTTTCTTTTCAACTACTGTGACTAATGAAAATATATTTATCCTTCTTCAATCGCAGATACCCTAACGAGGCTCTCGCTCAAAGGTTGCATAGCATTTTGTGAGCTGAATCTCGTCGACAAGATCTACTCGACACTTGCCAAGTCAAACAGATCGATACCGTGGATGGATGTTTGTTTGCGCTGTACGAGCATCTTGATTACTCTTGCGAAATTGCCGGATACGAGAAAATACGTCTATAGGGTGAGTTTGTCAATATGGACTTCGTCAATGAAGCTCATTTGTAAACTCTTAATAAGAAAAAATGATACATTTTTGGAAATTTAGGTCGAATGTATCGAGACACTTGCGAGACTCATGACGATCACGATCGATCATCACGTTAAATTGTTCCTTCACCTGGCCACGTTAATGTGGTTACTCTCCGAGAATCCACACTATGCCAACGTGAGTAATGAAATGTAATAATAAAAACAAAGAGGGTAAAACATAGATAAGAATTTTTATTCTCTTCTCAGGCTATCACGAGCTGTCCTCGAACTACTTGGCTACTGAGCAATCTTCACGCAACGATAAGCAAGAAGAAGAGCAGGCTTTCGGTCGGTAATATGAACAAATCACGAGGGAAGGAACAAACTGCACCGTTGCCAAACACCAAGCCCGATTGGGGTCTGAGGCACAACCGTCCGCGTTTGTTTACCACTGTCCACCACGCCATTTCGAGTCTAATCAAGAGACTAAAAATAGACTCGGCAACGTAACAAATTCACGGGACGACTCGTTACGGCACGGGAGGATGAAAGATTGTGTGCAACGAGAAAGAGAGAATCCTCAAACGAGGCAGAGCGAGTGAAAGCAAGGCGGTTAACGATTGTATAAACAAGTCGAGAAGAGTGTCGAAACGACCAAAAATCCTGTACATAAAGTAGACTGTTTTTCCTGACTGCAGCGATAAAATTGGCATTTTATATGTATTTTTATAACGTTCAACGAAATATTCGTGTTAGAAAGTTTGAGATTTCGTATCACAATAGATAAATCCGCATGCAATGATCGTGTGAGTTATGGAGAAGAAAAAGAAAATAGATATCTGTGTTACATGAAAAATTCATCGTGTCTTTTTAATAATACTTTTATTGCAATAAATATAATAAACAATAATTATTGTTTTGGCGTTACATTATTATTTCTTGTTTTGTTTTAACAGTCAATTCTATACATATAATATTGGGGCGATTACAATAATTGTTTTTTCTTTCTTTTAGCATAAAACGAAGCAGACGAATTGATCGATATAAGTAATACGTTTCGCAGCGTGTAGAATAAACCTGAAGTGTATAAAAAAAAATTTCTCAAGAACGAGCATAGCAGCTACAAAAAAGTCCAACAAGCTGTTCGCGAGGGAATCGTGTCTAAGTGGCTTTTTGTGTTTTCTTGCACGAAATTGTTACGACTCCGGATGTTAATTCGCGCTTCGTGTCGTGGAAAGCGTTTTTAGCAACGATCCGAGAAAGAAAAGAGGATAGCTTCGGGATGTGAAATTTGAGTCTCCGATCGGTGAGAGACTTGTACATTCCGGATCGAATCGCGTATCAAACGTGATTTTTTTTTATTCGCACACGACACTTCTTGGAGCTGCCATACACAGCGCGATTTGAAACAATCGCTCGCCTTATTCTTTCTTTTTTTTTTATTTTCAAGTTTTGTCGGTAGCAGAGTATTATAATTGTTGTTTTCTGTTTGTTTCAAGTCTGTATGTTACAATAATAAATTGTGAATGCAAATTTTATTTACACAACTACTTCGAAAATAATAATTAAAAAAAAAAAGGAAGGAAAGAAAAAAAAGGAATAGAATAGACGAAAGAAATTCAGCGTTTTAGTTCTCGTGTACGGACTTAAGCTCTTTTATCTGTTTGATGAGATACGCTTTTTCGTCGTTAAACTGCTCGTCCTCTGATCGGTCTGTGTGGAAGCGCGTCAGGAACTCGATCAATTTTTCTTGATTGCGTAGCAGTATGTCCAGTATTGGTTTCGGTTTGTTTGGATTAGCGACAAATACCTATTGCGTCCGATGGACGTTAATAAGAAAATTAAACCGCACAAAATTTCCAAACCTGCCTTAATTCTGTCGGTACGTACCTTGAATACGTGGAAGGCCTCGAACTGTATGTTTCGGGATTTTTCTTTCAGCATGTTCATCATCAGTTTCAAATTATCGGGATTCGATATGTACCGGGTCATGACCTACAAAAACCACATTGTGCATGAATTTTTTCGGCCTAAACGAATAAGAAGTAAAACGTAATTTTCTATACTTACAGTAAAATTGTGTCTATCGAGAAGAAGTTCGCCCAGCAACTTCAAACTTTGTCGTCGTGTTACGTAATTTTCCGAATTTAATAACCTCTGATAGTGCGAGAAGACTTTGTCGTAATTGACTTCTAAAAATTCAGCACTGAGTATCTTGTGCCTTGTAAGCAATTCCTAAAAAATTCAAGACGAGGTGACAAATACATTTTGCGCAATGAAACATGCACCGAGAGTGTGATTCTTTCTTCGTTGGCTACCTTAAACGTAGAGAAGGCATCTGAAGCAATGTCGAAGGTCGAGACTTCAACGTATCTGAAGAAATTATAAAAATCGTCCGAATAAATCATTATTTTAGCAAGTGCTTCGTATCTCGCGCACTCGCGCAGCATTGTGCCACAATTTAACGCGATATCCTGATGCTCATAGCTGAAATACAAAAATATCTCAATTCAGCGAATATTTATGTACGGAGAACGATTACGGTTGAAATATCGTTATGCGGAGAGCGATGACGAGAAACGCGTCGGTCTCCTCGCGTCGATATTTAAGACATACCCAGACATGAGGGTGAATAGTATTTCTGGTTTTGTGCAGATATACTCGACCGTCGGTGATCTTGTGCCAATTTGCCTTCGTAAAATATTGTTGAAAACTTGAGCAACATCTTTCTTGCCCTGTTTGCGGATAAGGCCAGTTATAGATCTTGGAAAATTAACGTTCGATAGTTGTAAATCAATGAATATTCTCGTATACTCACTTCAAAGTCTATGCGACTGAGGTTCTGAACGAGTAGAAGTAATAAATTACTATTGTAAAGCTCCTGAGCGAGCTGAGCAACGACGATATCGGCCTGTGGCTCCGATTCGGCGGTGCCATAAAGCATATTCTTTATGTGTACGAGATTTTTGCTGACATCCTCCTGTGCCTGAAAATCGTGCCCAATTTCATTTTAAAGGAACAAACATCTTTGATATGCGATGATTCTTTTCGACTACGTACCTTTTCTACCTTCTTGTCACCACGCTCCAGTGCATTGACCGCCTCCTTCAGAGCTTTTACCACCTCCGCCGGACTTTTTTGTGACTTTCCGAACAGAGGCATGATTTCTTACAAGGCGAACACCTTGCACAAAGAGAAAAACATCAATTAAGCAAAAAAATCAATATTTTCAGGAACAATTATTATGCTTATTCGACAATTAATGGTAGTTAGAGTTGTATAGATCGTTCGAGTACCGAGCCTTTGTAAATCCTTCACATTTTCAACGAAAAACTTGTTGGAAGCGAAGGCTTTTCTTTTGTAAATTCGTGCTAACAATTCTCCAAATCTCGGTACTCGACCAAATCCACTTGATGGTAGTTCCTGGAGTAGTAGAAATCTGTTTATACACATTTATTAATGAAATTGTTATTAGTAAATATTTTTTATGATATACAGAGCACGAAATGGTTACGTTTGTTGACTAATTGGATTTTAGGCATTCCCTATAATAACACAACGCTGGTTACTGCTTTGAAAAAGATATGTCCAAATGATCTTTTATACCGATAGGACCGTCGCCAGTTGAACTTATCGTTATAGCTTATCGAGAATTCCGATTTTGATTAATGTCACTCCGATTATAAAAACACATTAAGAAAAAACTCAACGAATAATGCAGGGCCTACCTTGGAGCTGTGTATTTAACCGGGTAGAGGGTCGAATAGTACAGGTCTTCTAGCTTCCGCGGGCAGTGCAAGTGTATCGAGAACCTAACATGCTCCGGATCTTAATCTGCATATATTGGAACAGCTCTTTTACTACTCGTTAAATTTGCTTCTAACATTCTCGCTAAACCAAAAACTAAAGACCAATGCGAAAGATGTCCCATCAACCATCCTACCGCAATCTCACAAAAGTTACATCAAAGCTTACAATATTTCCCTGTTACAATATTTAAGAAAAACAAATACAAAACTTTTCAAATTGTCAAACTAATAAGAATTGCGTTTCTGGACTACGCTTCAGACTTTGACTTATCTTCCCGTTTAACACAAGTCGTCAAAGTGCGACACAAGCTTGAACGACCGATTGTCATTGTCAAGACGACTATATAACGATAAATATGACTTGGATGAAAGAAAAAAAAAAGTGTTACAACACACTGACGAGATAAAATAACGGGAGTTTAGGGCGCGATCCGAGAACGCTGCCATACGTGACACGAACACACAACGCTGATTTGTTTATCGAGTCGAAATAAAAAATGTGCGAAAAAAAAAACACCACGTCATTAACGTCGAAAGTCGATTAAGAAGATGCAGCAGAGAAGATTTCTCGAGTGGAAACACCGAAGAGAGAGCTACGTGCGACACGCGTATGAAATGTCGAATAACGAGAGAGATGGAGAGAGAGAGGGACAGTGAGAGCGGTATCAGAGAGGGAAGAGGGGCAGAAAAGGAGGAGGAGGAGTAGGTGAAGAGAGAAGAGGATCGAACGTTAATTCCGTATGAATTAAATGGTTCGGCGAGCTCGAAAAACGTCTCGTATAACCTAATTGCACGTTTATAATCGCGATTACGCAACAAGCTATATAGATGATATGATTTTAAGCTGAACAACCAAGACGTAATCTTACCATTAAATCCGTAATCCAAATTAACGAAACGGTGATTTTTTGCTCGTTGGCACTTTAGCGGCAAGACGATATTGCCTTTTAGCAGATCATTTGTAGACACGGATGCGTGTATATGTATAACCCAAACCACCGACGACGTACGTATGTGCTACAGTATATTCGCGTACATACCTATGTGTATATACTTTAGGTATAGTATCTTGTGGCAAATAAATGATTTACCTACAAAAACCTCTCTCGCTCATATACTTTGTCGACTCTGCGAGAGAGGGACGAGGGGTGACGGACGGGGAGAGGGGAAGGGGGCGAGGGAGCTTTGTAACTCTTTACGGACCAAAAAAAACACGCTATCACCCCCTTTATCTCGTTCAGCTGGTAATTGAGATATTCCCTTTAGACGTTAATAATCGCGATTCTCGTATCTTCGTTCTACAAATATTATCAAGAAAAAAACAAACGTAGCTTCAATACATCGCATAACACTGAGGAGAGCAGTGTCCCTTTTTTTTTATCGCAGAGCTCGTCACTTGCAAGTCGCAACTGACATCCCCGATGACTATATGCTATTTACTGACCTCACTCCCTCTCCCTCGCTCTTTCCCCCATCTTGCTCGCTCTCTTCCGTTGCCAAATGTGTGTCGTTAATTTACCATAAGTGTTCGGGGTTCATAAAGTTGGACGAATGATTACATTTTTTTTGTAATCATTCGATCCGTCGTTTAATATCGTTTGAACGATGCTCGATGCTAATGTGTACCAAATTTAATCGTTTGATTGATAATAATTCCTTAGTAAATCAAGATTTACTTTCATGTCAGAATTTTTTATTTCAGGTTAAATGGGCAGAAAATATATTTTATTTTTTTGAGGAACTATTAACGATCAAACTATATAAACAATCCAAAAATACAAAAAGTGGAATTGTCCAAAATTACTGATAATCTAGTTACCAGCGAACTTCAGGTCGGTCTGGCGGAAAGTAAATTTCGGTTTTAAAAGTCGCTATTAACGATCGAACGATGAAAATTGGTAGTTCTTAATATCAAATGATGATCAAACGGTAGCAAAACGAAAATGTTTACAAAGTCAATAAATATAAATAATGGAAGAGTCTAAAGTTCACCAGTAAAAAGTTACTAGACAACTTCAGGTCAGACTGAACAAAGTAAATTTCGAATTTGAACAAAAAAAACTATTGACGATCAAACGATTTTTACTAACGATCAACCGATATTAAAGTAAGATCAAAAGATTGATAAAAAAAAATCTTAAAAACATTAAAGTCGGTCGGTTATCTTTTTGTTCGAAACCAGCGCTCTTTCTGGGTTATTTGTCATGTTCACGTTGGTTAAATGATGTCATTGAGTGACCTCTCTGTGCGAGAACTGGCAACTCAGCCGGTCTTCTCCGCGCGCTGCAGCACTGTCCGAGTCCGAACACTCTGGCCGCTCCGCTAGGTTAGGGAACGGTGTTTAATTTCGTCGAAATCGTATGTTTTTTTTGTTCGTTCGTTTTCATCGTACATATTAGACTTCGTTTTCTTGCTATAGAAGCGACCGAGCACCGAGTGTACAGATTTGTCTAACGTCATGCGCTTGAAGCTCGCGAATTCGGTCATTTAAACGTTATAAAAAAAAACAGCAGTAGAAACTACTCGTTGTCGAGTTAGCAGCAGAGCATCTTTGCATACCGCAGTTATGTGCTTCCATTGTCGAAATAAAATTGTTTTATGGTGATAATATGTCAAAACCAAACATAAGGAAAATAACAGTTGACCCTACGAAATGTAATACAGACTCACGAAGGCCAAGTGTATTTGAAAGATTGGGCACTAAACCAGCTGCAAGTCCAGCCGGCCAAAACACATCAGATTATTGTAGAAATTGGGCACTTAACGGCAATTGCTCGTACGGAAAAACTTGCAAGTGAGTAACATGTAGCCTCTCCGTCCGCACTCTTTCCCTCTCGGTTAAGTTTCGTTCGTTTTTCGAACTTTTGTTTTTTTTTTCTTCGTCTAGCCGTTTGACAATCAGACGACTTTGCTTTTTTTTATTCGTTCGACAAAGTGACCATGGAACCTCAAATTTTGATCGAGTGACCCAAATTTTATTGAAATATAAAATACTTGCCGTTTATTCCAAAACGTTAAAGTCTCTCTAACCTCGTAAAAATGTAAACAATTTTTTCACGAAGATGACTCGATGGAATCGATAACGAAGAATGGCGCCGTATGCGTGACTTATACGTTGAACAAGGAAATGAAATATCTTTTAAATATTTTGTTTTCTGTCGTTGAAGGGGCGTCGCACCGATTCTCAACTTGTCAAGGACACTAATCGCTTGATTTTTTATCAGATCTCTGAACCTTTGGTCCATGTGGGTCGCAGTTTGTACATGCGGCGTCAATAATAATGTGCAAAGGGGCGGGAGGGGCCCATTCGAGAGTTTCTTTTCTATTCTACGAGATTGATAATAAATTCTTTATTCGTCGTTTGATTTTTTTGATCTGATTTTTGTTCGTGATCGCTTTTGATTTTTTATCGTCGGATGAATATATATATTGGAATCGTCTGTCAAATGTACTATTTCAACAATGTTCCATAGTCGGACAAAATAAATAAGAGTAGAATAATCGGTCGAATGAAAGAAATGTAGCGTTTGTAATTGAAGCGTTGCACGAATAAGAATATCTTATTTGTCAAAATATCGGATGGCTAGACACTTAGCTTTTTTTCTCTTCTTCTTTTCGCAGCTAGTATTAGCACTTGTTTTACATGTTCTACATGTTACTCGATTAGACGTATTTTCATTATTTTCGTTTAAAAAAGAAAGCTCCACTTCCAACTAGCCTTGACTGATTTCATGATTTTGTATCGTTAGATATGCAAACACGCACACTCTCATAAGTCCTTCCAAAAGAGTGAAAAAGGATAATCCAAATGCCAATGCTGCAGGGGTAAGCCTAATATTTTAGTTTTCGTTAGACGTCTTTCTCTCTCTCTTTCTCTCTCTGTCTCTCTCTCTATCTCTTCGAACTTTTGTAAAAAGTTTTCAATTTCCAATTGCCGCGTTGTGATTTATTTGCCTCACCGATTAGTCGGTGACTCCCAAGAATTTTGCAAGTCCCTGAAATACAAAAGTCCAGTTGGTTACGTAATGATATTAACATACATGAATATGTATATATATATATGTGTATATCTCGTAGCTCAAAGAGGATCCTTTCAAGAGAATCACATCAAAAATCGTGAAGAAAACAACTTCGCACAGTCCCGATCTGAACTTGGAAGAGTGGAATCAGACAGATCTGGAATACGAGGACGAGAAGGTACTTGAGAGACGCAGACAATTACTCCAAAGAGAATTGGAAATACAGATGAAGAAGGACAAGGAGGTGCACGGCAAAGAAAAAACTACGAAGCACAAGAAAAAAGCGATGAGCTCGTCGTCGTCGTCCCACACGTCGAGCTCGTCGAGCAGCAGTAGCAGTTCGAGCAGCGACGACTCGTCGTCGAGCAGTTCGACTGGCTCAGATTCTCGCAAGAAAGTCAAGAAGATTAAGTCCAAGAGACATCATAGCGCCGCCTCGTCGGACTATGACGAGGACAAGGAGAGAAAGAAGAAGCTCAAGCTAAAGCGTCTTGCAACAAAGAACGACAAAGTTCTGACAAAGAAGAAGCGCAAGATCGAAGTAACTGGCAAGAAGGATCAAGCAACGAAAACATTAAAGAAGTCAGCAACCTCGGTGACAGCGAACACAGTGCGAAAGCACGCCCCAGTTCCAGGGTCACGAACAAAGTCTCCTTTGCCCACGGTCTCATCAAGCAAATCTGCGAAGGAGAGAAATCGCAGCGAGTCCCCTACTAAATTAAAAGCTCGCGAAATTGAGAAAGACAGACATCATAAGAAAGGACGCGATGGAGAAGAAACAGTGACGAAGGAAGTCCTGAAGAGCAAAGGTAGCGAGAAAGTAAAGGAGTTGGAAAAAAATATCAGCATCAAGAATCGTATGCTCGAAGAAAAGACTAAGATCGATGAAAGAGCGAAGCAACGGGTAAAGGAGAAAGAGAGAAGATCTCGAACTCCTCCGATCGACAGGATGAAGCATCAAGTAACGAAAGAAATCCCTAAGCCAAGTCGACGAAGTCGCACGCCCGAAAAGCCCCCAAGATCAAAACGCGATCTGACACCCCCGAGACACCAAGAAAAACCAACATCCAGTCGAGCTCGCGAGCTCGAGAAGAAAGACCGTGAGATTCACAAACGCGATCGTAGCAAAGAACGGGACGATGCTCGCAAAGGCGAAACGAACAAATCCAGATCTATCCTCAATCAAGAAGACGTTCCCCATCGTAAGAACATACCTCGTGAATTGGAAGACAAGAATTACGAAAGAACAAGGCGAGCGAGCAAAGAGCGTCGAATCGAGAAGGATCATGGAATTCGCGACGATCGTAGCCATTCGCGAATTGCTCGTGAAACACAACGCGAGAAGGAACGCGACGATATTCCCGAGCGATTTCGAGATCGTCAACGGGAGAGAGAGCGTGAAAAGGACATAGGAGGAAAATTGCGAGAACGCGATTTGCCAATCATGACGTCAACTTCCGTTGGCATGTCAGCAACTACGACGCCACCACCGCCATTGAATTCGCGTTACAGTCGCGACAACAAAGAGCGTTTGAAGGAGAGCTTGATGGAGAAGAATCCGAGAGATCGTCGAGGCGAGCGTGGCGAACGAGAATCTCGAGGATCGGATCCGAAGCCTCTGGAACGCGATCGAAGTTCTCTGCGAGCATTCGATGCACGTTACGATAGATCGGTCGACAAAGAAGTAAACAGTCATAAGATACTCGAGAGGGAAAGAATCGAGAGATTTCCGCGTCAACGTTCTCTGGATAGAATTCCAGATAAAAATATTCCTGTACCAGCTCCGAGGGATCATCTTTTGGAGCGCGAGCCGATTTACGAACGCGACAGACATCGCAGATTTAATCCTCGATTCGACAGGCATCCGGTTGAGCACGAGAGAAAGGAACCACCGCACCTTCCTCCTATGAAGATGGATCGAATGCCCGATAGACGAGAGCCAAGTCCACGTCGCAGTATCGAGCTGGAGAGAAATTTCGATCGTGGCTATGGTCGTTTACCTCCCGAGCATTGGGACGAACCGGAAGAGCCCCAGCCTCACATGGAGTACCGTGATCATCATCCCCACGAGGAGGATCGACGAAAACCCATCGACACCAGACGATACAATAACAGTCCGTTTAACGAGAGACGCGGACGCGAGGAGAGGCCACCCTCGAGATATCCAGTGCAGCCTGAGCGTCCTTTCGACGATCATCATCATTCTATGTACGGCGGTGAGAAAATGAGAAGCGGGCCCATGAGGGACGAGAGCAGCAATGACAATTGGGAGATTCATCACGAGGTCGAGCATGGAAATCGTGAACGAAATTATCCGCCGGATTGGGAGGAGCGGGAGTGGCGACGTACCCATTGGGATCGGGATAGTCTTCCACGGTCCGAGGTACATGAAGAGGATTGGCCACCACCGAGATACGATAGCCCGATGACCGAGTGGAAGATCAATGATAATCCAAGAAAGTGGGAAAATCCACAGCTTCACTTGAGAGCGCAATACAGAAACGATAGAATCAAGGAAATTGAAATGGGAGAGCCTCCTCATGGGTAAGAATTATGTATCAGTCGTTAATCGAACATTATTTTGTCTCAGATAAATTTTCAAGATCGATCATAATCTGGTCTCGATTCATTGTGTTTCCTTCTTTCCAGAAAGCGCAGACCGTTCAACACTCCAGAATTGAGGGACGAGTGTTCCACTCATGGCTCCAAGCAGAGTTCGCTACATGGAAGTATGAAGGAAGAACCGATTAACAAGAAACTGATGGAACTTGCCGAGGGTAGACCTCGAAGGAGCAGAGAAAAATCTGCTGACAGTTTCCAGAAGAAAGTGATGCAGGTGCATCATCATCAGGTGCTTCATCATCATCAACCACCGCAGCATCAGCCACATATCCAACATCCGCAACATCAGCAGCATCAGCAACACCAACAACGCCAGGAGCAAGTGCAACAACAACGACAGGAACAACAGCGCCAAGAACAACAACGGCAGGAACAACAACAACAGCAGCAGCAACAACAAAAACAACAGCAGCAGCAGCAACAGCAACAACAACAACAACAGCAACAAATCCAGCAAAAGCAGGAAAAAGTTGTAGCACCTCCGGTCGAACCTAAAGAACCTCCTGTCCAGCCCGAGGTTAAAAGACCCTGCGTCGATGAATCTCTGCAGAGTCTTCACACAGAAAGTGATCTTAGTGACATAAGCGACGATCCCGATGATATTCTCAACATGGAGGATGAGGAAATCGAGAAGAGTACGAAAAAGCCTCTCGATACCGAGAAAGAAGTACATGGAGGAACGGCGGATCGTCACGAACCTGCTCAGCCGTCACCCGCGACAGAATCCGTCGAGGAATCTGTCTTCACGAAAGAAAAAGAAGAAAACGAGACGACCATGGACGATGAAAATATCGAAACCATGGATTTCGAGGAGATTTCCGATGGCGAACTTGAGGAGGATATAAAAACGAGTGGCAAAGGACTCGGCGATGCTTTGGGTGTTGACTGGGAGAGTCTCGTCAAAGAATCCCAACCCAGAAGATCGATTGCCCCGAGTCAAGACACCGCACAGCAAAGATGGCAGTGCAAAGCGATTTTCCAAAGAATTGGAATATCTGCCAAATACGCCGGTGCTGAATTGACCGCCAAATTGACCAAGAAATATTTCGGTGAGAACGAAAATTCGGAACAAGTATTTCTCAACGGCGTCGCGATGATTCACACGGCACTGATGCGACAAAAATTGATGCGCGATTCTTCCGACGAGCTGCTCGCCAATGACGACAGTTTGTACAGGTGAGCTTTTTAATCTTAAGAATGTAAACATCTTTAAGAAATATTATTTTTAAACCGAAACAATTTACAAACTTGACTTTTTGTTTCTTTGTAAATATACAGAAGCAACAATGGAGAACGATACGAGGACGAAGACCCGGAGGATCTCGAGCCTTTCACTAGCCTGTACGAAGAGGCTATGATGCTTTGAGCCGATCGGCAAATATAAGTTGAAAAATCAAACTCTGCCTCGAACGATTTTTCAGATTCTCCTAAAGTAAGGTCAGCGGTTAGTTTAAAACTCGAACGAACAAAACAAAATATTCATTATCACGCGGTAGCACGGACATTCCGTGAATGTCGTGCTGTTGGCAGAACAGATCGTAAGAATCATTAAGTGCGTGTACATTGTAAAAAAATACGATACTTTTTTTTTCAATAGTTTCGTAGATAGCTTGTCTAGGAACCTTCGATTCCTTTTAAATCGATAATACAGGCAATTCATCCTAGAATATACAAATTTTATAGGATAAAGATATTATTACTGTTATTATTAATATTATTATTATTATAAATATTTTACGTATATATGTAATTTTTTGAGAATCATGGTATGCTATGTATACCAACAGACGATCCTCGAATTATGTAAAATGGACGTACAGTACTAGATAAAGTAAAACGATAACGAGCCGGTAGAGCCAATTGTACAAAATGAATTGAATCTTTTTGCCTCCAACAAGGCTGCTGACTGCTTTTATAGCAGCGGTACGATCATTGTAAATTGGTGAGAATTCCGAGGGTGAAATGTTTGATCAATACTCGTAGCTTTCTGTAAGGAAGAAATGCTGGGTTTTCACAGTCCTTTGAGATGATCGTGATATCCGCTTTAGTTTTCCTTCTTTTCTCGAATGCCAGATTTTTGGGCTAATCGTCGATTTCGATAACGGAGAGATCGTCAGGAGCCGCTATGTCGTCGCGCAATATTTCAATAGCCTTCTTCAAAATAGCCGAATTGTTCCTATAATTTCCCTGTAAAAAAGTATTGAAGTAGGAAACGCAAATTTATAATAGGAAATGAAACAAAAATCGATGATGTTAGAAGATGCAAAAAGACATACCATTGTCTCTTGGAAATCTGCCTCGATTTTGGATTCATCGGTTACTTCGATTTCCTTGCGTTTCATTATTTCTAAGTTTGTGCAGTACCATTCGTACAGAATGAGGCCTATGTATTTGTACGTCGTTAGATTAAGAAATTGTTCGCAATACGATTAAGCTCAAAATTGTTTTCCAGATTTCTTCCTGGAAATCGCTTACCCTTTTTCTGGGAATCCCCACAACGAAGATTGTCCAATAGGTGAACGAGTTCCTGGCAGTATGTAGCTTTTGTGCGGAGCTCGGTGTTGGACAGATCTGAACAAAAATCACAAGTGGATTTTAAAATTGGGAATGGAAAATAAATCAAGGCCCATTGTCAATACCCACCTACTCGAATGCATTTCATTCAATCGTACATGTGTTACAATGTTCCAACAATCCTTCAAATATCATCGTCGAGGGCTAAGCTACCTAATGAAGCTACGTACAAGGCTGTTATTACGTTAAGTATATGAGATGTTAGTTGTCCATAAAATCCATGGCTCTATGTAAATGAAACGTACTTTCCCATGAGAGACCTTCGGCTCTACCGAAGTAAGAAATTATCCGAAATTTCATATCCATCATGGTGGAACTCATAGCAGGCACCAATATCGCCAATTCCCCCTTGATAAATTTCAATATCTGACGAGGTGTTTTGTAAAGTATCTCCTTCACTATACTTGCGAGTCCGGCACGAATTGATTTGATCTGGCGAATATTTAATAAATAATCAACCATGTCTTGAGAAAGAATTAATGGATTACAAATTAATGTAAATATCCAATACCTGCCTGCTGGAAACTCTCATTTTGCAATCCTGGCAAGTCCAAACAGAATCCATGCTCAGTGAATCGTTTGGTAACATATTGCTGTAACAATTTAAATTGGCGCATCTAAGAGCCCCTAGAAGAGTGCCAAATTCCTGAAAAACAATCTTGAACGATCAAGCCAAATTCTAAATTCAAGCAAGCCTGATAACAATCAATATTTTTTACCGTAGGATCCGAGCATCTTTCACAGCAGCAATCAAAGTGTTTGGACATTCTGAGATACTGTCTTCGCAGGCCAGTGTCCCAAATGAGATCGGTATAAGTCATCGTGAGTTCGTCTCCTTTCTTGATGGGATAAGCAGCTCTGGTGTACAGCAATTGTTGACGATCAAAATGATGTCTGGTATTGGGAGAGCAGCAGTGATTTTGCAACGCCCCAAGTGGATAAAGTCCTCTCAAACTGATGGACATTGCATCGTCAACGACAACAGCAGTCTCAAAAGCTCCGGTATCAAGAACTTGGCAAACTCGTATCATCAATTTCTCATCTTCATCCTTGATCTCATTTTCGATATTTTTTTTCAGAAGATCCAGCTAACGTGATCGACGACAAGAAGAATATTCATCGGTATGCGTTACGAAAATGGCATCGTCGGCTACAAAGAAGAAGAATGCAAAGGGAAGGCCAATTTTGCTGGGTTGGACTTGACACCTTCATTTGCATTACCTCACGAGCGTGTCTTGGATGACACTCCAATACATGGACGAGATTCCTCTGATGTTGGTTCAGAGCCAAAGCTCTTATAGGTACAACTGCTTGTAACAATTCCATGGACCACATGGAACTGCACTTTGGCTTCCACGTTCGAAGAAATTTGCACTCATTGTCGACGTGTCTGAGTGAATTCTCACAATCGTTGGAACAGATTGGAAGACCGCAGCCACGGTCGCATGGGAAGAGAGGACAATTTGACTTGTAACAATTGATACACATGGGCAAATATTTGTCGTAACAGCGTGGACCGATCACAAGAGGTGCATCGACGAAAATGAGTTCACCTTGTTGGATATCACGAGTGGCAAACATTCCTCGACCACCGAGGCTGGATTGTTCAATCTTCCAATTCTGATCGATGGACAGAAGACCGTGATCTGCCAGATGACGATTTAACAACTCATTCACGACTTCAGTTTCCATCGTCATTAATATTTCAACCAACAGGGACGTTGAGGAAAGAATTGCCGATTTTGCAAAAGTACCAAGTGTTCTGATAGACCTGTTAGAAAATCGACTCGACTACACCGTTGCTTCTTGGACACTCTCGAGTAGAAGACTCGAGAAGAAGAATGAAAAAGCTGCAATGTGCCTATGCTTCCGCATCGAGTCAAGAAAATAGACTGAAGATTCTGATGTGTATCGTGGACAATGTTACTCAATCTCTCCACCCAATTATTTCGCAGATGCTATACTGGGATTGAGTTTAAAATAGAGATAGTCTCGTCGTGTCTTTCTTCATAACAGAATCGAAGAGTAGAGAAAGAGAGGTACGAGGCATATCGTTAGCATGAATGCTTTCACACAGATCTGATAGCGCTTCTCTGTGTCTGTGGGTATATATAGTTATCACTATATCATCTTTATTATTCAATCAATAAAATTGCTGGGGATGAGGATTCGTGTATATAAAGACCGTTTCTCTGTATTTCAGAAGCAGCGATCAATCCCTAAAAAATGGATACAACGATGCTGAGAACGACAAATCCTCATGCTACTTTGACCTCGTTTCGCCAGGACCTAGACATTCCTATGCCAAGTAGTCTCATAAAACAAAACCGATCAAACCATTGCACGTGGATGCCATTTACCTTATAATATCGAGCTCTTTTTTTCAAGCAAACGTGCTTCTTACACACACAACTTACACAGCTGTGTTGTTTACATGTCGCTATGGATACAATTCGAAAGGGTCTTGAAGCAAATAGTATGTTGTGGTATAAGTTCGTCGCGGTAGCTGCTAGACACTCATTCGTATAAGTACCGAATTGTTTTCTGGTAATATTGTTAACAAAGAATCATGACGAGGTAAACAAAGAAATAATAGTTTTGTCGTAAGGCGATCAGCCAATAATGTAGCTTTGATCGACCTATTGCATATAAATTGCGGGTAAACGAGTGCCAGAGTTAAAAAGTTACATTGTTACCGGCGTTGTTGGATTAAGAACAAGCCATCAGGACCAACTTTTATATCTCGTCAATGAATTTCTTTTCTTCGCTATTTTCTAGGTCATGCAATTTATTTCGTTTACACTGGCTACAATATATCATTGTCATTGTCGTTCCTATTGCTATTCGAGCTGCATCAGGATCCCAAAATTGTACCGGCGAACCGTGCATGTACGGAATTTGCATGAATAGTGCGAATGGGTAATGATTGTATTATCAATTATTGGAAATATTGTAAATAGATTTATATTCGTTTTTATGTTAAGTATCAAATCTTACATCATTTTATAATTATTTATTTATTTTTACTTCTGCAATAAGGTGCATTAATCTATGAATTACTTAAACTATGTGAACCTTAACAAATCATAGTTCCTACTCTTGCTATTGCATCGATGGTTACACTGGAATTAATTGTGAGATTAATTGGGACGATTGTTGGTCCGATCCGTGTCTGAATGGTGGTACATGCAACGACGCTGTTGCTTCTTACAATTGCACGTGCCCCGATGGTTTCATAGGTGAGAGCTGAAGAATCAATAAGATAGCATGGAAGTCATGAAACTGATATAATTTTTTTGTCTCTGTTGCAGGTCTAAATTGTGAGATGAAGTATAGCGAGTGTATGAATCAACCGTGTCTTAACAATGGCACGTGCATCGATTACAATGGTTTTATGTGCCAATGTCCCGAAGGATACTCGGGTCAGTATATTTTGTTTTCCACATTGGGAAGAAAATTGATCGATTCGGACTTATCGTTTTTCTTTAAACAGGCGACTATTGTGAGATTGACGCATCTGTGTGTAATAATACAATCTGCAAGAATTCAGGCGAATGTGTGGAAGGACCAGGTTTTTCTTTCTACTGCAGATGTCAAGAAGGCTGGATTGGTTTGTTGTGTGATGAGGACGTCGACGAATGCGTCACATCACCATGTCAAAACGGTGGATTATGCCTGAATGTTCCTGCTACTTATACCTGTGCTTGTTTGTTCGGTGAGAAAATTTTTATAATGAACGTTTGGTTACTTTGTAAATAATTTTTTAAGTAATTAAGTTTTGTTCCGACAATGAGGATTTTTCGTTCACGTAGGTTTTACGGGAAAGGATTGTGACAAAGCGATAGTTCCTTGCGACGAGAATCCCTGTAAAAACGAGGCTATGTGCTTACTTGAGGATTCCCAGCCAGTTTGTTATTGCGTACCGGATTATCATGGTCAGCTGTGCGAGCTTCGTTATGACGATTGTGAGTCTAAAAACGCGAGATGCGAAAACGGTGGTACTTGCATAGATGGAATAAATAGTTTCACTTGTACTTGTCCTTTGGAATACTCCGGAGAATCATGCCACGAATACATTTCTACTACGAGGAGAATAACTTCCCTCGTTGAAGATACAGTTTCAACGTCAAAGACTGTTCCGCTGCCTACAATGATTTACTTAACTTCCCAAGAAACTGCCAGTACATCGACGAGTGCGACGATCATCGAAGATATTACCATGGACTCGTCGATACAAGATTCAGAAAAAAGTTCAACCACTGCGGAAAGTTCGGTTTATCCGAGTTTGAGGAACACAAGCATCACCGACAGTCGCACGGATGTCGAGAACGTTACAAAGCCATTTTTTATCAGCAGTACAATGACTCCAGTTATTGATTCCAATCTTGACTCTTCGACCACGAAAATTTATCTGACGACATTGACGACTCTCACCGGTGGACAGCAAAGCGGTATCGTCACTGAAGCAACGTTGGATGGAACTGATTTTCGCACTAGTACGATTTCCTACGAGACAGAATTTTACGACCACGAGTCAACGATTCCCTCGACCAAGATAGAAGATTTTACCAGAGGCTCGTTCAGTTCTGAGGAAGTTGCGGTTTCCCGGGATACCTCAACCGTCTTCCAACGTGAGACAGTCACTCCCGGAGGTTCGACGGAATTTTCACTAACATCCACGACTCTCCCAGTGGAATCGACAACAATTTTTACCAGAACGATTCCGGGAAGCAACGGAACGAGTCGAGAAACTTCAGACAGTCGAGAGGACCAAACTTCGACAGTTTTTACTAGCGGTATTACTGGAACCGAGTCAACGCTTCTGGGCTCTATTGCCACGACGAGAAGCTCGACGAACCCTGCGACATTCGATGGCGAATCACGAGGATTTACCGATAGGTCGATTGAACCGACAACGATCGAGATTAACGATTTCTCGAACGACACAACCGATGATCTTTTTCCAGTGACGAGAATCTCCGTCGTCACTCCTTCGACGCTGAGTTCCAGTCAGGAAGGAGAAATAAGCACAGTGCCTAGTTCCAGATCGACAGAACCATCGCGTTACAATTGTAGTCAGGAAGAATGTATCTTGACGAATTGTCCAAAAAATGCGACGAAATGCGACTGCGACAACAGCGACAAATGTAAGGACGGTCCGAGTATCGCAAACGCCGCGTTCAATGGCAAGTCTTATGTGAGACAACAGGTCAATATCGATGGTGATGGCTCGCTTCGAATCTTCATAAGGCTTAAGACGAAATCCAAAAGTGGAGTTCTCGTTCACGCTTTCTTCGATGACGAGAGATACGTTCTTCTTTACATGGAGGGTGGTCAGCTCAAATTTCAGTTTTCGTGCGGTCTTCAGACCATGCTACTTGGTGAAATCGACTCGCCCATCAATAACGGATACGACGTGGATGTCGAAATGCGGTAGATGTTTTGGAACAATTTGAAACAAACAAAGAACAAGATTGAATAATAATTACCAAATTTAACATTTCAGATTTCAATATCTCATAGGAACAGACGATATTGGCAAATGTTCTGCCCGATTGCTCGTTAACGACACAATGGCAATGAGCGGAGAACAGATACTCTCGTCTCACGATATTGTACCACGCCAAGTAAGAGTACATCTGGGTGGTATACCTCAAGCATTCACCCACTATTTTCCTCGTATCGCAATGGGTTTTATCGGTTGCATGAGTCTGCTGAGGGTGAACAACGTACCGCGGCACTTTATCCACGATTCGACAGAGACGTTTCAGATAGAAGAGTGCACGTCGTTTCTATGCCTGTTGAATCCTTGCAGAAATTTTGGATCCTGCCACGACATAAATGGAGAGGTTTATTGCAAATGTATCGCAGGGTAAGTGCATTGAGTCGTGCATCGACAACACAGCGATCTTCAATCTTGTTATTGACATTGATCTACCGGTAAATATTAGTTAGGTAATTAAAAATCTTTCACCAGATATAGCGGAGCTGCGTGCGAGCGATCAGCCTGTGATGATAATCCGTGTTCTCTCGGTGCAACGTGCATAAGCTCACCCGGGGCTGGCTTTATGTGCGTTTGTCCTCTGGGAATGCACGGACTCCTCTGCGAAGAAGGTACAGCTTGTAATTACGAAGAGAAAGCTGTTCAAACAATTTCTTCTCTCCCGCAGAGTCTGCCATAGTACAGCCATCATTTTCCGTCTTCATTCCTGGATTTTCGTCATACGCCGCTTATGGTCTCACAAATGCGATCAAAGATGCGATGGAATTGCGAATGCGTTTGGTACCACACTCACTTGACCAAATATCTCTCATAGCTTTTATGGGCCAGAGTGGAACGAGCCGCGACGCTTCGGATCATTTTAGTCTCACCTACGTTCGAGGTTACATCATGCTCACATGGGATCTAGGTTCAGGTTAGCTAGCAATTTTTGAGATGACATTTCTTTAAATCTTTCTTTGACAGCAGATTTGTCTTTTAAAAGAATCGTGAATGAATTTTGGGAATATTTGTTTTCTGGCGAAAATATATTTGCAGGTGTAAGAAGAATATTTACCAAGAGTCCACTGAGAACCCGAGCTCACAGGCCTCATACTTTACGAGTCGGTCGTCGTGGACGCGAAGCTTGGCTCTCAGTCGATGGGCTTGGTAATGTGACTGGTCAAGCTGCCGGAACGATGACACGTCTAGATGTCTCGCCGATTCTTTACATCGGCGGTCACAAAGCTCGAAATTTTGCAACGCTGCCACATGATTTGCCTCTTCACACGGGTTTTTCCGGTTGTATCTATGATATAGAGCTTCATACTGATGATACGATTTTTCCCATAACGAGATCGAGTCCGGCAACCGGTCGTGGCGTTGGCGAGTGTCATCGCAACGAATGCACTCATAACGCTTGCAAAAACGGTGCTCTGTGTCTCAATCACGGGCCAACTTACAGGTGAGGATGTTTTGTTCTTTCACAAATTTGTATATGTTTGAAATTTGTACTAATTCAGAGATTTGTGGGTATAGTTGCATCTGCATGAAAGAGTGGGAGGGAGCAGACTGTTCCGTGCCAGCCTTAACGTGTTCATCTTCGACACCGCACAAATGCCAGAAAGTCAATATACCGCTATGATTATTTACATTAGAACGTATGAGTGATTGTAGTAAATCTTGTCAAATGGGTGAATCTAGTCAAAAGTTTCTCATTAATTAGTCAAATGTTTATGTTTAATCGAAAACAGCAAAGTTTGTGGCTTTGTATGTCGTTAACATGGTTTTTACATGTATAGATTTATATTATTTATACGTATCGTCTAAGTCCCGTCGCGATGTTTATCTACATTCTCTCAGCACGTTCGGTCTTCAGTTGCGAAGTCGCCGTATAAGAATTGAGATGAATAAATAATGTTGCTGCAGCAAGGCGCGCCTGCAAATCATGCTTGCTCAAATCATGCGACCACTCGACGTTGCCCCAGTGAGAAATCTGAAAACATTATGACATTACTCGTTGATGAAGTTTCGATTTTCTGCTGCTTTGTAGAATTATTTAACTACCTGAAATTCTTCCTCGAGACGAGACAGACTAACCGCCTCTTCAACGCTAACTTTTCTCTCGCAAATCGCCATCGTGAGTATCACAGATTTCAGAGTATCGACACTGTACAGAAATCCTACGAGATTCGCAGTTTTATTAATATATTTTATACCTACAGTCGTTTTGCAGATTTTCATCCCCAATCTTTTCCACTATTATCGAATATTCTATTATACCCTGAAGAGCAGCAGCGCTATAGGAAGATACGTGTTTAATTACAGCTGCCTTTGTCTGATGAGGGACATCCGGTGGATTTATACTCTTAGTTTTTGTAATATCCACTTGATAATGATCACAGAACCATTGAATTATAGGATCCCATTTTTCAGTTTGCAATTTTAATAATTCTTCCGGTTCCTAAAACAGACGTTTATTAGTTCATTCGGGTCATGTTCGATCTGAATATATTGTTTTCGTTTCGATAAGAAAGTACATACGTTAGAATGAAATAGCACTGTGTCCGTTTCTAGATAATTTGCTATATAATTTGCTATGTCTGTTCTAGTATGCTGATGAGGGTTGTCAAGAAAAGTGCTGCACAGAGCGGTCTGAAAAAAATTGCCCCATTACCATCAGGCCTTCTTTGCAATCAAATTAAATTTTTATGGAACTTACTAAGTGCATAGAACTCCTGTCTATCGTATCTTCCTGACTATCCCATTCCATTGCAATTGCCAAAGCAAGCGGTTTACTTGATACTTCGAGTACTCTGCCTTTCGGAGTTTTTAGCTTTTTCTGGTCAAGTGTGATTTCAAATTTATCCCCACTGGCAAGAATATTTGTTTTGCGATAAAATCTTTTCACAGTTGCTGTAAAAATTGCAGAAAAGGTAGAAAGAGGTGCATAATTGTTTACTAGTTGAGGTTAGGAATTCTAAATTTTCTACAAATTGAACTAATCTTATTTGTCAATGTTACACTTACCCATATTTCTGAAGATCATTGCCTTCGGCACGAATTGATGACACTTTGAGGTAAACATTGTTGAGCCCACTTATAATAAATAAATGTGATAAATATATCGCTTTCTCAGTTGTGCCAGCTCACATACAGCCCGGTTTCCCGGCGTTCAGTTTGAATTTTGCTCAAACTGAACTTCGCTAATGCAGCCAACTTCCTGTGGATACAAAATTACCCACAGTTCAGCCTTTGGTCGTTCAGATGTCGCTTCGGCAGACCATTCCCGATGTTTCAACTTTTAACGAGCGTTGTGATCTTCCCCCCAATAATTGTTGGCATTTATTATTTATTTCTAAACGCGCCAACGTGTACGTTCGAAGCTCGTGCTTCCGTCTGAACGCACGTTATTCATCCGCTAATAAATCATGTATATCGCCGACTATTTACCGAAGTTTGTTTCAACTAAACAAACGACCAATAAGTAGAGATACAGTACATCCAAACACGTCGCAAATGACGGCTTAAAAGACTAGAAATAGTATTTCGCTGCATGTTTGTATTTCCACATAAAACCAGCGTTAGTGCGTTTCTGCAAATGCAAATCGGCCATGCAAGCATCGAGATACCGAGAGGGCGCTGGAGTGTTTTCGCGCTCGAGCGCCACCTGTACCCATGAATCATTGCGAGTGGTTTCGAACAAAACAAAGTTTCACCTCGATTACTTCATTGTTGTGTGATAGTTGCGACTATGATTTGTGTTGTAACAAATCTTTTCTGTGTAATTAAATTGCGATTGTTGCTGAAAAGATTGATACGTCCAATATGTGTAATTGAGATCTACTGAAATGATGATTATTGCAAACCCATGTTTTTCAATTTATAGAACATCAGAGAATTTCGTGCCATAGCCTCATATACGTTTGTGCTTGTTCGGACAAATACAATAAATTTTCCAATTATATTTCCTCGCGTATGTAAATCTGTGTTAAATAATAAGAAAACTTTATAGAAACATGTGAGAGTGAAAGTGATATGTCCACGATTTCAAAAGGTTATTGATCCCTCGTTCGACTTCAGAGATGTGCAGAACTTGTGTAAGTTGTAAGTCTTTAAATGGTTTTTACATATTATACATATATCAGCATTACGATTAGTACTAAAAAGAAAAACTGTCCACATAAATGAAAAGATTCGCCTATTTTGTAACTCGTTTTGCGACATTCGCAAGATCATATAGTTTATTTTACCTTGAGTCTTTCATAAATAAATACTCGATATTCAGGACTCGACTCAAGTTGTACAAGAGTAACGAGACCTCTGAACGGGTCTTGCGCAGTACGATTCGTTTATACATTTCGAGCCATTTTTAATTCTTTATAGATTAGAAAAACAGGAACGAAAAGAGAATTGAGATTTTTTCCATTTAGAACGAAAGAATAATTATACAATAGCGTGAACGATTATTCCAGGGAGTTAAGCATTAGAAGTTGCTTGAGTACTTTGGTCTGACTGGTTTCTCTGATTTCACCAGCCAAAAACATCTCATCTACTACGGTATATACCTGAAACATAGAAACACAAAAATTGTCGTTCTAGGGGTCGCTCGAGGACCTCTTGGTTAGTTGAACTTTGCAAAATTCTACGATATTACGCAAGGTAATTAACGCAGAACCCTGCAAAGCCCCCCGGATTGAAACCCACCTTGTAAAAGTTAAAAACTAGATCCAGTTCACAGACATTATGGAAGTACTCATTGAGCACCTCCACGAAGTTGTGAATTGCCTCTAGATAACATAGATTGTTGTCGTTGACGTCGACGCAGATGCAGAAGTACAGACCGGCGTATCGTCTGTAGACGATCTTAAAGTTTCGAAACTGCAAACACGAAGCAAATAGTACTCGGACAATTTACTAGTGTACAAACGTATAAATTCTTCCTACATGCAAAAAATGACCATCTCTCTTCCTCTCTGTGACTAACCTCAACGAAATTTGTGTGTTTGGCGTCTCTTACAGTGACAACGGCATGAACCTCCTCGATCAATTTCTGCTTCTCGTCGTCATCGAAATTCATATACCATTTCGCCAGTCTCGTCTTTCCTGCTCGATTTTGTATCAGGATAAAGCGTATCTAAAATGAAAAATCAATCAAATTGAGTAACTTCACTTTTATTATTAGCGTAGAATCGAGGTCGAGTTCTACTAATTTTGGCCTTTCCCTTAGTAACAATACATGTAATTACAATCGCGGACGGATATTTGGAACAGATAAAAACAAATGTGAGAGTGGGTTTACACGAGTCGGTGACAGGCGTCTTCTCGACTCGCTAAATTTTTTATGATCGAAACCGTTGAGAGTTCATTTCTATCCCGTAAAATTATGACTCGTTCGTTCACAGAGACGACGACCGTTGGATGAAAATATTCGTCGCTACCTCGTACTTGCCATTGTTTATCGATTAGATTTGGTTGAGGAGAGGTTGACAACCGTCTATACCACTCCCGTGTGTTTTTCTTCTCTGGACCACGACTTGCATGAAAACCTATGTGTCCGCCCTCTCTCGCGATCACAATCATAAGTTCGTCAATGTGCGCATGCGCTTCCTCGACCAATGATCGGAAAAGAATAGTGGCAATTCACTAGTGAATGACTTTCTTCATTGGCGAACAGTTAGGGACTTTTTTTTCATCCTCGTGGGATTGGCTACGAAATTAGGTTAGGGCAATATTTTTGTAAGCACGCCTTAAGGACATAACGAGACATACACTTGTATGTCAAAACACTGTAAGCACGACCTAAAACCAGCAAGTGCTTGAAGTAAACTAATAAGAAACTAGTAGATATAAAAACAAATCACGAATTCAATAAGGAAAATGAAACCGCAATTAGCGGACACGAAAGTAAGCCTTCCTGTCGGTTCCGGCGAGGCCGACGAGTGTCTTTTTGAATATTTACACGCCGAAATGGTTAATTACGTGTTGTCCACACCGACGAGTAACAAAGTAAGTATATAAACAAATAATTGACATATTAAGAACTTTTTCTATATTGTAATTATTTCGTCACGAATTCGGAAATTAATGATGCAATTTTTAATCACTGCAGAAAGAAGGCGAGGAAGATCTGTCAAAGTTGGAATGGATGGGATTCAGCGTAGGTTATCGGGTGATAGAGCGTGTTACGAGAGAGTGGTCGCGTTTCAAAGACGAGCTCGATATGATAAAATTCATATGCACGGACTTTTGGTCGAGTCTTTACTCGAAACAAATAGACAATCTCAAGACCAATCATCACGGCGTTTATGTCCTTCAGGACAACGAGTTCAGGCTCTTGTCCAAACTCGGAGCCAATGAGAGCAAGCAATACCTTTCCGAGAGTCCCAGATTGCTCGCTTTTACCTGTGGTTTACTCAGAGGTAGTCTCGCCAATTTGGGTATCGTCAGCGAAGTCACGGCGGAAGTCACAGCTCTGCCAGGGTGCAAATTTCATGTGAAAGTTCAGAGGGTCTGATGTCATTGATTCTCTCGTGTAAGAATTATATACTGTTAAGAGATGTATAATATTTATTACAAAAAAACGTACGTATTTTAGAACAAGGTTTTTACCAAACTGTTCTAGCATGCGCTGAATTTTTGTGTTTCTCCTCCAAAAGAAAAAGAACACTGATATAAAACCGATAAAATCATGTATATTTCCGGAGACAAAAGTCTCAATATTATGCAAGGAGTTTTGCGAATATGGCATCAATTTCATACACAATTTTCTCGATCATTTCCAAAAAGCGGAATACGAACGATATTGAAATTGAAGATGTAAATAGAAAATGCAATGGTACAATTTTCCTGACTGCTGATTCGTTGCAGCGTATGCGCAAATTGGAGAAATAAGTCTCTTAAAATTGTTAAATCGAGGTGAGATCAGACATACAATTATGCTCTTTACGATTTTGGTACTTAAGTTCCAGAATTTTAACGATCATTTAGTCTCATTTTGTCACAAGAGATCAGATTTCTTGAACGAGTGTGTCTCCCATTCCGTTTAGTTTCTTTCTTCTTTTCTATGGTATTTAAACTTCCCCATTGCTCCGAGGTTTGCTACCATTGTTGATAAAATTCAAGAGATCTTTCTGCATCACTATACCACCAAAAATTCCCTCGTGATGTTCGTCAAGTATAACAGCGAACGGTTCGGTTTCCAAAATTCTCGACAGTCGTCCGAGAGTTGTGAGTAGGCAAACTTTTTGATATTGTCTCTCGATAACTTTTATAGCCAGATCCGTTTTTTTAACCGTTCCTGCTATGAGGCGACTCATAAGATTGTGCGAAGTGATGAGACCCTTGATGAAACCCTTCTCGTCGATAATGGGAATTTTATCGTGACCGCTGCTTTGCAAAAGAACAAGTGTTTCCTGGCAAGAGGCAGTTTCGCGAAGAACCGGAGGTTTTGCAATTTGCAAGCTGGAGATGTGCAAATTCCACCACCATTCGTTCGATTCTATCGGTTTGGGTAGATCCTGCAATAAGAATGATAATAATAAATCATTCGTAGTACGATTCGATGAATCATGAACAATTTTTCTTGTTACAAACGAATTCGTTAATTAAATACGACAATAAAATTAACGGATAAATATTGAATGAATCACTTGCCAAAAATCCTCTCGCTTCCATCCAGTGATCGGACACGAATTTCGTCATGTAATTTCTTATACCATCCGGTAAAAGTACTACGACACGCTTATCCGCAGGAAGATCCTTAGCGAGCTTGAGAGCTGTTGATAGAGCCGAACCACTGCTACCACCGCACAAAAGTCCCTCCTGCTTGATGAGCTCACGAACAGCGGTGAAAGATTCTTTATCGTTGCTTTTTACCCAAGAGTCAATGGTGCTACGATCAAGGACCGTGGGGATAAAATCGTACCTGTAAATAAAAGAAATCACAATGTAGAAGATGTGGAAATCCATCGAATCCGACCTTGACGATGAAGCAACAACTTTTTTAAACATTTCTTTGAACTGGGAGATAAGACAACGCAATCTAGGTCAACATAATGGTAAGATACGAGATGTATATTTTTCACCCTTGACATTATAAGCATTTCGCGAACTGTAAAATATGAATTATTATATAATAATCATTTTTCTTTCAAATCGAGATTGATCAACAAGAAAGCCCTCTCACCCAATGCCCTCGACCTCGTAGAATTTTATCAAATTCGATGCCACATCCGATTCTTCCGTATCTGCTAAAATGCTTCCTTCCGGATCGACACCAATGATTTTCGTATTTGGTGATAATTCCTTGAGCTTACGACCTATACCACTTATCGTGCCACCGGTACCTGCCCCAGCGACAAAATAGTCGATTTTTCCATCGCACTGCTCAAGAATCTCTGTTGCAGTGTGGTCATAGTGAGCTAATGGATTTCCAGGATTCGTGTACTGTGAGAAATGAATCATAATTACAATTTTGTAATGAAACAAATTAATAAAGTTAGTTCTTAAACTATCTAGATATGCAGAGTTAATCATTTTTAAAAATATGTCCTAGAAGGTTTACCCGGACTCTTTTAGATCTTTACCTGATCTAGAATAACGCTGTTGGGAATTTCACTTCTGAGCTTCTGCGAGGTACATATGTGACCCTCGGGACTGTCCCAACCAGCCTCAGTCGGTGTTCTCACAATTTCAGCTCCCAGAGCTCTGAGAGCATAGATTTTTTCGTTGGACATTTTCTCAGGCATCACTATTATACATCTGTAACCCTTAACAGCTGCAGCCATGGCCAAGCCTATTCCGGTATTTCCACTGGTGGGTTCTATTATCGTCGAGCCAGGCTTTAATATTCCCTTTGCTTCCGCATCTTGCACCATTCTGTAAGCGATTCTGTCCTTCACCGAACCACCAGGATTTAGATACTCGCATTTTGCATCTGTCAGGGAATCATATTGAATTAAATTAAAAAGCATTTGATACAGCTTTCCCTTATTATTTTAATATAAAATTGAATACTCACACATTTCACACTTGATATTATGCAACTTTGTAATTTTGTTGAGACGTACCATCGGTGTTTGACCAATGGCGTGTAGAATGTCAGGCAAGACTTTTTTCCTGTCTGGAAATCTAAATTAGGCAGAAATAAAAAATAAATTGTATTATTATTCATTTTTGTATATTTACCAAAAATCCTGATACTTCTCTACATTCCCAAATAATTCAAGATTTTCTTAAAATTAAAAGCCTTAAACATTTCCTTCAACCAAAATGTGAAATCTCATCAATCTAAAACACGAGTAATTTTAATTCTCCCCTGATTGACCCAATGTTTCTCGAACATATGCACTTAAACATTCAAAGTCCACCACACGTATGTTCACAACTTCTTTCAAATCCAATTCGCTTGTTACTAGAAACATTATGAGCGCACACAAACTATTTAAAACAAAATGCATCAATTTTAAAGAACACAATTAATCTCACTCACTCACAAAATACATCAATTTCTCTTAATCATCAATTTAAAAAAAAAACAATTAATTAAAGTCGTTCGTTTAATTGTTGTACTCACTCATTTTGGTGAACATGGGGCGATCCTGTCGCATTTGCAACCCACGTGCAACGTGATGTTCGATCTGGACGGTCCATTTCCATATTTACGTATCGATCGAAAAAAAAACACTAAAACGTACAATCCAGTTAAAAGATATTTTCCAATATTTCAAAAGAACGGACCAAGACAATATTCGTAAGACGATGGTAAATCTTTAAAAATATTTCTCTCCTTTCCCTATCAAAGGTCGAAGCGTACCTTGGATCTTTACGATTGTAGCTACGATGGAACGAGTTTAAACGAAAGCTCTGGAAAACACGCGGTGGCGAGTAAAATGTTCTACACTTGTGTTACCAAGAGCGTCTCCAATGTTCGACACTACCCACGGAAGCAACGTAAACGCACTGAGCACACTGAGACGTGTCGCTTTTATACAGGAATGGCTAGCAACCAACGACAGTTGTATAGTTCGTTCTACCAGAATGGTGGAGGGGATAACAGTGCCGACGAGTTTTCTCAGAAAAACATTTCTTTATATCCCAGACCGTCGATCAAAATCGACGGAAATGATTTTGCATCTTTTCAACAAATTTTTTGTATTATCCATCGATATTACGATTATTTTCGTCACAGATAGAAGAAAGATGTCTATTTTCGAAGACTTCATTTCAAACGTACACTCCCGCAGCAAAGTTTTGACGACAGTCAGCTGTTGGTGAGGTTCTTTAACCACTTGAAATGCAGCAGATGTTCTCTTTCGAAGGATCGATGAGTGTATATTTATGTTTGATTGAATTAATTAATCGTAATAGAGAATGATCCATTTTCCTCGTGAAATAAATGTCATCCGCGTTTAACCTGTATGATAAAAAGTGTATGATTGTTATTATTGTAATTATTAATATTATTATTATTGTAATTATTAATATTATTATTATTGTAATTATGAATATTATTATTGTTGTAATTATTAATATTATTATTGTTGTAATTATTAATATTATTATTATTGTAATTATTAATATTATTATTATTATTTTGTAATTATTATTATTATTTTGTAATTATTAATATTATTACTATAATTATTTTTGTTATTATTATATTAATTATATATTTGAAGAAAAACCATGGTTTCTTAACCACTTGAAATGCAGCAGATGTTCTTGTTTCGAAGGATCGATAAGTATATATTTATGTTTGATTGAATTAATTAATCGTAATAGAGAATGATCCATTTTCCTCGTGAGGTAAATGTCATCCACGTTTAACCTGTATGATAAAAAGTGTATGATTGTTATTATTGTAATTATTATTATTATTATTATATTAATTATATATTTGAAGAAAAATCAAATACTTAGTAATTTCGTATGTTGCACGATTTTTAAAAAATCTCTTTCTCTCGTGGGTGACGCTCTGATAACCCAGGATCATCGTAAACTCTTATCTTTCGCACAAGATCGTAAGACACGCGCGTGGGCCAATCTTGTAATTGGAAAAAAACATTTACAATGATTTTTTCCTGAATGCGTAAGTCTGCAACAATGCAATTGTTGAACGAGGGCAATGTTATCGTATAATTCATTAACGTATCTACTGCAAAATATTGAAATACGGATATATATATATATATATATATATATATATATTGTGACGAATTGCCGGAATATATATATACATATATAGTTGAGGAATGGGTTCTAATCAACCGGTTGTAGGATGTCTTCCATCGTATAGAATATATGGATGTCTTTCATCATATATGGAAAAAACATCGTCGGAAAAAACGAGTTAAAAATTCAACTGACTTATATACACGTGAAATTGTTCGACACATCCTGTTTCTTTGCATTCTCGCAAATTTTCAACTTAAACTTGAACGACAATGTGTATACATCAGGGTTGAATAACAAATTTTTTATCGACGATCAGGAATGAAGTTTGATTCCAATAAATTGAAGCGGGAGTCCAGTCGTTCGACTGGAGTCCCGGAGTTGCCCACAATAGAATGTGTTGCCGGTGTTGCTTTACGTTCACCACGCGAATGCTTTCATAATAATGCGAGTAATTTCTTACCCTAACCTACGGATTTGTGTCTGTCATGGACGTATAAATGTATGGACGGAGCCGACGGAGCTTAAAGTGCCTTTATGGATGCCGGGGTTGACGCCACGGGGGTGAAGAGAAAACACGTGTCAGCCATCTTGGTTCATCAGTTTTTGATCTGTATATATAATAGATATATGTTAAGACGCGTCTATTTTCACGGCACGCGGCGTTGGTGTAACAAAACTGTGCCGTGGTCGAAGATACTTCGCGCTCGGCTTGTCATAACCGTCACAACCTTTCGTAATGAAATAGCTAATAAAGTATTAAGTATACGGTCCACATATAACAAATTGGTGTTATTTAAAGGACAATAATAAACGATCATGTACGGCCACAATGGTAACTTTTTATATACATAAAAATAAATTGCATATATATTTCTAAAATGGCATTCCACTGTTTTTACCTCCAAATTATTTCTCGGCTACGAAATGTAGCCAGTGCTTCGCGGGGCTTCTCTCGACATGCCTCCCTCGTCGCACCCCCGTGATCTATCCCCACTACCTTACTACTTTGGCATCGCACCGTGAAAATAGATATCGCCGCCGCCATCTTGGTTCATCATATCCGTTGCAGCAGGTTTTCATTCCCCTCTCCCTTGTGGCTTCACCCCCGCGGAGAAAGGCTCCGTCCATATGTTTATACATCCATGATGCGTGCACACCGATATTGGACAGCGCCACGGTGGCTAAAGTCAGTACTAACCGGTTCCCAGCTAAATGTCCCCATAAGAGGCAGTGTTACTGGCGACGAGCCACTTGCGCTTCGATAACGAGATCCGTAAATTGTGCGGCACTGAGCAACCGATCACCTTCAAATTTGGAGCGTACATAGAGAATTATGGCACAAAGTACATGACTGTTTTATTTTTCCAAAGTTTTGAAAAAATTTTTCCGGTGGTAACTGAATCTGCAAAAATTTCTCCAAAATTTTGGAATAATAAGACAGTCATGTACTTTGTGCCATAATTTTCTATGTACCATCCAAATTTTATGGCGAACGGTTGCTCAGTGCCGGACAATTTACGGATCCCGTTTTCGAAGCGCAAGTGGCTCATCGCAAGTAACACTGCCTCATAAGGCCTGTTACTCCATGTAAATCTATGTTCTCTGGCCAAACCTTTCGATATATATACAGGGTGGCCCATATAACTCTTAACAGCTGAATATTTCGGAAACTATTTGTCCAATCAAAAAGTTGTTCATGAGAAAGTTTTATGCTTTCGAGGGGCCTTTCTAACTACAAAAATATGAAGTTACTCCCTGCCCCCCTTTAGGGGGGGCAGGGGATAACTTTACAATTTCAAACGGGACCCCCTATCTGACAAAAAATCACATCTGACAACAAAATGTTTCAAATAAAATTTATTTTTTTTCCCCCTAGAATCCAACCATCTAACATTTTATAGGGGGTCCCGTTTGAAATTGTAAAGTTACCCCCCGCTACCCATAAATGGGGGCAGGGAGTAACTTCATATTTGTATAGTTAGAAAGGCCCCTCGAAAGCATAAAACTTTGTCATAAACAACTTTTTGATTGGATAAATAGTTTCCGAAATATTCAGCTGTTAAGAGTTATGTGGGCCACCCGGTATATATAGAACTGCAACGCAATTCCAATTTAAACGAAACAAAGCTCAATATGGATGTTTTTAAATTGTAGAATGGCTCTTGGCACAGGAAATTTGGATAAAATTCATGCGATTATTCCAAATTCTTTTATTTTCCTAGCAATGACCAGAAACGTAATTTCTCTTAAAATTTTCAAAATTTGTAAAATCTCTGATTCTTAAGGAAAAAAGAAACTTTTTGTTTACATATGGCAAATTTGGTTTGTTCTGGAATTTTATTAGGGTTATCATTTTGAGTAATTAAGAATAACGTTGTATAATGATTATTCATTAATAACAATTTATATTTATATTACAAACTTTATCCGTAACAATAACTTTCAGATGACTTAAGGAGTTGCAGGACCTTGGCGCCCGGAAGAATAGGTATAAAAATAAAATTTGTTTTTGTCCCAGCTATTAAATAATTACTTATTTTATTTTATTCATTTAATCTATCTTGTACCGGTTTAATTACATTTTGGAAAACTACAGAACACGTTCACTTCTAATTGCTATAACTGCGAAAATAATTTGAATTTTGAAATAGTTAAACGTTTAAAATATTCTTAAAAGAATAAACAAATTATCTAATAAAAAAATATTAACTCGATTTTTTTCAAGGTGGTGTAACCCCTTAATTCCTTTTGTAGATTCTAAAGTCAATTTATATGTACAAAATTTTATTCATAAATTTGTTTTTTGTTTTAGGATTCATTTCATAGTGAATGGTTTGATGACAACTTCCTCCGCCTCGCGCTGGTGAACTTTGGCAACTCCAACAGCGGGAGCTGAAAGTGCTGCGCGACCAGAATATTTGATCTGAAACAAATTTCATCAATTGTGAGTTTTGACTACACTCTAATTAAATTAAAGCACTATTAGAATTATCGATTTTCCTAGGAAAGTTTGACGTACTCGACGTCCGCATAAATTCTCGAATCTTGGCTTTATGAAACTCCACGCTCCCATATTTTGAGGCTCCTCCTGGCTCCAAATAAAACCTGAAATAATGAATAATGAAAATTATAAATAAAGAAATCTATATAAATGGAAATTATACTTTCATTAAGAAAACTAGAATTGTTAGCTTCTTGTTTACTTTGAGCATGAGGATATTTCTGAATCTCCTGATTCAGGTCGACCACTGGGAATGGACAGAGACTCTCCACTCTGATAATCGCCACGTCTCTGGCATCTAATACTTCTCTCTGCTTTGCTAAAGCATAATAATGTTTTCCACTGACTAATATGACTTTCTTAATTCCAGGGTGAGGCTCTGCACTGTCGCCGATTACATTCTTGAACGATGTGCCAGGTACCATTTCCTCGAGGGAAGATGTTGCTGATGTGTGACGCAGAAGAATCTTAGGAGCTACGACGATGAGAGGTTTTCTAAAATTTCGTACCATCTGGGGAAGGAAAATTAAGGAAGAATTAGTGCAAATTCATTCGTTAATTTGATGAAGCTTGAAAGCTAATTTACAAAATACTGAAAGAATTAAAAGACGAGGTAAGCTGAAGATTGTTGTCAAACCTGTCTTCTCAGTAAGTGAAAATACTGAGCCGGTGTGGTTGGATTTACAACTTGAATATTAACGTCATCCCCGTCAGGTCCGTCTTCGCGACTGTCCGTTAATTGTAAGAATCTTTCAACCTTGCAGGAGCTGTGTTCGGGACCGGCACCGTCATAACCATGAGGAAGAAGCATCACAAGACCGCTGCTCGTCATCCACTTGGTTTCGCCACTTGCGATAAAAGTGTCGATGATGATTTGCGCACCATTGAAAAAATCACCGAATTGTGCTTCCCAGATTGCGAGGGTCGTCGGTGATGTTATGCTAAAACCGTACTCAAAACCGAGCACCGCTTCCTCCGACAAAATACTGTTCGCCAACTCGATCTTCCCCGTTTGACCATTGGCCATCGAATTCAGAGGGATGTACATCTCTGAAAAAGTTCACAACAGAAACAACAAAATTATGATTTCTCAACGGTGGAATTGCAGACATCAATGGAAAACGGAAGTTAAAGTAAATCGCTCGCAAATTTAAAAGTAGAGTTGGTACTGTGAATTTTTGTAACTTGCAATATTTCTATTTTTTTGTAGGTCGTGATGCGAAAATGAACTCACCCCCAGTGGATTGATCAACCAGCATAGCATGACGGTGAGAAAACGTTCCTCGACCAACGTCCTGGCCGCTTATTCTCACATTAAAGCCTTGATAGAGAAGCGTGCCAAAAGCTGCTGTCTCTGCAGTCGACCAGTCGAAATTTTCGCCATTGGCGATTTTGTTCAGTCTCGCTTGAACGTGGCTCTTCATCAGTTGTGGATGAATCGCCTATTCGACGCATTTACAAACAAGAAGTAACAAGAAATTTCCTTCAATTTTTCAACGATAACGAATATTATTTCTTTTTTAATTCGAAGTTCTTTTTAGGTAACTCACCCATTCGTCTTTAACGTTGACGCTTTTGTTAGCCACGAATCTCAACAGTTCCCGATCGACACCGGTGTTCCAAGTAGTCAGAGCTGCCGGTGCCTGTTGCATTCCCGTCCATCGATGAGTGAAATAAGTCGGTTGAGGAATATAATCGTCGACTTGTCTCAATGAAGTTGCCAGCCAATTCGTGTGCTTTTCGATTATCGCTTCGCTCTCATTTTTCGTAAGAACTCCAGATAGCTCTAGTTTTTCGCGATAGGTGTCTGGAATAGATCTGAAAAGTTGGATCGTTATTGCAATATCCCTCAAAGTTAACGATCGATTATAAATAGTAATCGCTAAATTAATTGCGAACTAAGTTTGTTCACGGAGTAATCGTTCTATACAAATTATTGTAAACATCATACTCGTTCTCACTTTCTATTGTGAATGATTTTGTACAACAGCGGATTTGTAAAAGTTGGATCGTCCAGCTCGTTGTGACCCCAGCGACGATAACAATTGAGATCGACGAAAACGTCTTTGCGGAATTTTCTCTGATAATCGAAAGCGACTCTAGTCGCTCTCACAACATCCTCCGGTGCGTCGCCATTAACGTGAATTACCGGCGCTGCTATCGATTTTGCCAGATCGGTGCAATACCTCGACGATCTACCCCTCGATACCGGTGTCGTAAAACCGAGTTGATTGTTCACCACGAGATGTATCGAGCCTCCTATCTCGAAATGCGGCGCGCCGCTTATCGCCAGTGACTCTTGATTGACTCCTTGACCGGCGTACGCCGCGTCTCCGTGTACCTGAACGCGGTTTAAAAAGAAATTAAGAATTTAACGAAATTACAGATTTTAAGAAGAAATTCTACGATAAATATAGTTTTGCGAGCTAAATAATTCTACGAACGTATCGAATAAAAAAATGTTAGAAAGATTATCAAAATGGCGAGAGGATTAATGATAAAAATTGTTTTAAGAAGAGCAAGGAGAATCGAATAATAGTTGAAATCGAATATAGAAAAATGTCGTTAATCGACGAATGTAAAAATATTTTTTATGAATGTCAGGAAATTGGATTTTTGTTTGTTACCTGAAGATTGACGACTTTGTCGCTCCAATTGGAAATTTCTCGGTCGTCGTAAGCTCCGTCGTTGACGATCTGCATTATCGCACGAGTTTTGCCCATCGAGACTGGATTGACCGCCTCGAGATGAGAAGGATTGTAAAGCATACTGACGCGAAGGGACTTGTTCTCGATGCCGAGGTCTACCGAGGATACGAAATGACTCGCTACGTCACCCGATGCTTTCGCATCCTCGGGAAATTCCGGCAGACCGCGGAGCTTGCGAAACAATTTTTCCGGTGGAAACTTTAGCATTCCGGTGAGAAAATTTAAACGACCACGATGCGGCATGCAGAGCACGACATGTTTGAGATCGCCTGAAAGAATTTAATCGTTATAATAATTCTGCTATATCGTTCGTACTGTTCAAGAATTAAAATGAAAAAAATGGTCGATTTTTTTATCGATTTAAGAATCGATCGACTTTGTATCGATTTAAGAATCGATCGATTTTGTATCGATTTAAGAATCGATCGACTTTGGATCGATTTAAGAATCGATCGATTTTGTATCGATTTAACAATCGATCGTTTTTGTATCGATTAAAGAATCGATTTAATAATCGATCGATTTTGTGTCGATTTAAGAATTGATCGATTTTATATCGATTTAAGAATCGATCAATTTTGTATCGATTTAAGAATCGATCAATTTTGTATCGATTTAAGAATCGATCAATTTTGTATCGATTTAAGATTCGATCGATTTTTTTTCGTTTCGTCAATTTACCGATCGCTGCAAGATTAAAAAATTCGTGAAAGAACGCCATCATCGACTCGGCACCCTCGCCGCCGTATCTTTTAACGCTGACGAATTTTAGGGCCAGAAAATGATCAAAAGCTTGACTCTTCAACATTTCCGTTGCAATCGCCCGTTTCGTATCGTCGGCCAGAGCTTCCCGACTCGTTTTTTCAAAATTCTCCGCGAACCATTCTCTCTCCTCCAAGCTCTGAAAAAATTTAAAAAATGAAAAAAATCTTAACTCTATTTTTACAAAAAAATAATCTTTCATTCCTCTAGGAATTTTTATTGAATATATATATTGTTTTTAATATTTTTTCCTTTACCTCGAGATGAGCAAACTCGGCGCCCACAGTTCCGCTGTAAATACCGTTCAAAATACCGAGCGCCTCTTTCACCGTACCCTCGCTTTTTTCCGTCGACAAAATTCCCTCAAAAGAAACGACATCGTCGAGCCGGAGTCCGAATCTCGCCGGATCTAACTCGTGCAAAAGACTAGATTTTTTAATCGCTATGGGATTCGTCGTCGCCTGTTTATGAGCGTGTTCCCTGTAAGCCGTAACGAGTCTGTAAAAATTACTGTACTTGGCACGCAATTCCAAATGCTTCCTAGGCACTGAAAATCAAAAATCACGTTTTTTTCATAAAAAAGAAAAATTATAATAAAAATATAAAAATCAATATCTTCATTTATAAATTTTAATCGATAATTGCAAATTACTTATCGACGAATAATAACGATAATAACGACGACAAAGATAATTCCTTCATTAAATTTTTTTGTATCTTTTACAATAAAATTGCATCTTTTCCAAACTTTTAACAACTTTTTCCAAACAAAAAATATAAAAAATCAATATCTTCATTTATAAATTTTAATCGATAAATGCAAATTATATCTCGACGAATAATAACGATAATAACGACGATAAAGATAATTCCTTCATTAAATTTTTTTGTATCTTTTGCAATAAAATCGTATCTTTTCCAAACTTTTAACAACTTTTTCTAAACAAAAAATATAAAAAATCAACATCTTCATTTATAAATTTTAATCGATAAACGCAAATTATATCTCGACGAATAATAACGATAATAACGACGATAAAGATAATTCCTTCATTAACATTTTTTCCATCTTTTGCAATAAAATTGTATCTTTTCCAAACTTTTTGAAAATACGTTTTCCAACTCACCGTCGTACGTATTTATTTTTTTAGGTCTGTATCCATAGACTCCGTTCTCACTGTGATAAAGTTTCACTCTTGTTTCTTCAAATTTCATCGACGAGTTATTCACTCTCACATTTTTTCTCAACACTTGTCGCAGATTACGATACATGATTGTTATCTCTATTTAATTTTAGTCTTCTGTTTTTCAGATTTTTTTTTATAGCGAAATTTTGAAAATTTCTATTTATCTTTTTATTTTTCTAATTCTTTACTTTTTTTTACAGACGTTCGAACGTTCGATTCACGGGTCACGGAGTCGGACTGGCAAAATTATGATTGTTGTGCAACAGAAACTCGTCTTGAAATCCCATCGTTCTCTTGTTTCCTTCGTTTTGGATAACTTTATCGAAACGTAAGAGATCGTACGCGTGTGGTTTGTTAACACTCACTCAGCCTCTGTGATCGAGGAATACGAGTGAGACTCGTCTTATCTATTTACCACACGACAACGCCGTTGCTACGTTGAAACGTTAAACTGGTTGGAGGAACGAAGTATAAATCGCTCTTGTCTCTCACTCGCTCGATATTATCGTTCTCCTACTCGAGATTCTTCCTGCTGGCTGAACGACGATTGGAGAATAATAATTCGACTCCCATCTGTACCACACGACTCGTATTATCTACTATTATATATTTAGGCTCGGTGTTGCCTCTTTTTATATTTATTAGCTCGACTCCTCGATAAATTGGGTCCCTGAATTTGATTTCAATTTTATCTTTTATTTTTTATATCTTTATCGATGGATTAAATAAAAAGCTCAGATTTGGGAAAAAATTATCAGCTAGGAGTGAGAAACGAGCGAAGTACTTTTTGCGATGATTTTTAGAAGTAACGAAAATTATTTTTGTCTGTTTTTATTTTAGGAAATTATTTAAAATTTTTTTTTTTAATTGGGATTATTAACTCTTTGCGTTTGTAAGTTTGTTTTATTTTCTAAGATTAGAAGGAAAAGGTAAATAATTGAGAGAATGATTATTGTGATTTTTAATTGGATGGTTGGGATTTATATTTTTATTTCATTTTAGTTTTTATTTTGGGTGAAGAGAAAAAAAATGATATTGTTCGTTAGACTCGGATGGATCGTTAAGTGAATAAAACTTTATTTTACAGAAACTATTTTATAAGAGTATTTTTTCGTCGTGGTTCGGGCTTTGAGTACTTATAGGTATGTCTTAGGTTTAATTTTTCATAGAGGAAAGGAATTATTTATATGTCGGGATAAGCCGAACCGATGAGATCGTTGCCTCGATATCTGAATTTATGGGTTATAATGTTGAACTTGGTTCCACCCAGGGACACTGGACACGGGACTTCCTTTCTCGTCAGGAAACACACTGTGTAAAGTGCCATTTCGAGTTCTGGCGAGGTACCGATGAACATCGACGTCACGGGCTTGTCGATATTGTTGTATTTCGCGTGAATCTTTACGATCGAAGCTTTCTGCAAAACGAAAAATAAAATTTATGAAATTTATGCAATTTATGAAATTTATAAAATTCATGAAATTTATGAAATTCATGAAATTTATGAAATTCATGAAATTTGTGAAATTATGGAATTTATGAAATTTATGAAACTTATGAAACTTATGAAATTTATGAAATTTATGAAATTCATGAAATTTATGAAATTCATGAAATTTATGAAATTAATGAAATTATGGAATTTATGAAATTTATGAAACTTACGAAATTTACGAAATTTATGAAATTTATGAAATTTATGAAATTTATGAAATTTATGAAGTTTATGAAATTTATGAAGTTTATGAAATTTATGAAATTATGGAATTTATTAAATTTATGAAATTTATGAAATTATGGAATTTATGAAACTTATGAAATTTATGAAATTATGGAATTTATGAAATTTATGAAACTTATGAAATTTATGAAATTATGGAATTTATGAAATTTATGAAATTATGGAATTTATGAAATTTGTGAAATTTATGAAATTTATGAAATTCATGAAATTCATGAAATTCATGAAATTTATGAAATTTATGAAACTTATGAAATTTATGAAATTTATGACATTCATAAATAAAATAATTAAAAGACGAAACTCACGTTTCCCAAATCGACTTTTTTAATGTATCCGAGATAATCGGCGCGTTTCGCAACCTCTTCAGCATTGAAATAAATCCAATTGTGAAGACCGCTGACCTCAGTACCGAGTTTCAACTCGGTAAGAAAAACGTGTTCGAAACCAGCGCTACCGATTTTTCCATCGCCACCTCGTGAATAAAGATTGAACCACAACAGCCTCAACGTGTCTTTGTACGTGTAATAATCCTTCTTGATAACGCCTTTGTCAGCGAGGAATCTCATTGCGGCGGACATGACGTTCGTACTTAGGAACGTGTCAACGAGAAGGCTCTCTTCGGCGCGTTGTGCCGGACTTATGTATTCGCCTACGCGACTGTCTAGCTTGTAATTGTCGTAAATCTTGATTACTTTGTCGATCGTGGGAATTTGAAGGGCAGCTGGATCGACCGTCAGTAATCTGCAAATTAACAATAAACGCTAAATTAATTAAACTAATAAAATGAAAAAAAATTAATAAAATTAATTCAATTAATAACATTTATAAACTTGAAACAAACCCCGAAATAAAACAAAAAATCATTTCCGTATCGTTGCAAGAATTGTAAATTTGTAAATTGTTTCTTACGGTTGAGGCGCCTGATCCGTAGGATTGTCAGCGGTCGTCTGTTTCTGCAAATTCAATCTGATGTATCTATTGGCATTGTTGGTGTCCTTGATGAAAAGAGCTTCGGAGAGCAATTCGAGATCCTCGTTGGTGATCGTGTTGCCCTTGCTGTAACGGGGATTGCTCGAGTAAGTTTTGCCTCCAGCGACGGTAGCGGCAGCTGCTCCAGCGGCGATCGCACCAGCAGCAGCGCCACCAGCGACCGCCACGCCAGTTCTCGAGCCTGATCCGGATCCAGGAGAAACTTGTCCAGGATATTGACCGGGCTGACCTCCAGGAGTCGAAGGTCGTCCTCCAGCTGGAACTGGTTGAACCGACCCGGGACGTGGCGCTGGAGTCGGAGAACTTGGTCGAGCGTTTCCGCCGCTACCGGCGACTTGGGCCCAAGATTTTCCACCGGTCGGTGACGACGGGACCGATGAACCACCGGAAACTGAAGAACCACCGGAAGTCGGCGAAGAAGGACTTCCATAACCGCTCGAGGGCGAACCAGGACGACTCTGACCCGGTTTCAACTGTCCCACATGAAGCGTCGAAGTTTGCGTACCACCGGAAGTTCCAGGTTGTTGCGGATGCGGATTCGCTGGAGACGAAACTGCGACCGGTTTGCTTCCTGGAGAAGCTTGACCCGGCGACGATTGACCGGTTCCCGGCTGAGGGTACGATGGAGGACTTTGCCTGTTATTGCCATTCGGCGATTGACCTCCTGGAGAACCTACCGGACTTCCTGGACGACTTCCTGGAGAAAGAAACATCAATATTATTACCAACCGATTTTCACCAGGAAAAATAAATTGTATTAAGCGATGTCTTTTCCTGGAAACGAGGAACAGGATTTTTACTGAGAATCGCTGGAAAAATCTGGACAAAATCTGGACAAAAATTTTCTACTTTTACCGATTTTCTTCGATTTTAATCAAATATTAGAGAAATTCTTAACGATATTTTATTAAAAAATTGTTATTTCGTCGGTAGGTACCTGCTGGTGGTTGCTGTCCTCCACTTCCGGCAAGGGCGGGTCCTTGGGCCGGTATCTTGGGCGGTTGTCTCGAGCCTTCTCCCGCACCGGTCAGATCGGCGGCCCAGTCTCTGTAACCTTGACCGTTAGCGCCACCGGTTCCAGGCTTAGCCGGTCGCGAAGGTGATATGTCAAGGCCAACTTCCGTTCCAGGATTCGGCCTCTGGGGTCGAGCATTGTCGCGAATATTCGGTCCGGAATTTGCGACGCCGATCGCGAGTCCGGGATTGGCAGCGGATGCGATCGCTCCTCTAGTTCCGGTGGACGGTGAACCCGGAGGGGAAGTCGAACCTCGGGAATTTGCCGTCGGGCCGGAACCGGGCGAATTTGCGTTTCCGGTACGCGAGGGTGATGGAGGATTTTTATTTCCCGTCGCTGAAGAACTTCCGCCAGTTGGAGAACTTCCGCCAACTGGAGAACTTCCGCCAGCTGGAGAACTTCCTCCAGCTGGAGAACTTCCGCTCGCCGGTGTTTTTCCATCTCCGGAACTCGCCGGATTTTGAGGATTGCTCGCACCAAGGACAGGGTCACCGGAAACTTCCGGCGCCTCGGTCGTCGGTTCCTTCTTCTTTTTCCAAAATTTCCAGCCGGCATCGGCGTTCTCTGCTCAACAAAAAAAAAAATTGAAAATCAACGATTTGATAAATTTTGGCTCGCTACTGTCTTCACTCTCGAGGCTTCTTATCGCGAGAAATACGCCAAACGAGATTTGTACACGCGGGAAGAGCTTTCTGGGTTATCGTGGCTTGTTACTTCGACCTATTTTCATCATCTTGGCGTGAACTTTTGAAAACAAATAAATAACAAAACAATCTTAATACGACGAAACGTTTTATCAATAATATTGTGACGATAAATCGACCTACTTAAGATTTTGTATACGCACGTTTCTACGAAACGAGACGTAACGTCTATTTTTTAATCGTTTGTTCAGTTTTTCTTTTTCAATCGTTTTGCAATTTTGCTATTATTTTTTTTTCTAATTGTTATCGATATGGCGAATTGATTGTTGCAAAGGACGTGAGGATTCTTTTTTATTGATTGGGGAAAGAACGCGGCCTTCATCTATTTTTAGAGGTTACGCGTTTGTTCGTCTCTACGATATTGCAATGGCCTTTAACAAAACCAAATTGACGCGCAGCCAGCGTCGCTGACTCATAGTGGATTGTTTCTTATGGAAATGCGAGGGTCGAAGGATTTCATCCCATAAAAACGAGAATATCGAGGTTCGAGTGGAAACTAAAAAAATTGGAAAAATTTAATTCGTTGTAAAATAAATTGAAACTAATTTGAAAACAATTAATCACTTTCTTCTGTTTTCGTTTTTAATTGGAAGGATTTTCGTTGAATATTATTTTAGGAATAATTTTGAACACTGCTTCGAGCCAAGACTCATTAAAAAAACATAAGATCGTTTTTTTCTTTTTAAATCATAAAAATTCTTTAAAAAAATCGTTATAAAAAATATAGCGATTTTAGATCGTTTCGAATTAAGTAGAATGTCAACTAATTTTAAAACGAGTAATAATAATATTTTTATTTATCAGAACCGTAACAAATGACTTTTCAGAAAATTAATTTCCGAGCAGCGCGGGTTTAACGAACGTAAAATAATTGCACGGTTTTAATGCGTTTCGCTGATTTCTCCAGACGTCGTCAGCGAAATCCTGTCGACTTTGCGAACAGTTTCAACGAGTCGTTGAAAAACAATATTAAACAATTTAAAAAAAAAACTCACCGACTACGAGAGACAACGCCACGACCAAAAGTACGAAATAAACGCTTTTGGAGACCATGATGGTCGTCTGAAAAACGATTAAAAAAAAAATATATAAAAGCCAACCGAGCGATTTCTCAGAGCGTGACGAATCCAACGATATGCTCGACACTTCTCGTATCGTGGCAATGCTAACCAACGTCTTTCGACCGACTGAAGCTGCACGACGTTGATTTTGTGCCTTCGGGCACTTCCACACTTTCCCCTCGATTCTCGTCGACGATTGGCTCGAACGCTTGTTTATACAGGACTAATGCGTAAGAAACTCTCGTTGCCAAGCAGCTCGACGTGCTCCAAGAGAATTACGTGAGAATTATTCCAAGCAATTGATAATTCGACCTCGAATATCAGCAAATGTGAAACGTCGCGAGGAAACATTCTCGTTCTTGGAATTACCATATTTTGCGAAATTGACCAGAAAATCCGGTAGACGAAGGTCTGAGGTCATGGAGATAAATTAAATTTTGTTTATCTCGCTTTTTTTCCTTGGTTCTTTCTATTTTTTTAAATTTTGTTCCTGTTAGTAAGTAATTTTTAAAAATGTTGTTGACTGTTTTTTTTTAGGAGATTTGTGACGTTGTTTTGTGTTTAGGAAAATTGGTGTCCATTTATCTAATCATCATCGGTTAGATTGGTTGATACGGATATTGGACTTGACAACCACGTGGAGTTTGCTTTCTTTATTCGACAGCCATTTACATTCTATTTACACGACAGGAATGTGCAAGTTTCGTTTTGGGATTGTATGAAACTTTGGTTATTCAGTATCCCATGTAAAGAAGAGGGAAATATACGATGGCCCAGATGACGAAGAGAAACAGCAGGAGAAGCATCAGCTTCGAGCGAAAACTGTCCCAGCCAACCAGTATGTACTTAAGTCTTGGTTGAGTATCCTCGGAATAAGCCGAAGACTGAAAAAACAACGTTTGTTTTGTATTAATTATTAGTTAATGAGTCTGTATTTATTAAAATAATATTGTTCAACTGGAAAGTTCTTGTAGATTACAGATATAGCGTACTCGTTTTATGTTTTTAGCATTTACCCAGTAAAAAGTTCAAAAAACGTGAAAATTTTCGGATTTTTGTTTTTTTGACCTGTATGGTATTAAAAATTGGCAATTCCGATTGCATATTCGTGTTGTACGGGAAATTTCCGATTCCGTAATCATCTTACAAAGTATTTTTCGACGAAAACAAATTTTGACCTTTGGCGAGGATAGAGGTCGACTTCTGTTATTTTTTTCCGACAGTTTGGAACGTCCGGAGAGGTGAAAATTTGTTTTGGTCCAAAAAGACTTTGTAGCATCATTTCTGAATCGGAAATTTCCCGACTAATACGAATATGATGAAATAAAGGGATTTTGGAGCAAAAAAAATTTTGACCTCACCGTCGAGGTGTTTTTTTACAGGTCCCTTCCTATGGGTCCCAAAAATCGCGATTTTCAAACGATCACCGCCGCCACAAAAATTGAGCTATCCGGGTGATTCTAGGCTGGTTCTCGAGTGCTCCAAGAGTTCTTCAAAAAGTTATTCGTGCAATTTTATGTCAGACTAACGAGAACAAAGGTACAGCGTCGCGAAAAGTCGATTTTTCAAGTTTTCGCGAAATCCATCGAAATTGGCCAATATCGCATTCCGATGAATTTTGATCATTTCAAAAGCTGTAAGAACTTATATCGATCGGAAATTTATCACTGATGACGAATCAATGGGTCGCTTTTTGCTAGCACTGCAATTTGTCAATCAAAAACTAAAAAATCCGAATATTTCTATAAATTTCTATAAATATCAACATTTTAATAGTGATATTCGTATTGCGTAGAAAATTTCTGATTTCGCAACTTCCAGATGACTCCTTTTTGAAGCAATACAAATTTCGATCCTCCTCAAGCTATCGATAATCCACATTCGTCATTTAATTCCAACACTTTAGGTAGGTCGAGTAGAACATTTTTGTTTCATCCAAAAAGACTTCACAATGAACTTACAGAATCGGAAATTTCACATACAACACGAATATCACATCCTTATCATCGACTAAGCACAAATTATCAATCAAAATCTGAAAAAAACTTGACTTTTCAAGGTTTTTCACATTTTGATTGACAATTTCCTAAAAACTAAAAACGAGAATGCTCGCAATTTACAACAATTTTCAAATTCACTTCTAACGAATTCAGTCACACAATTTCCTCTTGAAAAATCCTTGACGATGCTTCTCACATTGGTTCTGCGAATGCACTCATCACTGTGCAAATTTGTAATTCACAAATTTGTCGAATTACCTCGTCATCGAGCTCGACGTGAGCGAGTTTTGGGCCACTCGAATTCTGACCCATCTCGTTATCTTTTTGTCTCTGATCCAAGGATATCGCCTCCGTGAATTTATTAGTAATCTCCTTGAACGATGTAGTGGAATCCAAAACCGTTGATGGTCCAGGTTGAGAATAATCAGGAGTCGCAGGATAATCTTGAAAAACAACCGTAGCCTTTTCCCTCCTTTCCAATCTCGTCTCCTCGTCAATCTGAAGAGCCTCGTCGCCAGCTTTACTACCCGCTCCACCCCCTGTAAATAAATTCACAAGATAATTTATCATTGATAAGAAATTTTCGAAGCTTGTAAACATAAACACAAGATTCATCATTCTCACGTCACAAAATATCAACAAAACTGTATTCTCGACAAGAACAATTCTAGTTTTCTACAAACAGTTGACCACAATTATATTTACATCTGGAGATTTTTATGTTACAATGAGAATTGAATTTCAACAATAATCAACTTAATTAAAAAACGTGATATATAATTTCTTTTAGATATAAAAATTCTATTTAATACAAAATTATAATTACAAACAAATTCTGCCTCACCCTGCTCGCTATCTCGCTAATTATATTTACATCTGGAGATTTTTAAATTACAATGAGAATTGAATTTCAACAATAATCAACTTAATTAAAAAACGTGATATATAATTTCTTTTAGATATAAAAATTCTATTTAATACAAAATTATAATTATAAACAAATTCTGCCTCACCCTGCTCGCTATCTCGCTAATTATATTTACATCTGGAGATTTTTAAATTACAATGAGAATTGAATTTAAACAATAATCAACTTAATTAAAAAACGTGATATATAATTTCTTTTAGATATAAAAATTCTATTTAATACAAAATTATAAATACAAACAAATTCTGCCTCACCCTGCTCGCTATCTCGAGGTCCGTTAATTCTGCCTGTCGATTGTACGAATGACGATATATCGACAAAATGGTCGAGACGTATCTCGACTTCCTCGGATCGTCACAGTTCTCGCGTTGGTCGTCTCGAACGCGACGCTCCGATCGCCTCATACAGTTCTCCAGGTTTGTACCTCTCTCGTTACTCAAAAAAAAAAACAATTCTCTCGCGTCTTTAAACTCAAGTTTCTATCCCGATGTCAAAATCGCATTATTTCCTTCGCATCTTTCATCTTTCAATCGACCTTTCATCGCCAGCTCATCGACGCTCAAAAATTTCCCTCTCCCTCGCCCAAAATCCGACAATTTTTGTTTTTTTCTTCTTTGCCATCGGAAAAAATAAAACAAAACTAATCGAACTATCGATTTAAAATTATCGACGAATCGTCGTTCACGAAGTAACAAAAATTATCCTATATTCACATTTACAATTATTTACAAATTAAATACTTTTATAAGACAATAATTCTTCGTTTTTCCGTTTGCTTTGTTAAATAATAATAATAATAATAATAACAATAATAATAATAACGAATTTCTTAAATAATTTTCATAGACCACAGTTCTTCGTAGACGCGATGGACTAGATCCACAGAATATTTGTTTCGTCGTCGTGCGATGATTAATTTTAAAACGTTTGTTATAATTATGGATTCAAATTCGATGGAACGAATTTTGGACCCTCGTTGGTCACAGCACTTTTATAGTTATCTCACATTCTCTCTCACTCTTTCTCTCTCTCTCTCTCTTTCTTTTGCTTTTTTACATTTTCTTTTTTTTCAATTTTCTCATATTTCTTGTTTTTGTTTTCACAAAATTTGATATTGAGCCAGAAGAGTGTAAACAATGACCCAAACGACGAGTGCGATGATAACCGTTATGAGAAATATGGTTTTTAACACGTGCCAAGGACTCTCGGGTCTCGGGACGGTACGACTCCTCGAACTTTTGCATCCTCCACCGCCGCATGGTATTCCTGTGGATCCTTCGATCGTCGTCGGTGCCGCTGTTATACTCGACGATGGCATGATTATCTTGACCTCGCCGAGTTCCGTTTCCCCGGCGTTCAAACCGGCAACTCCCGTTTTCGTCGGCTCGAATCTCGTCGGTCCATCCATCTGCGAAATTGGAAAATTACTAAATTAACACGAGGGTTAATGAAAAATTTTAATAATTGAGTCTTTTTTTTTTTTTATAAGAAAAATTATGATTTTTAAATTATGAAAATTTCTACAAATTACAATTTTTGTTTTAATCATTTGCACGGTTTTAAAATTATTATGACGTTGGATTAATTTATTATTTCAGGGGGAAATAAAGAGATTTGGATAGAAAATTTGAGTTATCGTCTTCCACTTTTTTTTTATTACTATTGACTTTTTAGCAATTTTATTGTTATTATTTATTCGTAATTACTTGTTTTCATTTTGTAATTCTATTTTATTGACTTAACTAGTCAATATTATAAAAAAAATTGGTGAATTGTTGTGTGAAAGAAAAATAACGATTATTAAATTATGAAAATTTCTAAAAATTACAATCATAATTGTAATCATTTGCACGGTTTTAAAATTATTATGACGTTGGATTAATTTATTATTTCAGGGGGAAATAGAGAGATTTGAATAGAAAATTTCCGTTATCGTTTTCCACTTTTTTTATTATTATTGACTTTAGCAATTTTATTATTATTGTTTATTCGTAATTACTTGTTTTTATCTTATAATTCTATTTTATTGACTTAACTAGTCAATATTATAAAAAAAAAATTGGTGAATTGTTGTGTAAAAGAAAAATAACGATTATTAAATTATCAAAATTTCTAAAAATTACAATTATAGTTTTAATCATCTGCACAATTAAAAAATTATTATTACATTGGATTAATTTATTATTTCAGGGGAAAATAGAGAGATTTGAATAGAAAATTTGAGTTATTATCCTTTTCCACTTTTTTGTATTATTCATTTTTTATCATTATTGACTTTTTATCAATTTTATCGTTATTTTTTATTCATGATTACTTGTTTTTATCATATAATTCTATTTGATCGAATTGACTTGTCAATATTATAAACAAAAGCCGGTGAACTCATCCGAAAATCAAAACCGATAATAATATAAAAAAAAAAGTTAACGATCTTTTCGATCATCTGCGTTGATAGGAAGTTATCAGTAACCTGAAACGAGCCACACAGACTTTGTGGTCGTACTCGTAATCATGCACGTGTATCGTAGCACTAACGACCCACGTAACGATCATAAGTCGTACGTTGCACAACGTATTTTTCTATCTACAATTTTTTTTTCACTTTAAACGAAAAAAACAAAAAAAAATCAACAAAAAGGAAATTTTTGTTTGAATTAATTTTTGAAATATTTTGGAAAAATATGAAATTACGTGAATTTTTGGAACGTATCGAATATTTTTGTCTCGCGTATTATTGTGTAAAGACCTTCAAGCATTTTTAGGTATAGATTGCTCGAGACGTGGTAACGAGTTTACGAGGATGCAAGGAATTACGTGCGCGAATGGAATCCGGTTCTTGGCAGAAGGAAAATATTCTCTCTGAGAATCCGGGCCCGCCTCGTAGACCAAACCCACGATATACGTCAGCTGGTCCATGTGAGGATAATCCCAAATCGAAGCTGGCGAAGGAACGACGATCATCTGGGACGATTAATTCAACGATTTTAAAATCATTTTCCAATTCGTAAAAACAATTTTTTTCTTTTTTATTTGAATATTTGTCTACGATTACGTCGTTATTTTTATGCGTTTTTATTCAATGTTAATTAATTTATGTTTTTGTAGAAATTAAGTAGTTCGTATTTTTAAGAACAATTTCATTAAAATTTTAATGAGAAAATTCGATTTATGATTTTTTTTTTATTTTGAAAATAAGATTTTTACAACCAATATTTTTATTTAGTTCGTTAATTGATGTTTTTTGGAAATAATTTAATTCAAATTTTAACGAAAAATTTGATTTATTGTTTTCTTTTATTTTTAGAAAAAAATTTTCAGAATCAAATTTGTTCAATTTGTTAATTTGTGTTTTCTTTGGAAATAATATTATATAATTCATATCGTTGCAAATAATTTTATTGAAATTTTAATAAAAAATTTGATTTTTCGTTTTTTTTAAAACGAAATTTTTATAATTAAGTTTGTTTAATTCGTTAATTAGTTTTTTTTTTAAATAATATTACACAATTCATATCGTTGCGAATAATTTAATTCAAGTTTTAATGAAAAATTTGAATTTTCAAATTTCAATGAAAAATTTGAATTTTCATATTTTTTTTTTAGTTTCAAAACAAAATTTTCACAAAGAAAAATATCGATAATCCTATTGTCTCCTGTACGGAAAGGAAGTAGGATGCCACCGCAAAAACCGTGACCGATTTCACTCCGTGGCTTCGTTTCCTGACTTTTTTTTAGGTTTTTTGTTTTCGACGCGAATGACTGAAAAATAAGTGTTAATTCCTCGTCCACGTCGGTATTATCACTTATCACTATGACACAGCGCAATGGACCCGCCGTGCTGTTCATAAATGCCCAATGGCGCAAGTAAAAGAAAAAAAAACAAAAATTCTCATTAAAAAAGAACAAAAAAAACGAAAACAAATTGCAATTTTCCCAAATCGTTAATTCAAAACAACTAATACCCAATATTTTCTCCTGGTAACCGCAGTAAATTTCACATTTCCAAAAACCGGCCATACAATTTTACAAACTAAAAAAAAAAAAAAACGACAAAAAATTCAATTTTTTTTCTCAAAAAATTCAATTTTTTGTCTCAAAACAATTTTTTTTCCTCTCGTTTCTTCTCAAACAATTTCGAACTTACTCCATCGAGACCGTATTTCCGATAGATCGCATTGCAATGATGTTCACTCTCGTTCATTATAACAAAAAAATATCCTTCGATCGTCAAAAAAATAAATTTATCGATTTTTTTTCAATAATTTCTCAATGCGTTTTCCTGGTTTATTTTTTTTTTCCACCGATCGTTCGAACGTGGTCTCGTTGAAGTAATCAATATTTTCACATCGACAGTATCATTCTTATCGTCGAGTACTGTTTTTTGTTTGGTCGGACTTTTTTTTCTTTTTTTTTCAATTCCGCGCCGAAGCGAGTTTCGTGGGAAGACACATCGCGCGCGACACCGAAGTAGGAACTAACCAGTTAAGTTGGCTCGTATAAGTCGGTAGGGGTATTATCCACACGGCACACGTTATCGTTCCGCCCGACCCCTGATCCTCATTATCTCGGCTTTCCTGTCCCCGTGTGTAAATCTCGTACACGCATTTACACAAACATACATATATGTTTGTATGTTTGAGTAAATTCGTAGACGATATATGTGTATATATGGTCTACTTATAAAACGTATCATCTATGTATACAATATATATATACCGGGTGAATTTCATAAGGTGTCACAGGCTTCATTTTAAGGTAGATGAGATCATTACAAACAAAAGTTGCAAATATACATTAGGGATATTTTTAATAGTTTACGAGATATAAATGTTTAAAGTTGGACCAATCAGAGCGCGCCGAGAGGCATTAGAGCCCCGCCCACCCCCGCCCTAGCCGTGGAGATAGCACAGTGTAAGGCATTGCCTTTGGGATTGCAAAATTCAGAGGAGCCAATTTTATTTATTATATTATTACGCAGTCATTTTTATTTCTCGAACATTGTCTGCTAGAGCTCAGTGGGCGGCTCCAAAGTTTCTCCGCGTGCGATGATTGGACCAACTTTAAACATCTATATCTCGTAAACTATTAAAAATATCCCCAATGTATATTTGTAACTTTTGTTTGTGATGATCTCATCTATCTTAGGATGAAGGCTGTTACATCTTATGAAATTCACCCTGTATATGTATATTTTTTTATTTATGTATTTATAAATACGTGATCGGATGTCTGGTCGTGATTGTACTTAAAACTATGCCCTCACGGAATCTCTTGGATAATTCGTTGATTTTTATCGATCTAGCATTAAGGAGGTTCGACATATTTATTCGGAAGTCTCGATCTGATCTTCTTTGCTTCAAATTGAGATTTCTTCAAAAGTATTCAATATTTTTCGATGATTTTTTTTTAGTTTTGTTCAGAAAGAGTTTATTGATAATTCTGTGTGGGGTTTTTGAGGATATTTGAAATAGACAAATTTTGGGAGGAGTTGAAAGTCGAAAAACATTGGTTTCAAAAAAATGCCTATTTTTCAATGTATCTTTTCTCAGGAATCGTGCGTTTGATTTTGACCATTTTTGTTGTGCGTGTATATTAAAGCGTTATAAACAATGCATCGAGCCTTTTTTTCGATATTTTGTTTCAGAATTTATTGACATCGTTTTGAAATTTTGTTAAAATTTTTCACCACGTTTGTTCACCTTCGAAAATATCTTTCTCGGGTTTGAATCGTTTTTTCAAAAAAATGGCACGATACATCCTTCGTTTGGATGTACTTATTACGTCAAAAAAAAAAACAATATGCCAATACGATGAGTAGATTTCGAGAAAAGGTACATTGCAGGTGAAAAAACATAATTTTTCAGGACACACGATTTTCTAAAAAAGTTTGAAATTCTAATGAATTCAAACGCTAACTTAAACAAATTATTTAACATATTTCCACTACTCAGAATTTCATGAAATTTGAACCAGGTATCAAGAAAGACACATACTTTCAGGAAAAAGATTAAAAAATACATTTTTTTACCCTCCAATATGTTGAATCTTCTTACCCCCCCCCCCCGCCCATTTAATATTATTGTTATTGTTATTATTATTAGAATTATCATATTATTATTATTATTTATTATTTTTTATCTTTATTCCTGTATCGAGTTTTATTTACTAATTGTTCTTGTAAACTTCGATGGAAATGGAACGAATTTATTACTCGTATCTTGGAAAATTATTACACTTTGCCTCAAAGCATACTAGAGCATAATAAAGTAATCATATCATATCATATCTCTCTCTCTCTATTTCGACAATGATAACGATCGCTCCTATTAGATTCGACCGAATGCCAATCAATCTCAACAATTTTTTGTCAATTCAATTAAATTTCAATCAAATTTGAAAACTATAATTATTTGACGTTAATTAAATTTTCAATGATCCAATTATTACATTATTATTATCACCATATATTTTAATCGAAATCGATTAATCGACCTCGATCGATAATTGTTTAAAAATAAATTCAATTGACACGAGTCAATCAATATTTCGTTAGGTTATCGAGTCGATCTTTTTCTCTCAATTTGTTGTTGTTATTACGTTATCAAAACGACTCGAATAGTTCGTTAAAATAAAAAAAATATACGTTGCCCCGTCGGTGAAAGGCAAGGCTTACTACCTAATATCAGACACTCGAGCTATCCTTGAAACGAGATAGGTGCGTGTGCGTTTCTCGCGGAGAACCGCCACGCTTCAACCACGTATAACATACCTTGTGCAATTTTGTCAAGCTCATTTCACCAACGAACGGAGCGAATAGAACGGATCGTTTATTCCTTTTTACCGTAGTAAAAATTATTACGTCGCGTGCATTTCAAGATGAGCAAACGCGATTCAGGACTATTACGATTACGCTCGATGCGCTCAGCCCCCCATTTTCAACCACTTTCCCGTCTGTTGCGTTTTTTTTTCTTCTTGTTCTTCTTGTTTCTTCTTCTTCTTCTTCTTTTTTTTTCTTTATTACTAGACTAAGCGCACGCTCTATATCCTCGACGCGCGCGCTTAATCTTGCACCGATTACCGATCTGACCGATTTTTCAATATGTCGAACGCAGTCAATCGTTACGAGAAGATGTAATAATTCTTATTGTTAGATTTTAAACGCGAGCAATTTTATTTGATTTTTTTTTAGCTTAGAATTTTTTCAAGCGAGGAGAGAAATTGTTTTTTTTTTAAATTATTGTGGGAATGAAAATAATGTTTTTGTTAAGGGGCTGGAATTTTTATGTTTTTAAGAGAGGAAAAGAGGAAAATTTCAAGGTAAATTTATCGTTCAATTAAAAAAGTTTATTTCAAATGTTTTGTAAGTTGCGATGAAATTTTATAAATTTTATAATTATTTGGGAGGACCAAAATATCAAAATATTGAGAAAAAAATAGTTTTCTATTTAGTTTCACAAAAAAATTGAGACATTTAATTTTGAGATTTTGGAATTTTTTTGCAGAGAATTTAAACAGTATATCGAAATTTGGTAAAAAGATGCTTATTGTACAAGTATCGAGGAGTGTTTATAAATTTTTTCAGTGCTGTATTAAACAAAATGGTGGATTTTTAGCATTTTCCCAGCTGAGGCTTTTTTTTGCATTGTTGCCTGGTTGAATTCATAACTGTTGCAATTTCAAAGCTGCGATAATGAACCAAAAAGAATTCCATATAGTATGATAACAGCTTCGATGCTACATAGGATTTCTTTTTTAAATTGATTTTTGCAAAAGTGGCATGCTGTTGAACAAAAATTTCGACAAAACGCAAAAAAAATGTAAGAACATTGTTAATAACATGTGAAATATGCAATGTAAAAAAAAAAATCCTACGTAAGATCGAAGCTGTTATCATTTTGTATCGAATTCTTTTTGGTTCATTATTGTAGCTTTGAAATTGCAGCAGTTATGGGTTCAACGAGGCAGCAATGAAACTGAGAAAAGACGCAGGTGAGAAAATGCTGGGAAGTCGCCATTTTGTTTACTACAGCTCTGATAAAATTTATAAACAATGCTAAATCCTTGTACAATAAGGATCTTTTTACCAAATTTCAATACCTTCTTTAGTTTCTTTGAAAAAAAATCCCAAAGTCCCAAAATTAAATCTCTATATTTTTTTGGGAATCCAAATTGAAAACTATTTTTTATCTCAATATTTTGATGCTTTGTGTCTCAGGAATAATCGCAAAATTTGTTTAATTCTATTGCAACTTAGAAAACTTAGATTGAAATAAATTTTTTTTAATCGAACGATAAATTTATCTTAAAATTTTCCTTTTTTATATTTCACCTGCTTTTCTTAGATGTTCAAAAAAATTGCTAAATTAAATTCAACCCGTAGAGTTGAATGTCCGTCGCGTTACGCGATATTTCCAAACGCTTTTAGAGAAAGGTAGAAAGTTATCGACGCGTTGAGTTCCAGCTCTAGTCGTCCAGTAGGCTTGGCAATGGAAAGTTAAGTGTCAAGATTTACCAAAAGTAATCGAGAAACTCAAAATTCTTCTGGCTTTGTTCGAGCTCGACTAGATAACGTTGAATTTTTTCCATTGCACAACTCGCAACGATTATGTCAAATTTCCGGTTGTAAATCGATGTTTAATTAAAAAAAAAATAATTGTCTTGAAGTGACGATAATAAAAAAAATAATAATAATCGAACGAGACATCCGCAATGTTCACGGTCGAAACGATCAAAATTGCGAAAAAAGATACGAAACGACGATACGCCACCTAGCGATCGATTTGTGTACTGAAGCGAAAAATGAAACGGCGTGTTAATGAAATTTTCTGTGCGATTAGTTGTCACGTTATATAACGGGTGTCAAAATTGTAATCGATTATAAATTACTCCTTTTTTGCATCGCTCTTAGCAACAGGATGCGGTTATACCAACTTTTCCACGAATCGTCGAAAATATATAACGAATGAGGAAAAATATTCTAAAGTGCTGTAAAAGTATTTTTATCCTTGGGGAAAAGTTTCGATCGGTAAATTTTTTTTATTCCACTGATTAAAAATCATCAAAATGTGATAAGAAAATATTTCTTGTTGAATCGACTCGTTATTTTAATTGGATAAGTTTTAATTTATAATGTTGGGTTTGATGGATTTAATTAAAAAAATTAATATCGTTTGGTATAAATTTTTAATCGTTGTTGTGGTGATAATTTTATATTATTCATAAGATTATTTGATTTTATTGTTAATTTTGATTTTATTTCGATAAAACGATAATATTAATAAATGTTTATTAAAATATACGGGTTAATTAAAAATGTGATATTTAATGAGTTTAATTAAACATTTTTAATTCTGTCGTTCGTTGTTTTAATTATCTGACAATTTACTCCGATTGTTTATCGAGTGAGATTGAAAAAAAATCGTTTCGGCAAATTTGCTGAAATTATATTTTTTTTTAATGTACATTATCAGAGGCAAAATAAAAATTGAGATGCTGTTTGGTATTATTGTTTGTAGTCCTCGCGGTAAACGACGTCGTGCGACCTTGTTACAATCCTGTTTTGTTCTGCCGCGAGTCGCATAACCGAGTAGCAGCGTGATATATGAGAATATATAGATATAGATATAAATATGCATCGCTAGGTGTATTCGCACGTATACCGGGTGTCCTCGAAAAAAAGGATCAAACTGAGCAGGCGGCTAGAAGAGATAATTTCCAAACCTTTTCATCCTATGAACATCGGTCCGATTCTTGACAGTTCAGAAATTATGATCGTTTTTTAACAACGCCTCGTTGTTTAAAATTCTCATTTTACTGAATTTTTAATAAATTCAACGTTTTTCTTTTGCATTCAGACTTTTTTAAAATTGAAATTAATCATAATTAATAAATTATTTAATATATTCAGTTCTTTCGTACAAAAATATGTTTAATATATAAGATACAAACCAATCTGGCTAACACCGATTTGAACTAATATCATGTAAGGTTTCAATGGTCGAACAGACCAAACTTTTTAAACTTTTTCATACAAATTTTTCTTAATTCAACATCGAGTTCGCAAACCTTTTTTTATCATTATGAACTCTCAAAAAAATGATTTATGTAATATTGCATTAAAGTTGATAAATGTTAATAATCTCCCCGACCATACAATTTAATTTGAAACAATAGTCAGAATAGTGCTGACCTTTACTCGAGAACTGAACGTAAAAGGTTACTGCTATCGATATTAAAAAATTGAATTTATAAAAACTGCGAAAAACACGACTCTCGTATACAACAAAATTTATTAAAATTCGTTAAAATCCCTACATAATCCTGCTCGATAAAATTAACCCGTTAACGTTTCAAATAATTTTGCCTGATCTTTTACTCCAAAAATTATACAAAAAAAATTGAAAATTGCTCCTAACTTTTGAACCGTCGTCAAACGGATCGGCATTCACAGGACTAAAAAGTTTAAGAACGACCTCCTCTATCGTCCCGTCAAGTTTGATCCCTTTATTTTTTGGACACCCGGTATATAGCTTTCCGTCGTAAAACCATAGCGTGCCGCTCGTGCTCTCAGTATGCATCCGCGCTCGGACGCTGCACTTATCAGATGCACGATAAATTGTAAAACGGCGTGTCGCGAAGAATACCGAATGCGACAAAACCGTAGGCGGTGAGCCTCGAGTAAATTCAGGTGTTTGAGCGCGCGTTGAAAAAACGAACAAAACAAAGCGAAGAAAATTCAACCGGGTTCTCTCTCCGAGCAAATAGGTCTGAAAATACGACCGATGGGCCGGTGATGCCGACAACGACGAATCACAATTTCATTTTTATTGTCGAGACTGTTTGACGATAAAGTCGACATAAATTACATTAGTCACGATCATCAATATTGATGAAAAAATATCGCTGCGAAATGTAAATCCAACGAGTGAAAGATTTGACGTAAAAAGAAAAACACACGAAGACCGTTGTGAAAACAAAGAAACAAACGAAACTCAAAAGAGAATTTAAAGAAAAATTTTAAACAAACTTTTTTTTTTACAACGAATTTGTAAACTTGGAAAATAATTTTTAAATCGTTGTTACAATTATTTTTCGTTCTGTGATTATTGGAGAATTTTTCTATTTTCATAATTTCAATTTTTTAATATTCTTGTTCCAATTGCCAATTAATTTTGTCCAAGGTCATGAATTGTTGCGATTTTATTACTAGTTATCCATTTTTTTTTTTTTGATAAAAAAAAGAAACGTTAGTCACAGTCCGAAAAAAATGGCTCACCTGTTGAAGATGCCACGTGTGTTTAAAAAATCTCTTGAAGCACTTCATGCTGGAAGGCATCATCGGTTTCTTTACTCTCTTTATGTCGCTATTCCTTGTTCTCCCTCCGTCTCTTATCTTACGTATTCAAAATAGGCTTGGTTCAACTCCCCGACTTATTTTTATCGTATATAGTCTCGTGACGTCTTCAGTTACACTATAAAACAGTTGCAAAAAAAAGTGCCTTCGCGTATCAATATTTTCCACGAATTAAATTTTCCATAATTACACTCTTAACACTCGACAATAAACGTTGTACTTGGAATAACGGTTGAAATAATTTCCCAATTACATTGAAATCCAGCAGTTTGAGGAAATAAAAACGTTCTATAAAATACGTCTATTTTATTTCGTTGGATATTTCGTCGAAGATTAATTTTCAAAGTTGGTCACTTAATTGCAAAATCTTCTTTTATACCGTAGCACACTATAAACCCGACCTTTGCTCGGCGAGCGTTGAGCAAACACTGCCGAGTCGAGATCCTCGTAGCATAAGCCTTCACTCTCGTCGTACAACTGTTGCCGGACTCTACACTGGCTCTATCGAAGCTACCACACACATGGAACGCTCCACCGGGAGCTGGAATGTGGCTTGGAATTTGGAGCTGTATAGTGATTGGTTACCCATGTGAACGAGCGAAAAAATTAGTGACATAATTCTTTTTCCGTCAGACAGTTGGTTCACTCAAGACTGCCGGAACATTGACAGTGGCAAATAATTAGTTCAATTGCTATGCCATTGCTATTCGTGTATACAAGACTCGTATACGTCGATATATATATTCTTGTTACAGGGAACGAGTTTTGGGACGAAGTGGCTCCTTTCACGGAGAACGTCTCAAGTATATGTCACCGTGTACGTATGGAAGAGTTCTCTGGGAAGATGCTAATTGTGCGTGTTGACTCTGTGTCGTATCTTACCAAGCGTGAACCGGCCGAGACTTTTCACTACGTACGACTGTTCGAAGACAAAGAGAAAGAAAGGTGAAACGTTGTGCAACCTGTGAATGTTTCGTCACGATACGAGGAAGAGACTGGATCGATTTTCGTTCTACATCATCGAAGATTCAAGATTTTATTCAATTTGTATCTCGATAGAATTGTGCTACAGTGGTTGAGATATTTTTTATTATTGTAGGAGGAATTATTTTTTGATGGAAAAATCGGTAAGAGTCAATTCGGTAATTTCTTTCTCGTTACGGAATTCCGCTTTGTCAATGGCAGACTCAGGACTTCCAGTTTTTTGAAGCCATTGTTTCCTGTAAAGACAAAATAACGAGTGTTGATATGTGATACATTTTTATTTGATGGCGTTCATCGACTCACATTTCGTCGATCTTGGCCTTTTCGCCTTCTAGTCTTCCCAGGACAGTTCCTCTACTTGTATTCATGCACCAGCCTGTCAAACCTAATTCTTTACCTCGTCTTTGGGTGTACTGAAAGAAAAGGTTATATTTTGAAAAAGTCAGAGCTCGACAGTTGGATAAAGTATGGTAAGCGGGAACAGCGCCACCCGTGGTTGCGACATGGAACTCTCTCGGCGCAACTCAGTCGGTAACAGCGTGGAGAGTTGAAATTTTTCATTCACGTTTCGCATCTACTTTTTACTTTGAACTTTGCCCTATTATTGTTGAACACAGATAAATTTCGTCCTTCGTAAAATCGATTTTCGTATATGTCGCCTTCAAACGCACTCACCTTTCGGAAAAAGACACCTGAGAAGAAATTATTGAATCGTTATTAAGCCGATTAAGTTCCTCGATTAACTGTCGCGAATGTGCTTTAGATTCGAGCGTACGAACTAACCTTGAACCCTTCCAAACACTTCGAAATCCAAGCCAACCAGCTTTGACATTTCTGCGTTGCAGTTCACCGTCAACGAGACTAAAACTATTAGACAAGCGATAGCGGCGTAGGCAGATCCACCGGCAAATGTTCCCCCTGAAATTCTGGGCAAGACCCACATTACTAGACAAATCACGATCTACGACTGGCAAAAAATCGGGAAAACTGCCAAGTGCCCAGATCCCATCTGGTACGGAAGTTTTAGGTTGAGTTCATTCAACGAGTCGAAACATTTTTTTTTTCAAGTCGATTCGCGTAGTCAGGAACAGGAAATAAAATAACGAAACCTTGATTTAGAAAAAAAGATCATTCATAATTTTTATTCAATTCCCATTCTAATTTATTCAATTTGCAAAGTCCTGTAGTTCCCAAATATTCTCTTTTGCCAACGCTAACACTATCGTTTTCCACATTTCTTAATACTAATAGCCAATTTAAATGATAAATTACATTTTAATTAATTCGTTGATTTATTCTCTCTAATAATTCTCCCGCATTGCCGACCGTTTCTTTACCATGAGAAACGGCGTCTTAGTACACCATATTGTCTCATAGATGGCGCGTCGGAAGTCTCCGGCGAGTCGTGGAATTGAGGATCGTGAAAATGTCACGACTGTGTCTGGCGAGTGCGGAGGTAGACGTTGAGACGAGCGACAGATAACAGAGAAATTGTCGGAGCATACGTTTATTAGATATTCGTTGTATCGGCTTGTACATCGAGAGTATAACGGATACAAAATTTCGTGTGTGGAGAAATGTCTGTAGCTGGTGGCTACGTAGGTGTGTACAATACCGCTCTCGACTCTCCCCACCCCTGTCGCTCGAGCGCTTTCGCACACACTGGCGCGCGCACGCGCTTCGAGCATCATTCGGCGAGTGTGCTCGAGCGCGCAGTGTCGTATCGCACGTAACACGAGTCGGTTGTGCCTTGCTTCGAGACGCGCGAGTGTGTGTGTCGAGCGAGCAATCAAAAGGGAAAGAGAAAGACGCAACATAGGAGATTAGTAACAAGCACAGTCTGACGAACGTATCGTGATTGACAGCACAGGACAAAACGTCGCGAAAGTTTATTCCCCAAAAGTGTATCCGAGGACCGAAAGCGGCCATAACCCGCATACCGGAGCTCAACCGCTCAACACAACGAATCGATCGTGTAAGTCATCCACGTCTTCTGTGGTAATTTCGCCCGTGTCGTTTTATTATTACTGTTATTATTATTATTATTATTTTCTTTTCTTTATTTTTTTTTTATTATTATTTTCCCCGCGGGTCTCTCGCGCCGTCGCATAGAATCGTGCGATGTTACCGTACGAGCGTAGACAAACGTCAGTGCAACACGGCGTGTTGTATTGATAAAAAAAAGAAAGGGAAATAAAAAAAAAATAACAACAAACGTACCAGCGACGATCTGAAATATAACGGTGGTGATAAATATCGGTGTTTCGCGAGATACCAAGTGCAGTGACAAAAATAAAAATACACAATAAACATACGAAAATATCGAAAACATCATTCTGGGTACAATCGACACGGAAAAAGAAAACAGCTGAACGCGGCGACTAAGGGGAAGGGGGAAGTCCCCGAGAATGTCGAATTCGCCGGTTATCGGTCGATCGTGATAATCCACACGACCGTTGCGTAAGTCAAACACGGAGAAAGATAAACCCGCGAGATAAAGAAGAAAAAAAATATATATATATATTATCCTCCCCCGATCTACAAACCTTCGACAAAAATTCAATCACAAAATCGTTGTATCAAAGAACAAAAATACAATAAAAATAAAATACAAGTGAATGTTCCCAAACAAAGTCAACTCGGCTAGTTGTTGCTTCCAAGCGATAAACCTGGTGATAAATAAATAAATAAAAAGAAAAAACAACCCTCGAGCTTCGTAAATTGACAACGACGCGTGTGCGTGTGTTTGTGCGTCGGTGCAGATTCCTCGAGCGACAACAAAGCCGCGCTTCTTCTCGTCTCCGCTGAGTTCCGGTGCACGCGCACCTAGGCAAGGGTGAGACGGAGAGAGAGCGAGAGAGAGAGAGAGAGAGATACACCCCGTGTATGGTGGGTGCCTGAGACAAAAATAAACAAGTGTTAACAAATTATCGAAACTGTACAATGTCCGACGATTCGAGAACAACGTCACTCGTGAGGGTAGCGACGCGCGAGACTGTCTACTTATAAATATTATAACGTCATACAATATATATATATATATATATACCGTCATATTATATATACAGATATAAATATCTATATATATATATTTATATATATATATAGATATATATTTTTTATTAAATATCTATATGTGTATATATATATATATATCGAATATAACACCAAACCGGCTATCTCTCCCCGTGGCAGACGTCACTGTCTTGCGCGGGCTTCGGGAAATCCATAAAATTTCGCGACGCCGTTCTCCGTGGATAGAAGAGCGTTGATATATTTTTCTTTTCGTTGCCATTTTTTTTTGTCAATCGTTTTTTTTTTTTTTTTGTTTATGTTTTCGTGCCCGTTTGATTTTACGCCGTATACGTAGCCGACGGACTGGTGCAGTGGCTCGTTTCGCGCCAGTGATAACCGTCGCACGCGACGAAGAGGACACGGTGTGTGTACTGCCGCGCTAAGAGAGAGGAAAGAGTCGCGCATCGGGATTTAACGTTGAGCGCCTGGCGTGCGAGAGACAGAGACGGACAAACGACGCAAAGATGACCGCTATGCTGGTGTCCGTGGCGGAGCTGTCGAACATTTTCTCCGTACTCGCCTTGCTCATATGCTTCTGCGGCGTTGTTCTCTTTATTATGAGGTATGTTTGAGAATTTTTTTTTTTACTTGTTTTTCTTTTTTTTTTTTTGCTTGTTGCTTCTTCTTTACGTCGTGATATTTTTGGACGAGGAGTTTTGAAATAATCATAAGAATTTGGGGATGAGGCGTAAATTGGAAATTGGAATTGAGGATTGAGCGACGAGTTGAGACTTTTTTTTTTTAAGGAATTTGTGAATGATGGAATTTTTCGTTTTTTTTTCACCGTTTTTTTAGGGAATGAATGAGTTTGAAAAATTGGAATAAGAAATTGCATTTCTTATTACATTAAATTTAATAAATCGTGAGTTTGAATAACAATATAAATTTATATACAAAATTTGATTTTCTGTTTTATTTGTTATAACTCAATTAAATTCATATACAAATATTTTTGTACGAGGAGTTTTGAAATAATAATAAGAATTTGGGGATGAGGCGTAAATTGGAAATTGGAATTGAAGATTGAGCGACGAGTTGAGACTTTTTTTTTTTTAAAGGAATTTGTGAATGATGGAATTTTTCGTTTTTTTTTTCACCGTTTTTTTTGGGAATGAGTTTGAAGAATTGGAATAAGAAATTGCATTTCTTATTACATTAAATTTAATAAATCGTGAGTTTGAATAACAATATAAATTTATATACAAAATTTGATTTTCTGTTTTATTTGTTATAACTCAATTAAATTCATATACAAATATTTTTGTACGAGGAGTTTTGAAATAATAATAAGAATTTGGGGATGAGGCGTAAATTGGAAATTGGAATTTAAGATTGAGCGACGAGTTGAGACTTTTTTTTTTTTAAGGAATTTGTGAATGATGGAATTTTTCTTTTTTTTTTTCACCGTTTTTTTAGGGAATGAATGAGTTTGAAAAATTGGAATAAGAAATTGCATTTTTTATTACACTAAATTTAATAAATCGTAAATTTGAATAACAATATAAATTTATATACAAAATTTGATTTTCTGTTTTATTTGTTATAATTCTATATAAATTCATATACAAATATTTTTGTCGTGATATTTTTGTACGAGGAGTTTTGAAATAATAATAAGAATTTGGGAATGAGGCGTAAATTGGAAATTGGAATAGAAGATTGAGCGACGAGTTGAGACTTTTTTTTTTTTTTTTAAGGAATTTATGAATGATGGAATTTTTTTTTTCACCGTTTTTTTTAGGGAATGAGTTTGAAAGATTGATGGAATTGAATTTAATTTTGTAAAATTCAGGTTGGTTCGATTTAAAAAAAAAGTTTTTTTTTTAAGAATGAGTTTGAAAAATTGATGGAATTCAATTTAATTCTTTGAGCTCTAAGGACGCATATACGCGTCAGCCTATGAATCTGCGGATTACATAAGCTCGAAAGTACTCAAGTCTCAAAGGTTTAATTTTGTAAAATTCAGGTTGGTTCGTGTTTAAAAAAAAACATTTCTTTTATGATACAAATTCAATCGATAAATTAACGGCAAAACAGCGAATTCCACTTTTTACTCCGTATCGTCGCAGTCTCGAACCCGGAAAAAAATAATTTATTTACAGTTTATTTTGAAGCATATTTGGCGCACGACCAAAGAATTCGCTCGAGTTCAAGCAAGTACGACGTAAAATTTTTCAATTTTGGGCCAATTCGCGGGTGACAAACGAAACGAGAATCCAATCATCGAACGTGGGGAAAGATTGTAATCAATTAAATTTTTTAATCACATCAATTTTAATTTTATCAAATTTTATTTAAAAAAAACTTATCATCCCCAAAATCAAATTTGGAATTCTCACAACTCGACATTCACAAAATACCAGTCAAAATTTTGTATTTCCCAATAAACAAAATTCCAAACCCTCGATAATTTTCAATATCGAAAAATCGAAAAAAAAAAACGAGTTTACTTTTAACGTTCACGCCAAGATAAATAAAAAATTAACACGCAATTGTATAACTATATGTCTCGCTTTATTTTAGTCATTTTATTATTCAGAAACAGCCTGCTCATTCCCGGCCATTTTTCTTTATCTTTGTTTTGTTATTTTTCACCGAAATTATCTCGGCAAAGAAATTCTCGATTGTTTGACCGAGTACGGATTTCTCATGAACGTCAATAATAATTATTATTATTATTTTTTTTTTCCTCTTTTCGCTCGACTCGTCTTTATCTCCACGAGATATCTTTTTTTTTCGCATGTATATGTATATATGTGTGTGCGTGTGGGTGTGTGTGTATAGAGTTTTGATCGTCCGACGTACGTCGACGTAACCTTGCACTCTGTTTATACGTGAGCGCTCGTCAGCGTCGCGCAGCGTGCGACGCGCAAGTATAACAGTCAGCAGTACCGGGAGCTCCAATTTTTGTTTTATTTCCTTTCTCACGAGTCGCAAACGCAACGATTTTTTTTTTTTTTTTTTTTTTTTCTCGACGTAATAAGAATATCTGTTTTATATTAAATTTAATAAAGGGTGAATTTGAATAACAGTGAAAATTTATATACGGAATTAAAATTTTTGTTTTATTTGTTATAATTGAATTTAATTCGTATGGATATTTTTTTTTTAATTTAGAATTTATCAGTTAATTGTTTTTATATAAAAATTAAATTTTATTTTATTGGGATTGTTTCTATATAATGTTTTATTTTTGTTTAATTTGAATTTCGTTTTGTGTTATATTTGAGAAATTGTAAATTTGAATAACAATAAGAATTTATATGCAAAATTTGAGTTTTTGTTTTATTTGTTGTAATTCAAATAAATTCATATAAAAATATTTTTTTTATTTCATTTGTAATTCAATTATTTTCATATAAAATTTAATTTTGATTTAATTTGTATAATTGAATTTCGTATTACATTAAATTTAGTAAATCGTAAATTTGAATGACAATAAAAATTTGTATACAAAATTTGAATTTTTCTTTCATTTATCATAATTCAATTATTTTCACATAAAACTTAATATTGATTTAATTTGAATAATTGAATTTCTTATTACATTAAATTTAGTAAATCGTAAATTTGAATGACAATAAACATTTGTATGCAAAATTTGAATTTTTGTTTTATTTATCATAATTCAATTAAATTCATATAAATTTTTATTTTTTTATTTAATTTGTAATTCAATTATTTTCACATAAAACTTAATTTTGATTTAATTTGTATAATTGTTTTTCTTATTACATTAAATTTAATAAATCGTAAATTTGAATAACAATAAAAATTTATATACAAGATTTGAATTTTTCTTTCATTTATCATAATTCAATAAAATTCATATAAAACATTTTTTTTTATTCAATTACAATTCCATTATTTTCATATAAAACTTAATTTTGATTTAATCCATAATACAATTATTTCAATATAACATTATATTTTTATTCAATTTATATAACTGTATTGCAATATTTTAATTGTCGAAAAATCGCTCCATTCAAATAAAAAAGACGGTTACGTGTTCGAACAACTCGTCTCGTTTATAAAAAAAAAATTAAATTCGACGAAACGTCGTAATCGCGAGTCACGTGTGATAATTCTCGTCGCGTTGATATCGCGTTCGTTATTTAATCTCGCAACGCGATCTAACCGGAAACGACATCTCATTTTTATTTTCGAAACACGATGAATCAAAAACTCATTGCGTTTACACGTTCGTCGAAATTCTCTTGTCGAACGAGAGGAAATTTTTTCTTCTTTTATTTTGTTTTTTTTCACATCCGTATGATTTTTCACGCACGCGCGCGCCCGCTCGCCCCAGCCTTTCGCAATTTATACAAATCATTCGCTTCCTCGTTTATGCTTTGACACGGTTGATAAAAATAAAAAAAGAAAGAAATAACGAAAACGTGCTTCTCGGAAGTTCGCGGCGAAGACTTTGAAAAAAATAAAATAATACGCGCAACGTACAACGCGTACACACCTATGGGACCTTCCTTGTAAATTCCTCCATCAAATTTCGAAAATAAAATAAATTTTTGAATTTACAAAAAAACAAAAAATAAAATTTTAAGTAAAATAAAACATTTTATTTAAAATTTGAGATAAACAATAAAAATATTTTTTACCCAAAACGCGTTTTTTTCCCTAAAAAAATTCGAATTCAAACGGACAAACAAATGTTCCAAAAATTCACAAAATTTCTTCAACCCAATATTCAAGTTTACCAAACCAATTGAAAAAAAATTGAAATATTTTTACAAAAAAAAACAATGGAAAAATTTTCGTTTGGCAAAAATAGCCTATATAATTTTTTTTTCTGAGTTATTTCGTTATTGCCTTTTGTCACATTACTTACAAAATATATGAGCGGTTATATTCGTGAGTTCTCTCTCTCTTGTAATTTCGTTTCGGTCGTCGATGCGGTGAAACGGGAACGCCTCTCTCCTTGCTGAGACGCTCTCACGAGTGACCGAAGCGATGGTGCACCTCCCCTCTCCTCCCCTCCTCTCCCCCATTCTCTCTCCCTTGCTCTCTCTCTCTCTCTCTCTCTCTCTCTGTACTCACGTAACTCGTCATATTCGATTTTGTAACGATGCTATAACGCTTACTTACTTCGCGTTCGTCGAGTGCGTAAGGTGGCCGTGAAATTCCGTTCGTTCGACCGAAGCGCCACCATTTTTTATTTTATTTCAGTCTCTTTCACCGCGCAACTCCGTACTAGAATCGCCCGGAGTTGGAACGAACCTCGTAGTTTCACTACAAAATCTGAAAAAAAAACAAATATATAAATGAAAAATTTTAATTTAAAAATGAAAACATATTTTTGGTTTTCGTAGAGAAAAATTCGCCACATTTTCAAATTGATAGAAATCGGATTATCTTTTTTTATATTGAATTTTGGAAAATAAATTTCATTGCGATAAAAATAAAAAGTTAAAGAAAAAATTAATTTCTTCAAAATCAAAATTGAAAAGCGCCACCATTTTTTATTTTATTTCAGTCTCTTTCACCGCGCAACTCCGTACTAGAATCGCCTCGAGGTGGAACGAACCTCGTAGTTTCACTCCGAAACTTGAAAAAAAAAACATAAATATATAAATGAAAAATTTTAATTTAAAAATGAAAAAATATTTTTCGTTTTCGTGGAGAAAAATTTGCCAAATTTTCAATTTCATAAAAATCGGATTATCTTTTTTTTATATTGAATTTTGGAAAATAAATTTCATTGCGATAAAAACTAAAAGTTAGAGAAAATTAATTTCTATAAAATCAAAATTGAAATGAAATAAATACAATTTTTTTTATATCTTTCTCGACAGTCGGTTTTCGAGTATTGAAATATTTAGAAGAGAAATATATCGACGATTTATATTCTTTCTTTTTTATTTATCCGAAAGGGAAAAGAAAAAAACTTAGTAACGTCCAGAAATCCTGCTCGACCGGTCCGCAAATTTCTTCAAATTTTTTTGTTTTTATGTTTTTTTAATTCACGAAAGAGATTCTCTTTCCTTTCCTTTTCCTTTAATATACATACTCGTACAAGTTCGGTTTTATTTCCTCTTGGGCTGTTTAAAATACCCGGGCTATTTGCCTTCCACGTTTAGCAACGTATACATATGTATATATCTATATACACTAGTAAAAGTGTCCATAGGACTATAGCGAGTGTTATGCGTCGACCGGTGACTCATCCGAACCTCGCCGTATCGGTCCGGGTTCTAGAAGCGAGAACGAGAAAGAAAACGAAAAGGCGATATGAAAAAGAAAAAGAGAAACAAAGAATTGAAAAGGAAGAAAAATAAAAGAATGCATATAGAGATGTCTATATACGCGTGGAATACGTATAAATGTGGAGAAACACGGTTGATTTCTGTTGCAAGAATGATTCACTGGGGAGTGCGTGGTTCGAGTCCACCGTAACGCAAATAGACCTCGCGCTTTGTAACGGTATTGTCGTGAGAATTCTTTTTTCTTCTCGCTCTTTCTCTCTCTCTCGCAAACTTCTATTTTTTTTCATTTTCATATTTTTCTTCTTCTATTTGAGGTTGTAAATTCTCGTAGAACAACTTCGTTATGGTCTCTCTCTCTCTCTCTCTCTTCCCTTTTTCACTCTTCATGTAAATCTTTATTTTTGGTTCATTTTGTTATTATTTTTATTAGTTTATTTTCGTAGCTTTATCGTTATTGTAACTATTTTTACTTTATTATTATTATAGATAGTAACGTGGTGTATTTATTCATTCGATAGATAGCTATCGGATCGGAGTGGTTGTATGCACAAATTTCAATGTATGGCCTACCTTCCATCTTTTTACATCTCTCCTCATTCGAATTTCCAACAACCTCGCTCCCATACACATTTCCAGCATCCCCGGTGGACCTACTACAGTTGTTCTTAGATGAGTAACCAAACCACTGAAAACACAGAAAAACGACATAGGAAAATTTCATTGATGCCGGTGGGAATCGAACCCTGGCCCCCTGTGTTGTGAGTCACGAACGCTACCCCCTACACCACTGCCTCCCTCAATTAGATAGATGGTAACTTGGGTACATAGCTCTCAGACCGGCGTAATTGTATGTACAAATTCCAATGTACAACGTACTTTGCCTTTTTACATATCTCTTCTCCTCACACACGCACACATCTCCTGCCTCAATTCCACCATCAACCACTCCGATGGAACCTACACAGTTGTTTTTTTTGGTGGGTTCCGAGTATGAGCATAGAAAAAGCACAAAGAAAAAATTTCATTGCTACCGGTGGGAATCGAACCCTGGCCCTCTGAGTTGTGAGTCGGGAACGCTACCCCCTCTGCCACTGCCTCCCTCACATCTTCCCATTATTATTAGTATATTCTCTAACATTTTGTATTTCTTTGAAAAACTATCAATTGTTATTATTTTTTGCTAAAACATTGTACTATAGAAAATTGTTATAGTTTATCCCAAAATTCACTAAGGCAAAATAAAATCAATCAATCTGTCTCTTTCTCACTCATCTCCAAGAGCCCGGGGCGATAGTTAGGTTATAGAAGCCCGAACTTAAAAAAAAGAATTTTAAAGAGAGAAAGAGAGAAACAAAGAAGAAGAAAAAAGAGAAACACCAGTATCTAGTTATAGAGTTTGGCGAGAGAGTGACGATCAGAGGTCGAGCTCATTCATAAAACATGTCTGAGAATAGTTGTCTTCGTTGGTGCAGGAACATGATGGTAATACGAGTCCACGGTGACGATCTGATGTTCGGTGGTACGGGCGGGGTCATGACCCATTCACCGCGGATACCGCAGATGAAGATGATGAAGGTTCACATACCGTTCACTTTTAAACTGCACGAGAGTTCGAGAAGCACCTATGCCGGTGAGTCGATTCGATTTTTACTTTTTCGCTATTTTTTTTTCCTGCTAATCGAAAGTTAACCATTTTCTCTTTTATAATTCTTGATTATATTCGCTGATGGAGGCGTTATAAAATAATGATAATAATAATAATGACGGAGTGGTCGATGTGTGTCGAAGATCCGGCGGTTAAATAACCAATTTAATAGAGGTATCCTTTTTTTTTTCGACGATATTTTCTATTGCTCTAGTGATATCGAGTTTTTTTCGGGACTTTGACCCACTTGAATCGTTTCTTTTTTTTTCTGTCGAATCAACTTTCCCCACTGACTCTAATATATGCTCACGCTCGTTTTCACTCGGTTTTTTTATAAGTCATATTTTACGACGAGAGTCATTATTATTATTATTATTATTATTTCTTTTATCAATATTAGTAATAAATATTATTATCGCGTGTTATATTAATATTAATTAAATTGATTATAATTTATTATAATGAATATAAAATAATTAAAATTAAAAGAAATTATAATAAATTATTATTATAATTAAATAATATTTATTTTAATAAAATATTTTTATTAGAAACAAAATTTTAATTTGTTAAAAAAAACGGAAAACATTTCACAACAGCTTTGAGAGCGCGTCTCTTTGTATCTCATTTTCTCTCTCACCGTCGCCCTCTTCGACTTCTGCAGCGCACGTTATAGGCTCTTGGTAACGCCGCGGATAATTTGTTGGCAGCACTCGCTGCCAGCCGGCGTTTGGCACAAACAGGGATAACGTTGTGGTTTTTTTTTCCTTCATTTTTTTTTTTCGCACGCGAAATTCCTGCTGCTCGGTCGATGCTCGGGTCTGTCTATTCGTATATGCGCGAGTACTGCAACATAGGTCGTTAATTGCCAGTGGAATGGCCTATTCGTACATTGTCTTTTGTGCATTCCATTGTTATTATTATTATCAATAATAATACAATAATAATGATAAAAACATAAATAATAATAATTAACAATAACAATATTAATCAATAATATTATTTCCATTAAAAAGCAGAAGAAATATTATTATTATCATTATTATTTTTATTATTTATTATATTTATTATATCTTTTATAAAATAATATAAAATATATAATAAATAATGTAATAAATATTATTATTGTATAAAAAATATTATAATAAATAATATAATAAATAATATAAATAATATTACAGTAAATAATGTAATAAATAATATTGTAATATTATAACAAATATTATTATTATTTTTCTATATTATTTAATTGATTATTAATTATTTATAATATTATTAATATTAATTATCATTATTATATCAGTATTATTAATCGATCGATCGATCGATCGAAGCTGATTCGTTCACGTTAATAATCGAGTATAATCGCGATGGAGGAACGTCATAGACAATTAGTCACAGTCGAGTCAAATGATATAAGGTTGACCTGGCCAAGTGGTCAAGGTGCTGGCAGTTTCGTAACTATCAACCGTGCGGTTCTTACCTGCATACAGATGACTCTAGACCGGGCTTCGAGGAGAATCGAGCATCGTACCAAGCTCTCGAACCTCTCTTCCACCTAACGATATATGCGCGCCCATATATTACCATACGTTCGTGTCTAGGTAACACGAGGTAGGTACGTAGGTAATACGCAAGGTGGAAGGCTCTTCTTGAAATTTTTTTTTCTTTTTTAAACGTTTTTTCCCCTTTTTTTTTCTCTTTTTTTTGTTCCCACTCAGACTTCATTGTCGTCGAATTCTCGTGTCGACAACCCACTTTGCGAGCGTTGCTTTGTCCCGTTCGGCGATGCCGAGGGCCTCAACCTCGAGAATCGTCCCACAGTCTTGAGACTCGAGTCTCCCCTTCCCCGGTGTATTATCGAACGTCTATTGTCTATTCGGAAACAAAAAAAAAGAAAAAACTGAGAAAGAAAAGAACGGAGAGGCTAGTTCGTCGTTCGACGAAAAATGCGTTATTCGAGTGTTTTTGTTTGTCTTTGTTCTTTTTGTTTTTCGTGGGAAATGGATTGTGAGATTTTTCTGATGGGAAGAAAAGAAAAATATGGTTTTTTGTTAATTGGAAATAGAAGATAATTGAAAGAATTTATTTTGGCAGAGCGAATTTGTCCCGAATGCGATTTTCGATTATTGATACAAAAAGAAACGTTGGTCGATTTTTATTTTCTTAAATAATAAAATTGATGTTGTAGAAAAGTATTTAAAAACAAAACTGAGAAAGAAAAGAACAGAGAGGCTAGTTCGTCGTTCGACGAAAAATGCGTTATTCGAGTGTTTTTGTTTGTCTTTGTTCTTTTTGTTTTTCGTGGGAAATGGATTGTGAGATTTTTCTGATGGGAAGAAAAGAAAAATATGGTTTTTTGTTAATTCGAAATAGAAGATAATTGAATGAATTTAATTTGGCAGAGCGGATTTATCTTCATTGCGATTTTCGATTATTGATACAAAAAGAAATGTTAATCAGTGGTTCAATGGTATAATGCTCGCCTGCCACGCGGGCGACCCGGGTTCGATTCCCGGCCGATGCAACTTTTTTTTTTCTTTCCATCGATGGAAAATCACAAACCGTTATCAAAAATCCTTCAATCTAAAGGGGTCAACTGTCTTTAACGATGTTTTAAAAAATTAGAGTGGAGCAGGGATATGCGTTGTCGCAATTCATTGAACGATAATTCTCCAAATTTAATTTTCATTTTTATTTCTATTCAATTTTATTACAATTCTGTCGTAAAAATTTGAAAGTCATTCGATTCGTCATCATCCTCCGTCTCGAAACGGCAATCGTTATCGTACCGTTGCTTTGTCGATTGAGAAAAAAAAAGAAATATTGACAAAACGCGATTTTTACCAAACGTAAGTGTTGAACGAACAAAATTTTCGTGACGCGTGCTCAATAGGATTTTTATTCGTACGACGAAGTCGCGAGAATGTTTAATGAAATGTTTATTGCCGCTTGGTCACTGTGGTGCGTATGGTATAATAAAGCGACGAGTCGTTTATTATAGCGCTCGAACGAGTTTTCTTTTCTGACGTAGGAGAACCAGCGACGATGACACCAATGATGATGGTCTATCATCGTGGCCATAGCCGTAAAATACAATTGCGTGCGAGCTCTTAGCCTCCCCCTGCCTCTTTGCCTCTCTATCTCTCTCTCTATTCGTTGTTAGAATCACTCATCCATTCTCCGTGACTCGTTCAACACGTTCGTGTCTCGGAGTCGTACGTTAGCGGAGTTAAAACGATCTACAGTACGATTTAAATCGTATTTTACGAGTATGGAAAGATTTTTTAGAGAAATAAGTAGTTATGAAATTATTTTGTACAGGCGAAATTATCGAAACTTGAAAATTGAGGGTTTTGAGAGAATTTTGATTTTTGGGGAATTGGAAGGAGGTAGATGGGAAGACATTTTTTTTGCAGCTGTTCTGGAAATTATTAGGTGATCAGAAATTTGGGAATGTGTTGTTAAAGGTTTTTAATTCTTTTTTTGGTACAATATTGAAATATGTCGTTTTTTGTTTTTTAGGAGAAAAATGTATTGTTGCATTATAGTTGGCAGAATTAATATGATCTACAGTAGGATGTAAATCGTATTTTACGAGTATGGAAAGATTTTTTAGAGAAATAAGTACTTATGAAATTATTTTGTACAGGCAAAATTATCGAAATTCGAAAATTGAGAGTTTTGAGACAATTTTGATTTTTGGGGTATTGGAAGGAGTTAAATGGGAGAAAAGTTTTTTTGCAGCTGTTTAGGAGATTGGAGATTTGGAAGTGCGTTGCTAAAGGTTTTTTAACTTTTTTTTTGGTACAATATTGAGATACGTCGTTTTTTGTTTTTTTAGGAGAAAAATGTATTTTTTCATTATAGTTGGCGGAAGTAATATGATCTACAGTAGGATATAAGTCGTTTTTTACGAGTATAGAAAGATTTTGTACAGAAATATGTATTTATGAAATTATTTTGTACAGACAAAATTATCGAAACTTGAAAATTGAGGGTTTTGAGAAAATTTTGATTTTTTGGGAATTGGAAGGAGTCAAATGGGAGAAAAGTTTTTTTTTTTGCAGCTGTTTAGGAGATTGGAGATTTGGAAGTGCGTTGTTAAAGGTTTTAAACTTTTTTTGTACAATATTGGGATATGTCGTTTCTTTTTTTTTTAGAAAAAAAAATATTGTTTCGTTATAATGGCAGCAAATCTAGTTTCCACTGCGCTTGTAATTTTGCAATTACGCTGTCTTCATCGCAAATATTTCGACCTTCAATTCCATGCTTAGTTTACGACTCTACGATTTTTGTACAGATTTTATAAATTGTTTTTATCGATTTTTGTAAATTTTGGCATAAGCTCAAAATTTGACGATTTTCAAATCGTCGTCACAGTCGCGTTAACCAAGATATCGGAACAAACCAAACTCCTTCCTCTAGATCTTTCCACGATCTTGCGAAAAGTCTCGTAACAAATTTAAATTCGTCGTACGGCAAAAAATTTACGACCGATTTAAAAATTACTATTTTCTCACTTCCACCAAAAAAGAGAAATCTCCCATTTTCAATCCCTGTCACAATTCCCCCGATACATTTTAATAAAAAATTTGTCATGAATCACGAATACACTTTCCCAATTTTTCAACATTTACTACCCAAAAGTAAAACAAAAAAATCCAAATTTTCACCTCGTACAAATATTTTCGAAAATTCTGCCAAAAATTAATTAAAAATTTGTTTACAAACCCTCTCATACTTCGTACGCGTGAAAATCCTTTAAAAAAAACCATGACAAATCCCGCGAGGAAAATCACACACGTTGATCGTGAGAATCGTGATATTCGTTCAACACGCGACGGTCAACCGACGACAACTTTGCGTGTTTAGTTAAATCGATCGGTTTCATAAAGATAAAAAAAATTCCACCAATATATTTATTCAAGTGACTTTCAGCAATTCCTCTCGACACTTTAACTGCACGATGTTGCAACGTCCTTTTTCTGTTTTATTAAAAAATTTTTCTGCCGATTACCGATTTTTTGTTTGATCCTTTTTCGACACACATCGATTATTCGATTTCTCAACTTGCATTGAAAGTTAATTACCTCATTACCTCGTGAGCCTGCTTCCCGTAAGTTCGATCGATAAAGTCGATCAAAGTCGTGAGTGGCGATAAGCGTGGAGGGGGGAATAAAAAAGTGATTGGAAGACTGTCGACGAAAAAGAAAAAAAAAAAGACGAAGAAGAAGTAGAAGAAAAAATCGATTGAAAAAAAAAAGAAAAAAAAAGATCAACGTAGTTTCGCAAGTCTCTGAAATCCCAGCTATAATCAACTATGAGGCCATTCGGAGTGGTCGTTGCTCCTGACCTACTCCGTTCCATCGAGCAGTAAAAATAATTTCACCGGCGTTATTATAAATTTCAACGCGACTTGCCTCTACATGCGTGTCTATGTTTTACCACTCGACCTGGCGTTATAACAACGTTTTAACAAATAAAAATAATAAATGACGAATAATAATGAAAATAAAAAATAACAAAAAATAAAAATAACAGAAATGGAAATAGAAATAACATGAAATGAAAATAAAAATAACAAAAGATGAAAAAAAAGATGACAAAAAACAAAAATTAACATAACAAATAAAAATACGAATAACGAAAAATAAAAATGAAAAAAAATAACAAAAAATTAAAATTAAAATAACAAAACGTAAAAATTAAAATAACAAAAAATAAAAATTGAAATAACAAGAAATTAAAATTAAAATAACAAACAGTAAAAATTAAAATAACAAAAAGTAAAAATTAAAATAACAAAAAATAAAAATGAGAAAAAATAACAAAAAATCAAACAAAACGAAATGAAAAATGAAACTGCAGTTGTTTTCTTACCTCGGTAAACGTCGAAACGAGAAAATTTTAAACGATTTCACGTTTTTTTTTTAAATTTCCTATTTATATTTAAAAAAAAGGTCTTTTTTTTGTTTTCTGTGTCTCGTTTCGACTCGTTGTATTTCATGACGAAACGTCACCTCGCGATTCAAGACTCACTCAAGGACCAATTTTGCAATATATCGCGATATAGTTACACCGAGACTCGTTTAACGACACGTTCTCCCAAAGACCGAAGAAAAAAAGAGAAAGAGAGAGAGAGAGAGAGACAAAAAAAAACGAGATTTGTTTAAATTGCAGTCACGCGATAATGAGTCTGGGCTGTCGAACTTTTGTTCGATTGTTCGATTCTTCGCGTCTTGGAAAAAGAGAAGAAAAAAAATCAAGAAGAAGAAGACGTTTCCGTTCATTTATGCGCAAAACTATTTATATTCGTAATGTACACGATGGGAATGTCTCGCGCAGACTCCGAGACGAATACGATAGAGAGAGAGAGAGAGAGATAATCCTCGAAGCACGTGGCGACGTTTCGATATGGCCAGAAATTAAAAACAAAAAAAAATTCCTCGTCCACGAAAATCTTGTTTCTGTAAAGACGGTGCGCACGGTGCGTTATTCATGCCTCGTCAAAAAATTCACGGCACGAGCTCTTCTACCGTCTCGGACAATTGGTAGCAGCGACGCAGTCGTCATCGATCGTTCGAATAACGACAAATTTCTCGCTTAAAAATTCTCGTTTTTTCTTTCTTTATTTTTATTTTTATTTTTGTTATCGTAAAAAATCTCATTTCGCGTTACTTTGTTCGAGAGAAACGAGGCAAATGTATTTTTCTTGACGAAGTATTTTTTTTCTCATTCTTCGCTTGTTTTGTTTTTTTTTTTAACAATTTTTTTTATCGCAAAGAATCTCATTTCGCATTACTTTGTTGGAGAGAAACGAGGCAAATGTATTTTTCTTGACGAAGTATTTTTTTTCTCATTGTTCGCTTGTTTTCTTTTTCTTTTTTATTTTTTATTTAAAATTTTTTTTATTTTTGTGAGAAATCTCATTCCCCGTTAACTTTGTTCGAGAGAAACGAGACCATTGTCGTATTTTTCTTGAAGTATTTTTTGTTCTCACTGTTCGCTTGTTTTTTTTAATTTTTCAAATTTTATTTTTTTAAAACAATTTTTTTCTATAGTAAAAAATCTCATTTCGCGTTACTTTGTTCGAGAGAAACAAGACGATTGTCGTATTTTTCCGGACGAAATATTTTTTTTCTCGCTGTTCGCTTGTTTTTTTAATTTTTCAATTTTTATTTTATTTTTTTTATTGTAAAAAATCTTATTTCGCGTTACGTTGTTGGAGAGAAACAAGACAATTCTCGTATTTTTCTTGACGAAATATTTTTTTTCTCGCTGTTCGCTTGTTTTTTTAATTTTTCAATTTTAATTTCTTTTTTTTTTCATTTTTTTTTATTGGCAAAAAAAATGTTTTTTTTTTATTTAGAAAATTTCTTAATTCCTTTAATTTTTGTTCATTATGAAAAACCTCATTTCCCGTTACTTCGTTCAAGAGAAACAAGACAGTTGTCGTATTTTTCTTGACAAAATATTTTTTTTTCTCACTGTTCGTTTGTTTTGTCTTCTTCATATTTTTTTTTTTTTTTTTTTTTTTCAACCAAGCAAACGATTTCTCTTCCTGTTTCGTTCTTTCAATAACCACGTGTATGTGTGTCAATGTTTTACCGACGTCGTGAGAGTTATAATTACCGATGATCGAACAAATATCGTAGATCAACACGATTTGCATAGATCGCTATAATTTTTCTATTTTCCTTTTTTTTTCTATTTTTTCGTTTCTTTGTTTTTTTTGCTACCTCTGCTGCTATTTTAATCTTTACGCGTGTCGATTTCTGCACGTGATTTCTTTTTCCTCGCCGGTCACGCGAGGCGAAAAAGTGTGCGAACGCGCGCAGCGAGACGTAATAATAACGAGGGGGAAGGCGTCGAGGCGTTCGAGAATCGACTTCTAATTTCGAGTCGTCGATAATCGCCGTGTTTGTCGATTCGACGACGGCAGAGAGAGAGAGAGGAAAAAAGAGGGGAATACGAAAAAAACAAGAAAAAGAAAAGTGGTCGTTGCGCGAGCCATTTAAAATTCAAATTCCGAAAATCGAAATCTGCGAATCTCTGCCGACTCTCGATTTTTTTCTTTGGACCACTCTCTCTCTCGCATGACGTAGATTCGCTCTACGACACACACGTTCACTTTCACAATTTTTCGGCCTCCTTCGTAGATCGAGAGAGGCTTTTGTCAATGGGATAAAAAAGAAAAGTATACGTGAAAGTATTCGTGGCCGAGAATCGATTTGCAATTTTGATCTTCGCTTTCTTCGTAATTAGGGGTTTGCTTGATTTTCGATTCGTTTTCCTTTTCTTACTTTTTTTTTATGATTAAAAATTTCATCGAAAAGCAATTTTGGCCGATCGGTATGAAATTATATCGAGAAGATTTTCTAAATTTGTTTTAATGATTGCGAGAAATTTTTAATCGCTGAGAGAAGATTTGAAAGTTGACTTTCGTCGACGATTTTTCCTTTTTTTTTTTTTTTTTTGTAAATCGTTAAGGAATAACGAAAAATCGTTTGTGATTCAAAATAAAAAATCGATAGGAAATCTTCGTTGATTAAATGGAACATTCCTGCTCAGTATTTTGAAAATTTGAAAATTAACGTCGGAAAAAGGGAACCGATCGTTCAGTTTTTATGAAAATCGATATCGACGTTTAATTATAATATATATAGTTACAAATTTGTTTAATTCAACAGCAACGACATTAAAGCAAAACATGGAAATCGGCAAGTTGAGCGATCGTCAAAGCGAAAATATCATTATAAACTCATAAAAAAGAAAGATAAAGATCGTCGATAAATCATCGATAACGATCGATGTATTATTCCGCGTTCGTCGCGTTGCACAAAAATTGAATGAAACGATCCGCCGTTTAGTAAGGACGCACGTGATTTCCTCGGTGCAAAAGTGTGTACAACACGCGACCGATTATTTTCTCGTTTCCGATATCCGTCGTTGAATTATTGATAAATCTTACCGATCGATTACAATCCCCCTGATTATGCGTTCGCGCTTCGATCAAAGAGAGAAAAAAAAACTGGCTCTCGATAAACATTGAAGAAACAACGAACCAAAAAAAGAAAGAGAAACAGGGAAAACGTCGCGTTTAATCGTTATGGCGATACCGATCGTCAACCGATCGGATAAAATCGGCAAATACCTGCGAGCGGATACACCGTCTATTCGCTATTTCATTCGCTTACACGTTTCTTCTTTTGCTTTTTCCTTTTTTTAATTTTCAATGACCGGGATTTATTCAACGTGAAATTAGAGACCAATTTACGGACGATCGAAACGAATAAATGTTTCATGAGCCACGTCGGCCAGCTTGGACGTAAACGCTATAATTAAATAGGCAAATTCATATATATATAGCGACAACGAGCTCTATATATAATATAGATGTAGCTAGCTCTCTTTCTCTCTCTCTCTCTCTCTCTCTCTCTCTCTCTCTCTCTCTCTCTCTCTCTCTCTCTCTCTCTCTCTCTCTATACAGGGTGAATTTCATAACAAGTAACAGGCTTTGTTCTAAGGTAGATGAGATCATTACAAACAAAAGTTGCAAATACACATTAGTGATATTTTTAATAGTTTACGAGATATAAGTTTTTTAAGTTGGTCCAATCAGAGCGTGCCGAGAAGCGTTGGACCCGCCCACTCCCCCTCTAGTCGTAGATATAGCACAGTGTAGGCCCTTACATTTGGGGTTGCAAAATTCAGAGCAGTCAATTTTATTTATTATATTATTACGCAATCGTTTTTATTTCTCGAGCATTGGCTACTAGAGCGGGGAGTGGGCGGCTCCAACGCTTCTCGGCGCGCTCTGATTGGACCAATTTTAAAACGTTATATCTCGTAAACTATTAAAAATATCCCGAATGTATATTTGTAACTTTTGTTTGTAATAATCCCATCTACCTTAAAATAAAGTTTGAGACACCTTATGAAACTCACCCTGTATATATATGTATAGAGCTAACTAGCTAGCTAGCTATATATTATGCATAGCTCTCTCTTATATATGTACATATATATAATAGAGAGAGAGAGAGAGTTTCTTTAAGCGAAGGAATAACTGGATCGTGAGTCAGACGAAAATTAAAAAAAACAAATTATAACGACATCACGTGTGGAGTGTCAAGCGATACGGCGATTGTTCGCTCTCTCTCTCTCTCTCTCTCACTCTCTCAGTCATTCTCTCGGTTCTCTCACTCATTCTCTTTCTCTCTCTCTCTCGGGTCAAATAATGTAAATTTTTCGTGGCACGTTTCTCGACACCGAGGCGTTTGGTAAGAACGATTCACTCTAATTTCCCACGGTTGGCTCGTTGTTCCTAATATATGTATATATATATATATATATATCTATATATATTTAAGTATGTTTCAATTACGAACTTTCGAAAAGAACGAATGGAGATTTAGGTAACAATTAACTTCCAATTTCTCAATTAGTCTTTTTTCTGTAAATTCTTTTTGCTTTTTTCATTCTTTTTTTGTGCAATTTTTTATTTGATTTTTAAAAATAATTTTTTTTGCAAATTGAGATATTTTTGGTAATTTGAAAAAAAAATGGAGTTTTTGGATCGTTGTTAATCGGATCTCTTTCTCTCTCTCTCTCTCTCTCTCTCTCTCTCTCTCTCTCTCTCTCTCTCTCTCTCTCTCTCTCTCTCTCTCTCTCTCTCTCTCTCTCTGTCTCGAGATCGTCAACGCACTTAAACCTCGTTCTGGCAATTTAATAATTTAGTCGATCACCAAATAGCAACGTTGTTGTGCAGACTCGATCGAGAAACCCGGGTCGCGAAAGGACAGGCGTTCGTTAAACGTTTAATCGTTTCGATATAAAAATTTGAATATTTCAATGTATCGGAATAAAAATAGCAAACCCCTTTTTTTTCATTCGACAAATTTTTTTTTTCCCGTTGATTAAATTTCAATTCTGTAAAAAAGATACATCCATGAATAGAAATTTGCAATGCAAATACGAATAATCCGTATAATAACGATATTAAAATTGCATTATTCGCGATAATCGACGTTTTACCGGAAATTTATTTACGATTATGTTAATAACAGTTATTAACCATGTTTTTTTAGATCATCACCGAGACATTTATAAATCGGATCTAAAAGAAACAATCTTTAGGGGAAGAGTGGCATGAAAGAGCCAGGTTTTGAAAGAGCCACTATCATTTACGCTGTCATTTTCAAACAAATGAGGCGCGAATTATTTTTGCCAACTGGCAATACTGCCCAGCTATCGCCCACAAAAATTTGGCAGTTCACTGAAAATAATCGGCGTTGTTGCAACGTATTGAAAATTTAGTCCGTCCAATGTAAGTTTTTGAGTTCATTTTATTTGTTTTCTGACGTCTACACGTACACAACTGACGGCAATATGATTATACTATAATTTTATGGATATATTAGGCCTTCCAATAACATAAATATTTTGTAGCAAAGCTGTAATTTCCTATTCATTTTCAAAGTTATATTGTCTTAGGAGAATATGTCTTGAAAGAGCCGGGATATAGTGTAATGAAAGAGCCGGCTCTTTTATGATCGGCTCTTTCAAGGCTTATTTTTTATTAAGGCTCAATGCCGATATTTATAATTATATGAACAATTATATTATTTTATTTGGATATCTGATTAAAATAGACCGTTTTTTAATCAGATATCCAAAAAAATCAGCTGTTTGGTCTCAAACGGCTGATTTTGCTAGTTTCTTCGATTTGTTAGTAAATTGTTTATTTGGAGTTTGCATTATTTAAAACATTATATGTAATAATAAATATTTTTAATAATATCTTTATTCATTTACCGCTTAAATCCCTGTAATAAAAACTTGGCTCTTTCAAAACTTTTGTCAGCTCTTTCAAAGCCTATGTGTTATGAAAGAGCCGAATCTCATTTTTTTTATAAATGCTTAGAACTCAAAGAAGATTGTTTTTTTTTGGAAAGGGTTTTATGACATTACGTATGTAACGAATCAAACAACAAGTTATGATAGAAGTCATATTGATTATTTATTTCCTTTTGTATTGTTTGCATCTTATTTCAAAACTGGCTCTTTCATGCCACTCTTCCCCTACTAGACTACGATCACAAAAAACAAAAACTGTCTTCTCGATAAAAAAAAATCGATAAAATTGCCGATTTATTATTTTTATTCGATTTTTTGTTCGCCAATTGGCAGTTCGCGAGATTTTATTTTCTCGATCGAATAAAAAAGAATAAGAAGAAAAAGATAATAGATCTGTTTATTTCCGAAGAATCGATCTCATACCGATCGATGGATTTTGCATAACGATATCAACGAGTGAGTATTTATTTTTCCGATTCCATCTGTCACGACGATTATGGGAAATTATTTTTCCTCCTTAACCCGCGAACACCTTCGTGTTCGCGGGTTAAGGTCGAGATTATTCCGATTTTATTGATTCAAATTGCACGTACCGATTCGATTTTTTTTTTAATTTTCATCGTATTTTAAATTATAGGGGAAAAAAATAATGTCTGATGCAAACAAAAAAAAATGATGCGGATGTATTCGAGTCGCGAGGTTGAAAGAGACTCGCTCGTGTCGACCTCTCGCGATCGATCGATCGATCGAATAATTATTCGATGCTTCGTCCACGCGCCGATTCTTCGCTTTTTTTCTTTTTTTTTCTTGTTTTTTTTTTTTTATTTTTATTTCCCGCTTCTTCCAACGGACGCGCATGGAAATCCTCATTGGCAAACATTCGCACACTTTGTAAGGTCATGATTGATCTCGTACGATAATCGCCGATCTTTTTTTAGACACGCTCTCGAAGACTCGATCGTCACGCGATTTTTTCAGTCTGTATGTAGAGATTTAGTTTAAAAAATTGAGGAGAAAATTTATAAAGTTTGATCGTTACGATTGATAAAACGAAGGAAAATAATCGATCGATTTTTCTTTTAATTAATCGATCGATCGAAGTGGAATAAATGTTTTAGTATAATTTTGTGTTTTCTTTTTCTAGAAATGTTGGAAAATCATTAAAAAGAATGACAATGATTGATTCGATTCCATTAATCGATCGATTTTTTTAATTAAATCGATGGATTTTTTTAATTAATTGGTCCATCGAAATGGAATAAACATCTTTGTATAATTTCGTATTTTCTTTTTCTAGAAATGTTGTAAATCGATTAAAATTAATGAAAATAATTGATTCGTTTCCATTAATCGATCGATTTTTTTTAATTAATCGATTGATTTTTTAATTAATCGATCGATTTTGTTAATTAATCGATCGATCAAACTGGAATAAACATTTTCGAATAATTTTGTCTTTTCTTTTTCTAGAAATGTTCTAAAACGATTAAAACAAATGCAAATAATTAATTCGTTTCCATCCAATCGATCGATCAAAATCGTATCAAAATTTTCCTACAATTCTCCTTTTCTTTTTTCCTCCAATTATTTCCAATAACAATGTCGTTTCACCATGAAACCACCAGAATTGTTTTCCAAAATCTCGCAATCTTCTCACTTCCTAATTTCACCAAGAAAATAAAATAAGAAAAAAAAAAAAGAAATCACGATCCATCGAAATTTTTACTCGGATCGATTTTTTATTCAAATTAATTCATAAATTTTGGTTTATTTTGAATCCGCTGCCACTTCAATCATCCGTAATATTAAAATTATCGATCGAACAGCTGGTTTCGTTTTCACATTTGAGGGAAGGCGACCAAAAACGACAGAAAAAAAAAGTACGAGAATCGAGGAGAGAATATCGACTCGACGATGGGGCAGCAGCCTCGATCTCGATCTCGACTTGGACGCACGTATTGTCCTTGGCACATTTCAAGATAGTCTTTTAAAGATTTAACCGGTAAGTCGATGCTTTTGCCCGTGCCCCCCCCCCCCCCCCCTCTTTCGTCTCTGACTCGTTTCACGCTCGCTTTACGTGAATTTTGTACTTTCTCACGTGAAATCATTTCGCCGGCTATTAACTTTACCGATCGGTACGTTTTTCTTTTTTTTTCTTGTTTTTACCGATTCTCGATTTCTGACCAAATACGCACAGATACGTGCTGAAATCGACTTACCCGACGACCTTGATGGTCTCCTTGCCTCGTATTTCTCGTTCATGCAACCCGGTTCTCCATTTTTCTTTTTTCTTTTTATTTTCGTTTTTGGTCAATTTTGTTCAAACAACTTGCTCAAATTTCAACGGATATGTAGCGTTTTTTTTTTTTAGATTCTTGGTCCTCGGATCGAGAAAGGTGACCTTCACATGTGGGACGAAAATATCGATAAACAAAAATTTGGTCGAAAATAAATTTGTCTCTGTTGATTATTGTTTTTTTTTTTCTTTTTTGATAAAATATTTTTTGGATCGAACGAGTTGGGGAATCGAACTGGTTTGTCAAAAAATAAACAATGAACGTTCTTTTATTTCGTTCTGTACCTAATGAGATTCGAGTTTGAACGAAAAGATGGAATTAATCTTTGAAAAAAAAAACGTAAATATCGAGACTTATTAATGGAAGAGTTTTTTTTAAACCTTGGTCGTCGAATATTCGGTGATAATATTTTTTTATTCATAAATTGCATTTTTAATTCCATCACTGACCTATTCTCGAAATTTACCGTTTTTTTAGTTCTTTCTTTTTGCTTTTTTCCGCTAAATCATTTGTTTTTATGTTTTTTTTTTTACACGTTGACGTTCATTAATACGTTGATAAAGCATTGAACAAAATTTAAAGATGACGTTTACTACGAATAAATAAGGAAATAAGCTTATTTTTTTACCGGGGAAACACAAATTTGTATTTTATTTCAAAAAATCCAAAACAACAAAAAACAGAATTTTTCGAAGAATCTGAAATAAAATTTCGTCGTTCGAATCGTGGGATAAATAAATGACGTCGATAGAATATTCGCGAGAACTTTGACGCATTGAGCTGAGCTATCTGATTAAAAATACGACGCTCTGGCTTATAAATGACCTTGAAATTTGACAAAATCTGATTCTTAAAACAAAATTCTCGAAAAATCGACTTTTTTTTTTCTTCTTTTTTTTTTCTTCTAATAAACGTTCTTTGATGTCATATGTACACGTGTGTAAGATTTCAGGGTCCTTTATCGATTCAAACATCACGATATTTATTCTTGAAAATCGTCATTTTTCGCAATTTCCCATAAGAGCACGTGTTAAATATCGCAACATTATACAACGAGTATCTCGATTATTTGATCGATGAAGCCCGTTAAAATTTTGCACACATTTTTATACGACATCAAAGAAGCTTCGATTAGTTTTTATAACAAATCTTATGGAAAAAAAATTCATGATTTTGTTTATTATATAATAAATAAACTTTACGTAGGATCAATTTGAATTTTGAGTATGTTGTTCTTCGGTCGATTCGCAACAACTTTTCCTAATGAACTTAAACGCTCGGTCCACTTGGAACGTGAGAAAAAACGGGAATAAAATTTTAAGCCCCCACCCAACGATACGACTACCTTAAATATTGCAACATTATACAACGAGTATCTCGATTATTTGATCGATGAAGCCCGTTAAAATTTTGCACACATTTTTATACGACATCAAAGAAGCTTCGATTAGTTTTTATAACAAATCTTATGGAAAACAAAATTCATGATTTTGTTTATTATATAACAAATAAACTTTACGTAGGATCAATTTGAATTTTGAGTATGTTGTTCTTCGGTCGATTCGCAACAACTTTTCCTAATGAACTTAAACGCTCGGTCCACTTGGAACGTGAGAAAAAACCGGAATTTAATTAAAACGATAAAATTCCCGGAAATCAAATCTTTTTTATCCAAATTTTGTCCCGAGTAGGATAAACGTTTCGTTGACGATATTTCTTACGGTAAATTAAAAAAAAAATAATGCCGGAAGGAAAGAGAGTTGCCTAATGTAAATTAAAAAAAATTCAACGCCTTCGTTTCTTTTCTGGGACTTCCGGGGTCGGGTGGGTGTGTATGTGTGTGTGTGGGTGGGGGAAGAAGGACATCGGATCGAGAATATTCGAGCGATCGACCAGTCATTCCTTCGTTTCGCTTCCTGTATAGTTTCGTGAGACTTACCGTTTGTTACGTCGTCGTAAAATCGCGTACCTACGTGTCTCGCAGTTCGTTGAAACTGCGTCGATCTCGTCTCTGTCCTCTTTGCATCGAAGTCGGTTCTGACGTTGCAAAATATCTCGCGAGAGAGGCTTATTACGCGGCTTCTCCAATACGCCAACTAACAATAAATCAGTGTATATATATGTATATGTACGTTATATTCTCGTTACGAATTAAATATATATCTACGCGTTAACTATGTACATACATACATTTATTAATTTGTTGATTCAAGTTTATTATATTTTTATTACGTAAACCATTATAATAATTTTAATACTATAATAATAAGACACAATAAGTGATTAAAATATAGTCAATTTGAGTAAACTTTTATATTTGCATATTACATAAAAATATAATAGTATTATAATTATAACTATACAATAAATAAATATATAAAATTATATAGATATAATTATATCATACTGTTTTATATCATATATATATATATATATATATATATATATATATATATATATATATATATATATATGATATAAAACAGTATGATATAATTATATCTATATAATTTTATATATTTATTTATTATTATTATTAATATTATTATTATTATATATTATTAATATTTATTATTATTATTAATAATAATATTATTATTAGTCTATTCTATTACATTATTATTATTATTATTATTATTATTATTATTATTATTATTATATTATAACATTATTATTATTATTCTATTATTCTACTATATTATTATTATATTATATTGTTATATTATTATTAAGTTATAATAATATATATATATTTAATTTATATATATATATATATTATTATAACTTAATAATAATATAACAATATAATATAATATAATAATAATAATATAGTAGAATAATAGAATAATAATAATAATAATGTTATAATATAATAATAATAATAATAATAATGTAATAGAATAGACTAATAATAATATTATAATATAATACAATAATATAATAAAAAAAATATGAACATATTATCTTAAACCTTAACGTATATATGAACGTGCTTTAAGTCTAGTAGCAGCAAGATGGAATTATATCGTTCGAACAATGGATCAATTTCACTGTCGAACATTCTCGATAAAATCGCCAGACACGATATTGCGGTCGCGTGGATCATAGGAAATAACAATAATAACAATAATAATAATAATAATAACTCCGAGTATGAAAGGTTCATCGAGAACAAAAAAACGCGCTCACACGCGCACACACACACACACATACAGACGCGAGATAAAAAAATTCCGTAGTTATTACATTTACGTTCGTAATTGACGTGTGACACGATTTCGTTCATTTTTTATCTCATTTTTTTTTTTTTTTTTTGCACGTTTCACACATCAAGCTTGCATAGAAAAAAACTATTCGAATTATATATCGATTCAGCTTATCTTCATCCTTTCTCTGTCACTCTCTCTCTCTCTCCCCTTTCCTCTCTCTCTCTCTCTCTCTCTCTCTCTCTCTCTCTCTCTCTCTCTCTCTCTCTCTCTCTCTCTCTCTCTCTTCTCTCTTTCTCTCTCCTTTCCTCTTTCTCTCTATATCTATAAGTAATATTTATATATTTCTTATACTCATATAAAATCATATTTTATTTTTATTCTCCAATATATTTTCTAAGATTTATAAAAATGTGAAAAATATTGGAAAAGTATTTTCAAGTTATAATCTGTCCCAAAAAAAATTCCAGGTCATAAAAATAAATCAAATCTGTCTCTCTTAGACCCCCCCCCCCCCTGCACCCGGTCTACTCGATTTCCATTCGTCTCGGTCATTTAATTTTTTTCTTTCCTTTGTTTTTTGTTTTCTTTTTTTCCCCCCATTTCATTTCATTTTCTTTTATTTCGTATTTCTTTTCTTCGCCGGTGTGTTCGCCGGGCCGCCGCTCGCCTCGTACCGTTACCGTCTGGCGGGTTGCCGTAACCGAGAGAGCCACACGGAGTCACCGAGCTGAGAGCACGCAACAACCACTCGCCGGTTCTCCATTACGCAATAAACGATTTGATAATCAGGCTTCCCTGTATACGTTTGTCGAGTGCCCTATACATTCAACTTCTCTACACACATACAAATATATATATATATATACATAACATACAGGTGTGTGTATGTATAATGTACTATGATTCTATGGAACAGTCTCGCAGATGTGTGGCCACGGTGCTCAGCGAAGAGGTGAGAAGCCACCGGTCTTACCGATTTTTAACACGATTTTGTACTTCGCGAGCAAACTAGACGCGAGATACGTGCATTTGGAAGAATACGATAGCGTCGGGACAAAAAAAGAAGAAACAAAAGAACACTTTCATTTTTCATTTTCTTCCAATTTTGTTTTATTTTTATTTAATTTTATCAACATTATTATTATTATTGTTATTATTATTGTTGTTGTTGTTCTTTATTAATTTATTATTGAATTTTATTACTATTATTATTATTATTATCGTCTATGAATTTATTATCATTTATATTATTATTATTGTTATTATTTATCGTCGAAATCGCGTTCGTTTCGAATTCCTGAAAGAAAAACAAAATGAAGACAAATTTATTGTCGGAATTCTCAGACATTGGAGAACAATTTTTTTTTTCTCAAAACGTGATTGAAGCAAGAGGGGAATAACAAAAAAATTAGCCAAGATCGTCGGTGATTTGTGTCGCGAATTGATATTAAAAAAAAATAATACGACGTATTTATATCCTTATAATTAATTGACCAATCGTATAATTAACGCACGGAAGTATTTATTTCTCAATACGTTGGGATCTCTCGTCGCCTGTAACTCTCGAGTGCTGCCCCCTCTACGGCGCCAGATTGCACTTCGCCTCTGGCACACGAGACGCACTCGGTGTTTTTTTTTTTATTTTCTTCTTTTTTTTTGCTTTCGTGCCCTCGAGACGAGCGAGACGAGCTGAAAAAAAACGATTCTCGCTTCCCTGTAGATCAAGTAGAACGACGAATAACAAACGCCGATCCAAAATCTCGCCGAGACGAGCTAGACGGTTAACCAGCGCGACGGACGACCAGTGAACCAACGCACGCGGCCTTTCACCGCGCACAAATGCACGGGACGCACGCCGAGGCGCATGCGCATGGGCATGCGCGCACGCGCGTCGCGCATGCGCGCTCTCCTCGACGCGATCGTTGCCTCCTATTACTTATTCTTTTTTTTTTTTTAATTTTTTTATTGGCATAACCATAACCGCGTGTAATATATAATGTATCATTATATTATTATATACGCACGGTTATTACGATAGGAAAATTTAGCGTAAGCGCAGACGCGATTTCTCACTCAATTGTGAAGGGAGAATTATAAAATTTCGTATCTTCGTTTTTTTTGTTATGGACGATGTTTTAGAATGTTTTTTTTTCTTAGGTTTTATCGCTAATTACGACATTGAAGAAATTTGGTACGGAGGAATTGACCAATCTCGTTTAAAAGATTGAAAATTAATCGAAATTTAATTATTTTCTTTTCAATAAATCGAACGAAAGATAATTTTTTTGATCGAGC
>OX328011.1:5985368-5999941 GCA_946811545.1 Netelia fuscicornis | reverse complement strand
GGGATGAAAAAAGCAGTAAAAATAACAAAATAACAAAATAAAAAACGAATTTTTAAAAAAGAGAGAAACAAAAACTTAAAAGAAGTGCGCGAGAAAGACGAAAAGCAGATCGTTCGAAAGAAAAAAGCGAACGAGAGCCGAAAAAGCTACCGAGTTCGAGGCTGAAGAACCGAAATTAGCATAAGTGGGGAGCGAGCACCCGGGCGCCCCGCTCGCGATTCGTTCTCCGGCTTCCCGGGAATGAGCGAGAAACGAAAACAAAAACAAAATGAAAAAAAATAAAAAAGAAAAACGAAAGAAAAACTACGGTTTCGTTTTGCGCCGCACGACGAAATATCATCGATTCCTCTTCCCCCCCCCCCCCCCCCCCTGCATCCACTCCGCCGCGATTCTCACGCATACGTGAGCATGCGCGCGCGCCCACACGAGCTATATAAACGGGCGTGAATATTCCTAGGCTTCGAGGTGGTATAAATGCAGAAAACGTTGGCGAATGTTCTCATACGTGTTTCTGACACTATGCACCATGTTCTCTCTCTCTCTCTCTCTATTATATATATATATAATATACTATAATATTATAATATTATAATATTCTAATATTATAATAATATAATATAATACAATATAATATAATATTATAATATTATAATAATATAATATAATACAATATAATATAATATTATAACATTATAATAATATAATTTAATACAATATAATATAATATAATAATATAATATAATATAATAATAATATAATATAACATAATATTATAATATAACATAATATAATATAATATAATATTAATATTATAATACTATAATATATTATAATATTAATTAATTATAATATTATATATGTATATATAATATTATAAATTATATAACTAGATTATATCATAAATATTATTATGTATAATATATACATCACTATGTAACCGAAATGTTCGTCTGCTACTCGCGTTCGTCCTCCACTCGAGCATACCCGGAGCAAGGGGTATGAGCTACGTAGTCGGAAATTGAATTTCATCCTTCCGCCTGGTTGAACTCACTGGGACGATTCGTTGCGCTCCGCGGGTCACGAACACACTCTCACAGTGCGCACCGATCTTTCTTCCCGGGTGTCGCTATATCGTACACGCTTCTTACTACCGTACCCGTCGTACACTCACTATCTTACATACATATTCATATATATATACCCACGATATAAACTCGAGAGTGCACTAATACCAAGAGATGAAAATACTGCCCCCCCCCCCCCCCCCCCCTCCTGTACCAACCCCGGCTCGCGAGATGCCCGAGAGGATTCTCGTACGGGGCGTTGGAACTAGTCGGTTGAGTTACGCCTTCAACGAGACAGTGAGAGCGAAAGAGAGAGAGAGAGAGAAAGTGAGTGAGAGAGTATATACCCTCGAGCTCGTCCATTTTCTTCCCTATCCTCACTGTCGTTACATGCTTATAGTACGCCCTCTATTGCGATTAGGTGCAAGGTACCTAATTATCGACGGGCGGTCGTAACCTACCTATGTACCATTTACTACACGCACTTATAAATATATATAAATGTGTATACATATACATGTGTGTATACATGTATATATATAGGTATATATATGTGTGTGTGTGCGTATAAGGGAGGAGGTTATAGCGTATAGGCAAACCAAGTGACTTCACTTTCTACCTAGACATCTCTCGCAACACGTTATAACGGGGTGTTATAGTCGTAGTACGGGTGGTGGTAGTCCGTAGTTCGTAGTAAGCCTATGTGTGGATAAGCAACCTTGGTGTCTAGCGCGTTGCACGCGCGCGCGAGGAAGAACGAGAAAATGTACCAACAATTTGTTGGTGGGAAGTAACGACCGTCAAAGATATGCGAATGTACCTGCGATAAACACGCTGTACGCATATATATATATATTTATATATATATATATGTTGGGTTTCGCTATATACGTACGAGGATGTATATGGGTAAGAAACGAAAAATATTAATCTCGGGAGAATCGTTATACCTGCAATTAATGGATCGATATATCCCTTAATTGGCAATTAAGAAATTCATATTGCGGTTAATTGATTATTCGTATATTCATATTTGATATTAGTTGATAATTGGGGGATATTCGTAGTCCCTCGGATTATCCGGTGATTAGTAGCTCGTTGAATTAATTAATGTTATTCCGAATTAATAATCGTAGGTACTAAATAGTGATTGATAACGTTTGTAGCGTAAACGCTATTCTTTTTCTTCTATCGATACATTCAACGTGTAAACCTGGGTCATTTTTGTCCGACGCGTCTTACAACGGCTATTTATGTAACTAAAATTCGGCAAAAATTCATACGATATCTCTGATTTATTTGCGAATTAAAAAATGTTCAATAATTTGTTTAAACGTACTTTTATAACAGAAATATAAAATAAAAGTAAGAATAAAATACAGATATTGTCATTTCGAATGATCGAGGATTTTCAGGATAAAATACAGTCCCTCTTTCGGACGAATCGCGCGTTATTATCGAGCCGAACGACTGTCCCTCGACAGTGACAGGCTCGTGACCGTATTAATCTCGCGTCAATCGTACCGAGATACATTTTTAACACTCGGTGATGAATTATACCAATGAAGAAGGACGAAGGCATGTAGTGAAACTCGTCGATACTCTCTTTCCCTTCCTTTAAGTATGTATATATATATAAGAGCAAATATGCCATCACTGGGATGAGAAGAGGGCTCTCTCGAGCGGTCCCGGGAGAATCCCCTCGAGCTCGCGCTCGCTGCTAATGCATCCGATCGGAATTTATGGTTTCTCCCGTGCCAGCCCCCAACGCCACCGGGTCGCCCTTATCGCTTCGATTTCTCGCCATTGCTGCGAACTTTTCGATTAGATTTGTACCGCGTTATTTTCACGACGCGACTTCTTCTCGCCAATTAACACGTCTCTAATGTACTTTTTTCCCCAGTTTTTTTTTGTTTTCCTTCTTTTTCTTCTTCTTTATTTTTCGTTCATGTTTTTTTGTTTGTTTATTTTCAGTTATTTATTTATCTTTTCACAATTCTCACCCTCGTCGTACTCTCGTATCGTCCTTTTCTCGCGGGTACACGGTCCCGATATAATAATAGTTATAATAATATACGATGTACGAGAACGTATACTTAGCGATAATGCGAAATGGAGTGTGTTTTATAATATAGAAGCTCTTACGTTTAATAATATAACGAGGAGAGAGATTTTTCGATATATTCATTTTCATTCCCGACATTTTTCGTTCCACACACACACACACCCGCTCGTTCTCTCGGCCTCTTTCTTTCTCTCTAAAACGTTTTTCCTCTCGGTCCTCTATCTCTCGCGTAACTTTTTAGCCAATTCTTTCTTTCTCTCTCTCTCTCTCTCTATCGTTCTGCGCGCTTCTCATATTCTCCTCGTCGTTTGCCGCACGTTCTTCTCGTCTCTTCTCTCGTCGAGGAGTAAGAGCGAGAGGTGGTTGACCGGCTCAACTCTCTCGCGAAGCTGCTGCTACTCCTCCTGCTGCTTGCCGCTACGCCGCATCTTTCGTTCTTGATTCCTCCTGCAGCTACTTTTCTCCCTTCTTTCTCTCTCTCTCTCTCTCTCTCGTTCCTCATCTTTCCACCTATACTTTGCCCTCTCATCGCCTCTCGCTTCCTCATCTTTTGCTCACACGTGTTGCGAAGAATCTTTTCTCTCCCTCTTTCTCGCTCTTTCTCGAGCGAGTTATTGATGCCTCCATTTGTATATCCGTGACGTCGAGAGAGCAAGAGAGAGGGGGAGGGGTGAGAAAGAGAGAGAGGGGAGAGATAGATAGAGAGAGAGAGAGAGAGAGAGAGAGGTGAAAGCGAAATGACTAATGTCGCTATTAGCCAAACCAAAAATCTTACGTCTCAATTCTTACTGCCGAGAGCAGCTCGTTACCGTTTCCCTCTTGCTCCTTTTCCGCCTCCCGTCTCGCCTCGCGGCTCTCCAATGACGCCCTGTTCTTATTTCACGTCTTATAGACGAGGTTCCCAAAGATTTGAGAAGAAGAAAGGAGAAAAAGGAGTGTTTTTTCTCGCGAATTAATTTTCGTATAAAGGGAGATTCGATGTGAAGAGGGAGAAAGAGAGAGAGAGAGAGAGAGAGAGAGACGCGACGATGGGCGAGAAACTGTACGAGGGGTATCGCGATTGCCAACGGGAGAGTTACGGAACACATTACCGAAGCGACGAGGTGTCGAGATGTATGTTTATGCCCAGGTTCGACGTTTCTTTTCGGCCGAGAGATAGCGCGGAGAAGCTTCCCCCTAATGGTCCAGAACCACGCCCGTCGAATCTTTGGCTCTCACCACTCGTCCCTCTCTCCCTCTTCCACCCGAGATTATTACATCGTCCTCCCGTGCGAGGATCGCGACGTGCAATAAAAACAAAACAAAACAAAAAAAAAACCCCCAACAACAACCCCCAAGGTGCACAATATACCCAAATTGGTCGTCAATTTATAACTCGCTCGAGGAACAAAAAGGAAAGAAAATAAAAATAAAAAGAGGACAAACGTCTCGTTTGATTGACCTTGAGAATTGAATCAAAGACGAAACGGTAAGCGATCTTGGACAAGCGAGATGAGAAACGATGGTGCAACGAAGAGCCAGGGATGAAGAGAGAGAGAGAGAGAGTGAGGAAAGAGGGTAAAAAGACAGAGAGAGAGAGAGAAAGGGGGAGATGAATGAAGAAGAGAGAGGAGCGCTGTCGAGGGTGATGGGAAGGGCGTGCAGAGCGAGCGAGACGAGCGGAGAAGCAACAGGAAGCCAAGGTGGAACGAGAGGCTGGAGTTAAGAGGAGGGGATGAGGATGACGAGGGGTGGAGGGGGAAACGCGCGAGGCAGGAGGGATAAAAGGGGGGATGGTTATCGGTGGGTAAGTGCCCTCCTGTGTCGAGATAATGCCGACACCAGGGGCGACAACATCATCCGCGCGCGGCGAATGCTACAAACGTAATCCTCCGAGACCGTCACTAGTAACAACCCGGCAGGTACTTCTGTCTCCCTCTTTCTTCTTCAATCTTTCTTTCTCTTTTCCTCTCTCTCTCTCTCTTAGCATGTACGTTATTTCACGCGAAGAAATAAACCAGAAGCTGTATTACCGACAAGGATTTATGTCGCCTATGATTTTGGCTTTCGGTCGCAATTTTATTAAATGTTTTTGTTATTACAGTTTCCGTTTTTATCGGCATGTTGTTTATTTCATGGGATGAAATAAAGCAGAAGTTGTGTTGGCGATAAGGATTTGTGTCGTCTATGATTTTGGCTTTGATTCGCGGTGATTTTATTTAGATTTGTTTTTGAATTTTTTATTCGAGTGGAATAGGCGAGATTGTATTTACCGCGTCGCGATAGAATTGTGGGTAGTGTTTTCGTTGGTGCGCATGACAGTCGAGGAGTGGGGGGTCAAGTATTTGGTGACGCATGCGCTGTAGCGCGGCACTGCGCGATGGAGAAGGAGGGAGTGGAGGGGGGCGGGAGGATAGATGGCGCGAGCGAGACATCGATAGAGGGAGAGTGGGGGGAAACGAAGTGGATCGAGACGAAGGGTCGCGCGGCATGGCAATACGCGAGACCCTTATCGAACGTACCCATCACTTTCCGTCGGCGCTGCCGGGGTCTCTTGTCCACTGTCGGTCATTATCGGCCCTCATTATATTCGAACCGATCAATCACCGCAGCTCTTCTTCATTTGGCCTATCTATCCTTCTCTTTCTTTCTTTCTCTCTCTCTCTCTCTCTCGCGCTCTTTTATCTTTATTTTTATTTTAAGTATATTTTCTAAGATTTGTGAAATTTTTGTGAATATTATTCGAAAAGTAATTTGAAAATTTATAATTTGCCTCAAAGAAATATTAGGGCATAATAAAGCACCAATTATCAATCAATATCTCTCGTTTTTATTGTTTGTATTTTTATTTTAAGTATATTTTCGGAGATTTGGGAAATTATTGTGAATATTATTCGAAAAGTAATTAAAAAATTTGTAATTTGCCACAAAAAAGACACTAGAGCATAACATAGCATTAATTAATCAATCAATCAATCTCTCTCTCTCTCTCTCTCTCTCTCTCTCTTATTATTTTTATTTTTATTTTTATTTTAAGTATATTTTCTAAAATTTGTGAAATTTTTGTGAATATTATTCGAAAAGAAATTTGGAAATTTATAATTTGCGCCAAAGAAATATTAGGGCATAATAAAGCACCAATTAATCAATCGATCTCTCTCTTTTATTATTTTTATTTTGATTTTAAATATATTTTCTAAAATTTGTGAAGTTATAGTAAATATTATTCGATAAGAAATTTGACAATTTATAATTTCCTCCAGAGAAATACTAGGGCATAATAAAGCATCAATCAATCAATCAATCAATCAATCAATCAATCTCTCTCTCTCTCCCTGTTTCCATCTCTCGGACGAATTCATAGTGCCGAAGCCAATACTGACCCAAGAAAACATACTTTCCAATAAAAAAAAAGAAATCATCTCTACATTCGTATAAAAACATTTTTTTGCACACATACCACCACGATATTTACGACGAACCGGTTGGAAAATCGCCGGAACAATTCACTCCCAAAGATCGCTACCTAATATTTCTTTATTCTTATAATCTCTGTTTATATTTTCAATTCTTCACATCGAAATGAAAAAATGTTGAAAAAAAAACAGAGACAAGAAAAAAAAACAACAAAATTGCCAAAGTGCGGCACACACGCCGACGTTTTATCGCCGCAATTTTCCCCTATTTTCGTATCCCAAATTCTCGAGAAACGCTTCATCCAACCCGAGTTCGAACGTGATAATAACGAGGGTGAGAGAATAATATATCTATTCGCGGTAGTGGTTACCCATGGGAACGTTACGCGGTATCGAAATATAAGGCTACGGGCAAGAAGATATAACGAAGCGGGGTGGGCCGAGACGAACGACTCATATGGACAGAGGAGAGGAGTTTTTGATTAGTAATTTTCGTAGCAATAAAAACAATTCGTAATTTCCACCCAATGAAACACCGAGCGTGTTCCCCGGGCGTGAAACAGCGCGGCAGTGACGACTAATGAGAAACTCCTCGCGCGTTCATTACGAAAAATTCGCCGCTACTAGGGCTTCTTCTTCTTCCTCACTCTCTCCGCTCTCTGCTCCCTTTGTTATCTTTATATTCTCCTCGAGAATATAAGGTCCACACCCATGGCCTCTCCCCATTCCTCGATATCCATCGTTAAAACACAATGGGCGTAATAATAACCACGGGATTACCGTTGTTCTCTCTCGGCGGTTTGATTATTTATTAATCCGAAGTTTATTAATTAACTGATTAAATAATACGAATCGCTCTTGATCAATAAACGCGCGCGTGAGCGACATAAATCGATCGATAAATTTTCAATTTATTCGTCATAAATGATATAATTGGATATGAATTTTAATTGAATTTTATAGGCGAATTGATTTTTTTTTTATAGAAAGTGGAACGGATATCAATCAATCGATTGATCAATTAATAATTGACGAATCGATGAATAATTCGTCCAGTGAGAAACAAATCAATACAATTTATCTAATTTACGATTGCTTGGGAAGTAACGAATTTAATGAAATGAAAATTACGGACAAATTGATTTTATGTTAAAAAAAAAAATAAAAAAAATTGGAACGTAACGGATATAAATAAATCGATCGGTCAATTAATAATTGACGAATCGATGAATAATTCGTCCAATGAGAAACAAATCAACAAAATTTATCTAAGTTACGATTGCTTGAGAAATGACAAATTTAATGAAATCAAAATTACGGACAAATTGATTTTACGATGAAAAAAAAACCGAACGTAACGGATATAAATAAATCGATCGATCGATTAATAATTAACGAATCGATGAATAATTCGTCCAGTGGAAAACAAATCAATAAAATTCATCTAAGTTACGATTGCTTGAGAAATGACAAATTTAACGAAATGAAAATCATGGACAAATTGATTTTATGGAAAAAAAAATGAGAATTTTACGAGGGACATTGGCGAGACCACGCTTTAGCTCAATTACAGTTACGAGATGTATCTATGTATAAGAATATTGCAATCGAGTACACGGAAAGTTTTCAGCCGGGTAAAATGTGCCTACTCGGATTTCTCGGTCAACTTTCCCGCGCGCGCTTTGAACGGATCTCCGCGCGCGCAATCTCCGCACGTAACACGCCCCCGTTATAACGTCACGGTTTAATTTAATTGACGTCCCGGGCTCGAGCGTTGCAATACTGCACGCCGAACGCAACGGACACGTCAGCGAAATTTCGCGTGGAAACGCTCTGCGTAAAAGTCGATTATTTATAGGTTATGTTTAATCAAGAGGTTTTTCGACTCTTTCTCTCTGTCTGTCTCTCTCTCTCTCTCTCTTTCTCGACTGCACGAGAAAACGATCGCTCGCGATTGCGAATATTCCGTCATCAATATAAGATTTGGTTGGGTGATATCGCGGCTCATCTCTCGGTGAAAACATAATTCGCTCGCGGCTTCTTCTTCTTCTTCTTCTTCTTCTTCTTCTTCTTTTTCTTCTTTTACTTTGGGACTTGTCAAAATGCCCAAAGTCCCCTGGACTCAAAGGTGTGATAAAGGGGGGTAATATGGCCTACCCTGATAAAAATTTCTCATAATATTAGTTCTATTTCTTGTTACAAAAAATAAGTTACGAGATAGTAAGTACATTTTTGGATCAACCATAAAATCGTAGATTTCCTCGGGGAAAAGAAAAGCTGGAACTTTGTTTCGTTAAAATCGTTAAATTCGTTTTTTTCTTAAATTTTTACTAAAATATATAAAAATATTATATAATATAAATTATATTATATATGTATATATTATATATTAATATATTATATTATTATTATTATATATATCATATAATATATCATATATTATATTATATAATAAATATAATAATATATACTATATTATATTATATATTATATATACTATATAATATAATAATATAATATAAAATATATAAAAGTATTTACAGATTTTAACCGTTATTCGAACCTATCTGAATATTTTTCGCTTCCTCCTCTAATCGCTCAAATTAAAAAAAAAAATTCAAAAATGTCAAATTGATATCTTACAGTCGAGAATTTTTGAATAAATTCCATGTCACAAAATCATTCGATCAAGACTCGATGACTCGGTCGTTATCGGGCAAAAATATTTCGGTGGTCCATATTGCCCCACTTTATTCTACACGGGTATATTCGCGTATGCGTGTCGCTGCACTTACGCCGGTCGAGAATATATAAGTTAGTCGGTGCATTAATATCTCTCGGATGATGAATTATCCTCGCACACCTCTCTCGTTCTCCCTCCTCGTCATTTTTTATTTCTCTCTTTATTTCGCGAGATACTTTTCGAGACTACATTGCCACATAGTCCCGCTCACACACACACACACACACACACGCTATTATACAGACGTGAAATTATACATACGTATATACAGCCTGCCCGTTCTTATCTGCCTCCCAAATTCTCTCGTAAAGTTATCGAGAGACGCCGGGACCTCTCTCGAGAATCTCTTGAAACTTTTGACATGGCTCGCCGGTGTATTCAATGGAGAGAATCCCGCACTCGTCTTCCTCTCTCTCTCTCTCTCCCTCTCTCTCTCTCTTTCGACGTATGGAAAATTCGCGTGCGTCATGATCGAAGCTCTCTTCAAGAGTAGGGTAGACCGGGTACGGTTGTAACAAGGTACGGTTGTAACAACGTCCATAATTCGAAAACTACAAGAGTTAGCGGGGAGGGAGTAAGGAGTGAATGCGGCGGCTTTCCTGTCGGAACATGCTCGACAATAGTCGGCGTCACTTGAGACGCGTCGTGCGCCTGTGAGCGGGGTCATTGTTATTTTGAGAGCAAAAGTAAGTATTTTTCGTGCTAATTATTTGTCATTTAATGAAAAACTATGTCAGTTACGGATATTTTTGTTTTTGACATAATATCTTTAAATATTAGAGTGCAAATAGGCTCAATGTAATGTTATTTATATTGTTCAGTTTGGAGGTTATGACGCAAAATATACAAAAACGTGTATCGGGTACGGTTGTAACAATTTTCTTGGGGACGGATGAAACGTTTCAACCGACCCCGACTAATTTTAATTTTTTTATTTTAGATGCCACGAAAACGTATAAGGACTACGACAAAAGGGCAGAGTAATATATCGCAGTACATGAATGCATATGAAGACTTAAAGAATGGGATATCTCTAAGAAATGCAGCCGACAAACACAATATTAATTACGTGACCCTACTACGATATAAAAAGAAGCGAGAAGCTAATAAGGATGAAAGTGGTGTATCAACATCCATGGGGTACGTAGCACATAATAAAGTGTTCACAGACGAACAAGAGAAGATCCTATCCAAGTTCTTGATACGATGTGCTGACATTTATTTTGGGCTGTCCCCAAAAGTAGTGAAACAATTAAGTTATGAGTTAGCTGTAAAGTATAACATAAAGAGACCGCATAGCTGGAATGAAAATGAAATGGCTGGAGAAGATTGGTTCACCGCATTTATGACTCGAAATCCAGAACTTTCTATACGAGCTGCACAAGCAACTAGCTTGTCAAGAGCAACTAGTTTTAATAGGACGAATGTCGATGCGTTCTACGACAACCTACAGAAAGTCATGGACAGGTACAATTTTGAGCCACAACATATTTACAATGTCGACGAAACGGGTGTAACAACTGTTCAGACGCCTAATAAAGTAGTGGCTAAACGTGGCTCTCGGCAAGTTGGATCAGTAACATCAGCGGAGCGGGGCACTCTCGTCACAATTGCTTTCGCAGCCAATGCCTTGGGTAACGCCATACCACCATTATTTGTGTTCCCGCGTGTCCGATACCAGGATCACTTCATAAGAGATGGACCATTAGGTGCAGTGGGCACAGCAAACCCTTCGGGTTGGATGCAAGGTGATGACTTTTTGTTATTTTTGAAACATTTTCAAAAACACACAAACTGTTCAACTGCCCGTAAGGTTCTACTCGTGCTGGATAACCATTCGTCTCACATTCATATAAACTGTTTGGATTTCTGCAAAGATAACGGAATTATATTGCTATCATTTCCACCACACTGCTCACACAAATTACAGCCACTTGATCGATCGGTGTATGGCCCATTTAAAAAAGCTATAAATTCGCAATGTGACGCTTGGATGCGCAATCACCCTGGCAAGACAATGAGCATTTATGATATACCGAGTATTGTGGCTAATGCAATGCCATTAACTCTCACTCTGGCGAATATTCAGGCTGGATTTAAGAAAACTGGCATCTGTCCATTCAACCGCAACCTATTTACTGATCTTGACTTTGCACCATCATTTGCGACTGATCGACCAAATCCAAACGAAACGGAACCGATAAATGACATCGCAGGTTTAGCAGAACTAAATTCTGCCCTTGAAGTTGACATCCCTACGCCCTCACCGGCTAGAAGGCCTTCCATTTTGACTGAAGAAGTCATTCAATCAAATCCAAACTTACAGTCTTCACTTAATTCTCCGGTAAACCGTTCATTAGATGAAAATGAAAGTAGTGGAAATCGTCAAACAGATTCGCCAGAGCCATCGACAAGCTTAGAAGTTTTTTCACCTGAATCTGTCAAGCCTTACCCTAAGGCACCGCCTAGATTGACGACGAACAAAGGAAGAAAAAAGAGAAAATCTACTATATATACAGATACGCCAGAAAAAGAAGCAATAAGAAAGGAAAATGAGGAAAGAGAAAGAAAAAAGAAGGCAAAAGGGATCAAGTGCAATTTAAACAAAAAAAAACTAAATTCAAAATCCAAAGATAAAAATAAGAAAGTGCCTAAAAAGGCAACAGTGTCTTCAGATGATGAAGAAGAAGAATATTATTGTTTGGTTTGCAGTGAAAGCTATGGCAACAGCAAGCCAGGAGATGATTGGCTGCAATGCACAGGCTGTCGATTGTGGGCTCACGAAGCTTGTACAGCTGGTGATCGTTTTTATTTGTGCCATAACTGTGAATCGATCTAAGACATTTTTCTTACATTTTAGTATTGGTTTTTGTTACTTTCAGTCTTTCTTTTCTTTTTTCATTTTACAACAGAGGACAAGTTACATTTTGTTTATGTTTTTATTAGTTAAAAGAGTTAAGCTTTTGTTACCTTATTTGTTTTTTAATAATAATATGTTCTTTAATAATAATATAATATGTTCTGTTAATAATAATAACATCTTTAATATGTTCCATTCCTACAGCAGAGAAGCTGATTTTGTTGTGTTAAACATTTCGTAATTTTAATGAGACTGATTATGACTGATTGTCCTTTATCATTAGTAATATCTATGAATGAACAATTCTGTGATTTTTAACTAATAAATGTTTAATGTATCTAGTTGCATTTCTTTAATTTGTTAATGTTACAACTAACCCCATTCACTGTTTCATCCGCCCCAGTGCAGGGGTCGGTTGAAACATTTTTCAACTTTTTTTAAAACACCTATAGATGCTTTTGTAGTGCAAATATTGTCGGTATAACCTCATCCATTTGTAGCCAGATACATACAGTTTCATTCAAGTAGACTTACAGATACGTTGAGTCAGAAATGTTGTCACAGCAAGCGATTTTGTCAAAAATGTTTCAACCGTACCCGGTCTACCCTACATTGAATATAAAAAAAAAATAGAAAATATGCGCAAGGAGAAACGAGAAGGTGTGTACGGGGGAGGGAGCGGGGGTTGAGAGAGAGAGAGAGAGAGGGAGAGAGAATGTCGCATCGCGTGGGAGCCAAGTTCGCTCGCTCAGGAATCTTAAAAGCAGGTAGGAGTAAAACGAGCGTTTTACTTGTTTTTTCCTTTTCTTTTTTTTTATCAGTGGCACAGTTGTTATCAGTGGCGATAGTCTCTCGCTCCTTAATTAAGTCGTTGCTCGTAGCGATGACGTAAATAAATTTAATTTTCTCGTATCCTTTCTCCCCTTCCGCGCTCTCTTATCACCGCGATCCAATTTTCTCATTCTTCGTGTTGCCCGACACGATGGGTATATAACGACTCGCGCGGCAAATAAGATCGAAATATAAAATGACGAAAAAAAAAAGAGGATAAAAAGTGAGAATCGAAACTACGAGGCGTGTCGTCGTTTCCGTATATGGCGGACTGTGAAAGCCATCGAGTCTCGTCTCGACTCTCCTTGCACTCTTGGTTTTCGTATATATAGAAATAATAAGAATTATTATTATTATTATTATCATCATTGTCACTATAATAATAATAACAATAATAATTTTGTATTATAATTAAAATAATTAATATTTAATAATAATAATAATAATAATAATAATAATAATAATAATAATACTTATTGTAATATATTATAAGAATAATTATAATAATAAATAAAATAATTATTATTATATTAATTATAATATTATAATTATATAATTAATTATATAATAATTATAATAATAAACAAAATAATAATTATTATAATAATTATAATATTATAATTATATAATTAATTATATAATAATTATAATATATACAATTTATTATAATTAATATAATTATTATTATATTATTATATTAATAATATAATGTTTATAATAATAATTATTATTATTATTATTGTTGTTATTGAAAAGAGAAATGATTGAAATATAATCGCCGTCGCGTTAGCACGGATTCTCTCATCGGGTCGATTCGCGACAAGCGCCGGATGAACACGTCGAAGAGACAGTATGTGAGCGAGAGAGAGAGAGAGAGGGATGAGAAGGAGAGGCGAGATGGAGGCTCGAAAGGTCTAATCAGTGCACTAATGCACCGATCCGTCATGTCTCACTTGGCGCGGCTTTGGCGACGCTCGCAGCCTTCGATATAGATAAGAGTGTTTGGTCCCCGAGAGCGGAGCAAGAGGCACGGTAGGAACGTTCACGAGGGACAGTACAGCACGTGACACACAGCGTAGAAATTCAAGTTCCCTCCCGCCACTTCCTCCTCTCTATCGCCGGTAGCACTGCGCCGAATGCGACGAGGCAAATTATAATTGCAATAATGCAGAAGGTGCGTTATCAACGTTTGTAGCTCGGGTTCGAAAAATATTTCGGAATTGTAGACTTTAATGATGAATTAACCGATCAATTAACGAGATCGATTGATAATTAATTAAATTGATAATTTCTTACAACTGTTTTTTCAACGATTTCTCTCAAGTCCTTTTCTTTCTCTCTCTCTCTCTCTCTCCCTGTCTCTGTCTCGAGCCTTTACTCATCCTTTCGATTTATTATCGTGTTGTTATTTTTTTAAACAATCAATTAATCGATCGATTAATTCACAAATTAAATCGATAATTACTTGCAACCGAACTTTTTGTTTTTGATCAATGTTTTTATTTTATTTTTTCACGTTTTCTCATCAGTCGAGTCTTTTATCCTTGAGATAAATCGCGAAACACCTATTAGGTATATCGGATATCTAGTCTCGCTGATTCCATGTCGTATCGAT
>OX328011.1:5835368-5982868 GCA_946811545.1 Netelia fuscicornis | reverse complement strand
CGTATATCTCTCGCTACCGCACTTATAGCAACGACGACGAGACTACGAAGACCGGCGCATGCGCCATGGCGAGCAAGTCGTTCGATTCCTCGACACGAGACGAAGTTTACCTTCGCCGTGAGGCAAAATGAGTGAGAAGGGGTGGGGAGGGGAGAGGGGTTGAAAGACGTATGGGGAGAGGAGGAAGGCGGGTAGTTTAGAAGCTAGAATGCAATTTCGCACGTGGTCCCGGGAGCAGAGAGAAATTTCCTCGCGTACCTTTTTCCATCCGAGTCCACTTCGCCTCTTCGCTCTACCCTGTTACCTATATAGTCAAACTTAACACATGCACACGTATGTCGTTTTTTCGACACACGTATGTCCGTAAGACCGCGCGAGTCTTTTTCATTGAACTCGACTCGTTCCGTTCTTTTCTATTCGATCGTCATTTTTATTTTCTTCGGTTTTTTTCAAACTTCTTCGCATACCAACGTAGCATCTTCTCAAGAACGTTGATTTTGCTGGATTGGAATTCATCCGGAAGTCATAAAAGAGGACGAGGTTAATACGAAGAAAAATGGATGGAAATTACGACGTACGAAACAGAAAAATAAGAAAAACGTACTTTTCACGAGAATTTATTTACCCTCGAGGTGTACAGTGCGATATCGCGGAAGTTTAACGCCTCTGTAACGGATTGGATTAGAAATATTAATAAAACGTCCCTTTACTTGCTTCCATCTATTTTTTTTTTAGTTTTTTTACGAGAAAACTAATATTTCTCGAAAGGTTTCGTAACATCCGTGACAAGAGGATGTGTGCAAGGTGTGTGAAACTTGCTCCCGTACTTTTATGCACGAGTATCCATGTATTTTTCGTCATTGACGTTGGCTCCTCGTATCTAAGTTGATGTTTAATCCGTCACGAGAGGCGAGGGAAGGACGAACTGTGTGTACGCTATAACGTGGGGGATTATTGCAATTTGCCCGTTGAGTAGTTGAGAGAGAAGGAGATGGTCATCCTGTACCAAACTCCTCTCGTGATAGTCTCTAGTCTTCCGTTGATGCTACTGGCAATCACTAAATTCCAATTAAGCGTTCGGTCAGGCCTGTTCCTCGATGTTGATGCCATGTGTGAAGGAGAGAGAGAGAAAGGGAGAAATGAGGGAGAGAATATCGTCTCTGGCATAGAAGAGCCACAGATTCTAACTCATTGGTACATAGGATGAACGCAGCGCGGTTCTTTAAAGTTGGTACAGAGGCAGATAGGATGAGGATATAACCGCGGTACACTGTGTAATATAACATCGCAACATCCACCAATCCGCCTCGAGAATCTTTAAACGGTTCCCATCTAGACTTTAACCCGTCGAACGAATGCGCGCGCACGATAGAGCGCTGGGAGTTCGTTGGTGGTGGGGAGGTGGATGTGGAGGGGGAAGGACGAGCTCAACGCTCCGAAGAATTTCCTAGCTCACCCGGTGCTTTGATTGAACATCTTCCATACGTTGCTCTATGTATTGTGTATATATGTTTCTTATGGACCGAGTAACATGAAACGATGATCGGCGTTAGAGGTCGGTATATATGAATTTGCCTCGATGGAAACATCATGGTATTAACCGTGGTATACGTCCCCTCTTGACCCCTACCATCGACTATTAATAAATTAACTTCTAAGAACGAGTGGATTCTGGGATCTTCCGATCAACGATCGAACCACGTGGTTCGATACCCACGTGGAGTCTTCTTCCGGCGCGTTTATTGGAACGCAATAACAAGGAAGGGACGGCATCTCTCTTAAGAACACGAAAGGCTTGGAGGAACAAAAGTTATTTTCTTTTGTTCCGCATCGATCGACACGACTCTCGAGATATTGTCGGCGTGTCTTACGAAACTTTGCGGCAGGGCGGTCGTACTTTGATACAAAACTGTATTTCGCGATATTCCGAGCGGAAACACGCTTCTAGGGTAGGGATCCACCTGCATTTTTCGTTCAGACGTGGGAAGAACGTAAATCCCTCGTGAAAATTTGAGAAAAGCTTCGCGGTTGTTCTATGCGCAGTGCGTCATGCGCAGCAGATGTGGCAGTGGGGGTAGAGCGTGAGAGAGCGCCCGCAGAGTGGGGGAAGGCGCAGCAGGACACCCGGTATATAAGAAGCGAACTTAGGCTAGTTCACGTAGTCTCGTCTCACTCTCGCGTGGGGCGTGCGGTAATGAACCAAAGTGACTTGTGGTTTCGCAGGGACCTAGGAGAAGGGATTCGTGTTCTTTTGCCTTTATTGAAAGCAGCCTCGCTCTTACGAACCTCTCCTCTCGCAAGACTGAGAAAGAGAACTTACTACTCTCCACTCGCGGTCTACCGTCTTCGTTTTGGCGGCTTCGCTCGTGGATTCTTCGCGGAATCTTACATACTTTCATCATGGTCGCTAGTCTTCTCATCTCTCTACCCTCGAGAGCTTATATATCCGCCGCTTACCAACCCTCGAGAATCAATGTAAGAGAATAACACGTATAACACGTGTGCCCGCGCGACTGTACATCGGCTTGCGAAACTGCGGTTATATTTTTATCTTTTATACACACACACACACACACACGAGTCTGCCTTACACGCTCGGTTGAAACATTCAAGCACGAAAATTGCCAAGTACCGCACGATTGAAATTATATATATTTGCTAAATACTGCGCGAACTACGAGTTCGTTGACACGGTGAGAAAGGCAGACAAAAATAAAGAATCGCAGAAATTCGCAACGCTATATCGTAATACGTCTGGTATTATTGGTATCTCATTGTTCTTAGCCTTCGCGTCTGGTTAACTGTGACGAAATATCTCTCAGCTTTGTTTTTTTTCCTTACTTCGTTCTTTCTTCTCCTTGCCTCCTTCTCTTCCTCATCATTTTTATTATTCCCCGATGATAGATCGATCAAAACGATAAATCTAGCATTAACTTGGAAGACTTTTGACCAACGATCTCGAAAGTATGACTGGATAATTGGCTTTTTTTGTTGCTCGAATCTTACGGGCTTGCGTTGGGGGAGAAGAAAAAGAGGGTGCGTGTGTATACCGTATGGGACGATGAAGTGAAGATGATGAAGAGAAACGAAGAAAAGAGAGAGGGAGAGTGCGTTGATTCGGGAGCAAGAAGCACACACGAACGTTGGTGGAGAAAGAGGAAGAGTGAGGGAGGAGGGCGAGCAAGGGAAAGGGAGAGTAGGGGGCGGGGGATTGGAGGAGCAGGACCGGGGGAGGGGGGAGATCTTGAAATGGCCCTGGTCCGAACTCACCGAATCTCAATCAAAAAGTCAGTAAGAATATTTTATGGTCGCCGGAGGCTCTCGAACGACCGGGAAAGCGCGTGCCCCCGTACTACGATCGCGTCTCGTTCGCGCCCTTGGTCGCCTTTAATTATCGATATAAATAATATTAACACTCGCGCGCGGGCCACGGCTCGCGCTTGCCGCACCGTATGATGTTATTTACGGACCCACTTAACTCCTGACGTTCGTCGATTTCGCGACTAACCGGAATCTTTGAATGCGCGAGAGGGAGAAACAGAGAGAGAGAGAGAGAGAGAGAGAGAGAGAGAGAGAAGAAAAATAAAGAGAAAAACGTAAATAAGACAACAACAATTCAAAGTTCACAAACAAAGAGAATGAAAAAGGTCTCGATTCTCCCGGAATAATACTTTTGTTTTTGTCGCGTTTTATCCGATTTGTATCGATTAATGAACAATCAAGCTGATAAAACGTTTTTTGAGTAGCGACGAGTTTTGAATTAAATTATGTAAGTAAATTGACGAACGTGCGCTGTTCCAACGAGAAGAAATATTAACCATCGACATCTTTGGATACATAATTCATGTATACGGGGAGGGAAGAAATGAAGGTGGATCAAAGGGAAACGTGGCAGCGAGCGAGACGCGTTTAAATTAATTAGTTTGATATACACGAGGCATTAAAGAAAGAGGCAAACGCCATCATTATCGAAAAGTGAACCGCTATCGGACTTCACTATCGAGAGTTTCTTGAGTTGGACACATTGATTCCTCTCGGGCATATCTAACTCGTGTATATAACAGCTCTACCGACGTGTCGAGAGCCATCAGCGTCTAATATCCGATCCGAGTTCTTAAATCGTCGGTCGATGAAAAATAAAAAAAGAATCGAATTCCCATCCATACGCACAGGTGAACGGATGAACCGTGTGACCCACATTGGTAATCTAAACTACCTCCTCCTCCCTTCCCTCCGGCGGCCTTACGGCACATCTTCCGCATTCCTCGGCATCGAACAACGAGAGCCTCGTTCCATGGACGCGAAACATCGCTAGATTTGTCCACGTGAATCATAATTCATCCGTTACATCGATGCCAATTTCTTTGTCCGATCGACGAATCGCAAGGATTTTTAAAGGGCTGGACAGATGTGTCCGTTGGGTTGTCATCTTATGTCGTCGTTCGTAAACGATGGGACAACATGTGGGGTCTATTAATGGGCCATTCAATCCTCGTGTAGAAGGGTCTCTCTTCTCTCTCTCTCTCAATTCTGCCAGTGAGAAAAAGAGTGTGTGTGGGAGAGAGGGGGAAGACCAAGAAAGGGATACAGTTATGCCTCAAGATGCGAAGGACCTCCATTTACCGCCTTGTTTGCGCCTTCTCTCGTCGTTCGTCTCACATTCCGTGTGTATACGTCAAATTGATTTTCCGGCGCCCCGCGGTGGTACCGAAACGACTGTAGAATTTATATCCTCACTGTGTCCCGCGCGCCCATCCCCTCCTTCCAACCTCGCGGTCCGAGGAGCGCCGCGCATGCGCCGGGGCCTGGGCACCACGCACGCGCTCTAACGGCACGGGACCAACGACAACAATTCCACGCTCGATAACAAGATTGACACGTGCTCCGCCATTTCGTCAGAGATCATTTCGAATTCAATGAATGTTGCTTGGTCACGCGTACCGCGTTCTTGGGCATGACGACAGTAAGCGAGAGATAGAGAGAGAAGGGGGGTGGGGGGTGGAACTGGAAAATCTGACGAGGCTAAAATTGAGAGGTGGAAATGAGAGTGTTGCGAATTCGGGTCTCGTCCTGCAGGCCCAGGAGCGGAATGGCGACTCCGGTAAGAATAGAAGCGCATGGATGAGGGGAGTGGGAGGGAGAGACAGTGAGACAGAGAGAAGAGAAGGTCGAGGCGTGGAGTATATGGAGAAAGGAAGCGAGCGAGGACGAGACCAGGTAGTCCTGTCATCTCGGTCGAAACATTCCCGGCTCAGGGCGTGCATTAAATATGATATATGCTTATTGAATTTGTAAGTAAAACGCGCGGCGCGAGAGTATGACTGCTGCTAGAGCGAGAAAGAAGATGAGAGGGAGTGAGGGAGAGAAGAGAGGGAGAGGGGAAAGTAGAGAGGGAGATTCAGGATGAGAATACTGAGGAGGATTCGGTGGAAAGAGGATGGAAATAACCTTCGTAAGTGTGCACGGGTAGAGGCGCGATGATTGGAAGAATCTGTATCGGATTCGTTCTCTTCTTCCCCTTCCCTCTCTCCTTCTCTCTCCCTCCCTCTTTCGCTCACCCTTTACCCTTCTTCGCCGTTGTATAGTCGTGATGGTAAAGCGTGCATAATTAGGAGGAATTCAACGGGGATTGGCTTCGTACGGATCTCATCCAGTCATCCCAGTGTAGTAAGTACAAGACGCCGCCGTTGCGGCCGCTAGGCGCTGGCGTCGCCAGCTCGGTACGACTCACACCTCGTCGCATCATCGTCTTTTTATTACATCGCGCTTCTTTATCCCCTTTCGCGTCCTCGGCTACCCAAAATCTGCAGTTTCAGCCTCGCTCTCCCGCAGTTGCACTCCGAGGTTGCTCTTTCTTTGTTCGGGCTACTATTAATTTATAAACCGAGGTGACCTCGGAAGTTCTTGGCTCGAAGGTCGAATCACCTTTTTCCGACCTTCGATCCTTTGATCTCCGTTGGACTTTCCTCCGTACGCGCCGATAAGCCGCGTTAACGAGCAACAAAACGAAAACAAAGAGGAGGCACGGATCGGAAGGAGGCGCGCGCGCGACCGGTAGGTAGGAAAAAGTTTTTGGAGTCCGAGGCGAGCGCATATCTTCGGATACATGACCTCCCGGTGTTGCCGCTGATGGCTGACGGTAGCTGGCAGTCGGATCCTGGAGAGAATCAGAGTGAGATGGTCAACATAATATATGTATGTATATATATGTATATATATATATATATATATATATATATATATATATATGCCATATGCGTGCCGCTCCTGCTGAGGAGTGGGACAACTGCCGCTGTGAGCGCGAGAGCTCGATAATCGGGCAAGCACGCTCTTGGTTTTGTCGGTGTCGCGAGTGAGCTCTGCGCTCTCGCCTCATGAGGCTGGACCTCTTTCCCTCTTCCTCTCTCTCTCTCTCTCTCTCTATCTTTTCTTTCTCTCCATTTCTCTTTCTTTCACTCTTCTCTCAGGCCTCACGGACTGCTCCGCTTCTTCCAAGCGAGTAGGTACATCGAAACGGAATCCGGTCCGTCGAACAAAACCAAGGGGTTTCCGTTGACAAATTGAGTCGGGTTCCGGGTACGCATTCGCGCGTACACCACGCGTTCAAATCCCCTCCTCTTCTCCCGCTCTTTTTTATTCATTTGCTTTTTCAGGACTCTCTCCTCATTCTCCGTCTCTCTTACCTCTGTCGTCGATACGCTTTCTAGGGATAATATAATTTATGAATAAACATTCTAGAAAAATTCTTTGTCCTTTGAAAAGGACATTTTTAGGCACGAAGAATGATCGAGGGTTGAAATAATTGATCCTGGCCGAGCCATTAGGATTCCTCGTGCTCGCCATCGTCTTTTGCTCTCCAGGTGGATTCTTTTCGCGCCTGATCTTCCGACCTTCGCGATCCAACCGTACCTTAACTACATTGTTGCGTCGCATAAATTAATACCGGAGAAAGAGGGAGGGGGGGGGGGGCAAGAGAAAAAGAAGAACCTCGCTAAAATTCCGTGTTACGATGGGGAACATGGTCCAAGTCTCCGAGCGAGAAAAATTTTTCTCGTTTCTCTCGCTCTCCCACTCCTTTTTACGGTTCGCCAATGTACACAGAGAGAAAGAGAGTCGATCCGGTCGTTTATTCGGACGCTTAGAATTCTTTATAGCTTCTCTCTCCTGCGAGCATTCGCGACTAACACGCATCGCGCCATTTTTTCCAAAAACCTTAGTTACCAAAAAAAGAAAAACAGGAAAACGATTTTGGTAAGGAAATCGAATTTCGTACCGTTCTTTCCATCTCCAGAACGACATCGAAACGACAACCGTGCCGATAAAGAGTGTTCATGAACGAGATAATTCTCTCGTGGCGTACTTAATGTCTTCTGGGAACTCTCCCGGCATGGAACCCACACTGTGTAGACCTCGCAAAGTTCAACTCTATTTGCATAAACGAATAGACTCGAAGAAGCTGCAGAATGTCCCGCATAGGCAAACTAACCGACGTTTGTCTGCCAGCGGGGATCAACCGAAAGAGAAAAAGAACGAGAAGACTAAATGGAAGAAAAAAGAACGAAGCTGTATATAGATATATGGTTCGAGTTTATATACGTATATATACGATTGCAGGGGTAAGCACGGTATGTCCTATGCCCGCACTAATCGATTTGCCAAGCCGAAAGCGTGCCACCGTGCGACGTCTAATTGGTAATTAAGCTCGATTTTACGACGAAGACCTCCTCTTTCTTTCTCTCTCTCTCTCTCTGTCTTTCTTTCTCATCGTTTCGCTCTCTGTCTCGGCGAACATTCGACAGGGCTACTGTGGACCTTGCTTGCTTCTGTATCATCCTGCAGTAATACACAAACGGACACACGCAGGTGTGTGTGTGTGTGTGTGTGGGTGTGTGTGTGTATGAAAGCTGCAGCTCATGAGAGCTAAGTTATAAAGCGAGGAAACTTCTCGGGGAGAAGTAAGGTGCGAGGCACGAGTTGCTCCAACTAGAGGACAGAGCGAGAGTATAACTGCCGGATAATGCATCCGTTAAATTTCTTCATGGGAATAAATTATGGCAACGATTGACGCAAGCGCTTACCTCAACATTATTCGCATAAATTCCTCGACTATGCGTAGATAACCTTACATAACGCATCTGCGTGAACTATTTCGGTTTATCGAAGGTTTATCACACGGAGAGAATTTCTTATTCATTTTTACGGTGACATTTCGGTAAAAATTAGATTAAAACTTGAATCCGGTGATAAATGTGTGAACAGTTAAAAATTGACACTAGTTTCAAATATTTTACTTTTAACACGTAGCATAATTTTTCAACGTACTGCACAGAGCTCACGGTTTACGGCTAGACGACCAAGTCTTGATTGATTTTACTGTCAAGAACGCAAAAATTCTGGTGAACGCACGGACAATTTCTCAATGTGCATCGTACACTTTTATTTGTATCAGGGCTTTTTGCAACTTATTGTAGTAATGTTTACGTTACACGAAAAGTTTCTCCTAATTTCAGTCAAAATTGTTGAAAATGTTTTTAATTTCTGTCACGCAACAGTAAATCTTTACTCATTTCATTTTTTCATAACGCATCTGCGTGAACTATTTCGATTTATCGAAGGTATACAACACAGAGAAAATTTCTTATTAATTTTTACGGCGAAATCTCGGTACAATTTACATTAAAAACTTGAAACCGTTGACAAATGTGTAAACGGTTAAAAATTGACACTAGTTTCAAATATTTTACTTTCAGGCGTGTACAAATGTTAGCACGTAGCATAATTTTTACTCGCGCTGCACAGAGCTCACGATTTACGGCTAGACGACCTAGTCTTGATTGATTTTACTGTCAAGAACGTAAAAATTCTGGTGAACGCACGGAAAATTTCGGCTTCCTTTTTCAAATTGTCAAGACAAACACGCAAATTTCTCAATGTGCATCGTACACTTTTATTTGTATCAGCCCTTTTTTCAACTTATTGTAGTAATGTTTACGTTACACGAAAATTTGCTGTTAATTTCAGTAAAAATTCTTGAAAATATTTTTAATTTCTGTCACGCAACAGTAAATTTTTACTCATTTCTATTAAAATGTAAAATTTATTTCCTATAAATCTGAAGAATTGTACATTTGTCACTCAGTTGCTGTTATTTCATAGTAAAAATTAGGTATAAAAAAATTCTTTCCCTGCAGGAAGAGAATGAAAGAGAGAGAGACAGAGCTAACTATAAATAACCAAGATATGAAAAACTGTCCTAGACAGCGAGAGGACAGAACGATATAAAAGGGTTGTCAGCCATCGAGGTCAACCCTATCAGCCCCCCAGTAACTTCCTCGTCTCTCTCACATACGTTCGACTTCGTAAAAACCTAGATAGAGAGAATAATTTCCAAGAAAATCTCGCGATCTCCATGCGATCGTGGCGAGAAGGAAACGAGAGCTGGCTAGAAAGACGATAAAAGAGACGAAACTTCTTTGCCCCGTTGCCTGTTGGCTCCTGGTTCTGTGGTTTCTTCGCCAGAACTCACTCGCGTTTGAACCGCGTATGCGCGGTATGAACGTGTGAAGAGACGTAGGCATAGAGAGAAGAACGTATACGAAGTAAGTTGGACCGGTGATGCGCGCTTCAGCTTCGTACCGGCATCGTGAACCTATAGCTGGCGTTTGAGTCGAGGGCTGAACGCCTTGCTCAACTCCGTGGCTCGAGAGAAGAGAGTCTCTCTCTCTCTCTCTCTCTCCCTCGCTCTGACTCTCTTCTCGCGAAAGAGAGAACGAGCGGTACACGAGCTGATATATGGCGCGCATAAGAGATGTAGTCAGATCACGGTCCCCTTCATGACGCTGCTTCTACACCGGCGAACAAGTTCTTTCCTACGATAAATCCTCGCGGAATGTAAAACCTCCGCGCTGCAACCGCGGCCACATAGATATATAGAGAGAAAGAGAGAGGGGAGGCTGTTGCGCCAGCGCAAAGCTCCGTTTACCCGATCTTTTCTCTCTCCCTCTTATCTGCCTCGCGACTCGTTCATTTATTCTTCAAAGCTCCAATCTCCTCTCTTCCTCCCTACTGTCCTTTCCCTACAGCTTTATCCTTCTTGTAGGCAAACCACGGAAAACACATACATCGTATTCAGCGTCATAGTTTCTATTTGTGTGTGTGGGTTTCTTTTTTTCTTCATTTTTGTCCTTTCCACGATTATCCGTTACTCCTCTCTCTCTCCTCTTTCTGTCCATTAAGAGTCCCGACGAGACGAAAGTTTTGATGCCTAGCCATTTCTCGTTGCGCGATACAAACGTATCTTCTCCCGTGGCTGTACGGTACATTCGTTGGAAGATGCGAGGGCATCGTGAATGTGTCCTTGTGGATGGTAACGTATGTAAGGGCTATCGCCCTGGCACTGGACAACTGACTTCTCTCTTTCTCTCCACGTCTCCTCTCCAACCTCACGACTTTTCTCCCGAAGGACTTCCGCTCTCATCGAGATGACCCGTCCTGATCGCTACGTCTCCTCTTCCTCCCTTGCCAACGACCGCCCGCGCATGCGCCCTTCCTCCCGACTCTCCCCCACTGTCATGCGCACTCGCTCTACTCGCGCGAGAGAGAGTCTCCTCCCTCTCTCTTTCTCGTATTCAGGGGTTAATGTCATTCATGCACCGACGACCAGCGTGCATGTGCGAAGACCTCGAGCGAACACAGCGAGAGAAAGAGAAGAAACGAATGTGTCTACCGGTGGAATAACTTTTGCGCTTATTTTCAACTTCGTATTTAACGGTGTGAGCGCCAGCGAGAGAGCGACGAGACAGAGGGTTTTGCATGATGTATTTTTCGGGTTTGAAAGTACAACCGTGATATATATATATATGTGTGTATTATGCGTGTGTACGAGAGCGTTAACTCGGCTCACGAAGCGAGCGCACACCTTTCTCTCTCTCTCTCTCTCTCGCTCTTGCTCCTTTCTGCCAAAGAAAAGCAAGGAAGAAGCAGCCCGAGGAAAGGGAGAATCCCGAGCGCATAAATACCTTCTTGAAGCCCCGGGCCTCGGCTACCGGCACATAAGTGCTGGTATTCTCTCTCTATCTCTCTCTCTCTTTTCCTCTCGTTTTCTTTTTTTTTTCTCGATTCTTTAGCTCTTTTTTTTATCTTCCATACATATAATGCACAGTCGCGAACGACTGGCGAGGTTCGCGGCAGATAATGCGAGGAACGGTAGATACCTATAATGTGTACGTATATGCATGCGCGCGTTCAGCGTGCCTACGTATTATCCGGGAGAAACATCGTTGAAGCATATCGTTCATGAAGGCGGGAAGCTTGTCGGAAGGATAAAGCGCGAGGGGGGGTCGCTCTTTCCTAGAATTTCATTCCTAGCGTTTACCTGAATTGCGATCGTGTCGTCGAAGCGTTACCTCCTGATTTTCCAATCATTTGTTTTTTTCGACTTTTTCATTCGTCGCGTTTAACGACGCGATTTGTCGCGTTTTCATTATGATCCAAGAGATGGAGGAAATATTAAGATTTTGTGTTGGATATGTGTGTTCTCTCTATGGATTTCTCGAGGTTGAATATATCCAGGTGGTGCAGGATTTTGATTTATGCATATGCGTCGTACGCCCTTTTTCCTCTTCCTTCCCTTCGCCATTCTCGTCTCTCTCACTCCGCCGTGTTTACGATCCTATGCGCATGCGTACATACAGCGCACTCTCGCGGGGCTTCCGAGCGAGGAAATAATTGCGCGCGCACGAGAGAGAGAGAGGGAGAGATTTTTGGGGCAAAGAACCTCTCGAGAGCGAAGAGAGGGTGAAGGAGGGTGGGAGAGGGGAGGGGGGCGAGGGGAAGGGAAGAACTCCGGAGCCCTCGGGCTCTCGGCTACCGCCTCGATGAGCATAAGTGTACTGAAGGATTCTTCGTCTCGTTTCTTCTCTCGTTGTTTTGTTTTAAGTTTTTTTTTATTTTTATTTTCGTTTCTTTATTTTCTCTTATTCCTTCATTTTTCTTCCATTCATACGCTCTCGCACACAACTCCGGTTGAAGCTGAAACGTTACAGTATACTGGGTGAAATCTTCCAGTGAGCATTATATGAGCCCCCCACCCCATTCACCCTCTTCCTCCTCCTTATCCATGCTGCTCGCTCTTTTCTCGCTGTTGTCGAAGAGAGACACTCGCTCTTCCAAATATTTACGAATAACATATTCATTCATCGTGAATGAGTTCTCGAGGGTCGTTATTCGGAAAGAAAGAATTGCGGGTTGTATCTCTCTCTCTCTCTCTCTCACTATTTTGAATACACATTCGTAACTCGTGAATGCACTTATTATTCTCTCTCTCTCTCTGTATCGCATAATTGCCCAATGAGGAGGAACTTTTCGTACGTGACTTGAGAGGCTTGAGAATTTTTCCTTGCACTTTTGGACGATCGCACGGTGTTCCAAGACAGAGAGAGAAAGAGAGAGAGACGAGAGCGAGAGTTCTCTCTCGTATTCGCATATCCATACCCAGGTGACGCAAACGGGGCTGTACGTTAATTACGAGTGAAATCTGCGCGTCTACCGAAAAAAATCTCGTTACTTGCCGAAATCTCTCTCTCTCTCTCTGTCTCTTTGCCTCACCCTCCGCGTCCGGAAGTTATTTATTTTTAAAAACTCGCTTTTAATTGGCCACTTCCCCCTCTACGTTCACCCCCCCCCCCCATGCCCCTTAAACACGTATACACGTTAATAGCTGCAGGCTTTCGTTACGCGCCTTACGAGAAGGTCCACGGAGAAGTGAAAAAAAAGAAAGATAAGAAAACGATCGCGAGGCAAACTGTACGACCAAAGTTTCACCTTTTCGATATTGCCACCGAGTCGAAAAAATCGAGAGCGAAGTATTTTTTTAACACCCCCCCCCCCCCTGCATGTCATTTGTTAATTGCAGTATTGAGCTCTTTCAAATTATATTACCCATCTACATATAATTATTATATTATATATCATATATAATATAATATAATATATTATTTTATAGTATATTATATAATATTCTATTATACACTATATTATCATATAATATATTATAATATATTATTTTATAGTATATTATATAAAATTCTATTATACTATATTATAATATAATATATTATATAATAGTATAATAATATTATATTATAATATATAATATAATATAATAATATATTATGATATAATATATTATATTATAACATTCTATATTATAATATAATATATTACAACATAATATATTATTATATTATAATATTATATATTATATTATATAAAAATATATTATATATATATATATATATATATATATATATATATATATAAAATTAGATGTATATATACATATATATATGATTCGGTTTGAAATTCGTTCGAGGTTGGAACATCGATCGCAAGAAATAAATTGCTGAATTATTGAATTTCATCATTTCGCTCACCGAGGGTATTTTACTCCACACAGTATTGAACACACACACGCACACACACACACACACACACACACACACACACACACACACACACACACACACACACACACACACACACACACACACACACACACACACACACACACACACACACACACACACACACACACACACACACACACACACACACACACACACACACACACACACACACACACACACACACACACACACACACACACACACACACACATACATATATATATATATACATATATATGGTACACGTATCCACGTACTTCTTATAAGTTTTATGCGATATCGCAGTGCCCATATCGATACGCACGCACGAGCTCGCAAATAGAGGCGGTCGGCAGGTCTTGCGATCTTGGTCCGTGGTGCATATAGGTACTTTTACACACACACACACATTCATACATACATACATACCTAGATATAAATGTGTGCATGTGTATAGATGCGATGAAAGTCGAGTCAACCTAAGCTCTTTCTCTATCGAACGTTTTGTAAACCAGGCCTTCGCCAGAAGTATTCGAGTATCAATATATATACATATATACATATATATATATATATATATATATCGACCCGTAGGCGATATCGTATTATAACAGAGCGTAAGGTGTACTATATTAAACCTTGGCTGCACCTGTCGCTGCCTATGTTAACTTCGCGTTCGAAACGAGCAGGCAGACCAGGCGAGCGGAATGTAATATCGATAATAGGCCTGTAATTAAGTGGATTTCGTTACGACGATTTTTCATCCGTCATCGCAATCGAGGCGTAACGTTTTTGTTTTGTTTACATTTTCTTTTCGTTCGTTTTATGATTTGTTGTTTTCAATGAATAAAAAGCTCGGGGTACGAAATACGATGGGTAAATTACGAAGATTAATTTGAATATTCGAACGATCGAGTGCGATGAATAAAAAGGAAGACAGGAAAAGATTTCTTTTTTTTTTTATGAGGAGATGAACAAAATGCCTGGGATAATTGTTCATAGAAGATACAGGCAGGTAAAGATATAGTTTGAGGGTTTTCGGTCGTGAGAGAGGAAAGAGAGAGAGAGAGAGAGAGAGAGAGAGAGGAGCGAGTAGTCTACTCCGTTGATCCGATCTTAATCTTACGCGCGAGGAATTCGAGAAGGTTGCGCCTCTCGCGACCTCTTTTTTTTTGTTTGTTTCATCTCCGTCGCGCATTTATCCGTTGGAATATTCGTTTCACGGAGTCTCCCGGGCAAACACCTCGCGTGTACGCTGGATTGCATCCATGGACGCGTCTGCCAGACGGATGGACGGAACGATGGTAAAGCGAGAGAATTTCTCCTTGCTTGGTCACACGAAATTGGAGAGAGAGAGAGAGAGAGGAAGTTCGAAATTTCTCTTAGTCTCTTTTCGTATTCTCGAGACGCTCTTGTTCTAACTTCGAAAGAATTTTTCGAGTCGAAATTTCGATGTAAGGAAGGAACTGAAGAGTGTGTGTGTGTGAGAGAGAGAGAGAGGGAGACAGAGAGGAAAAATGGAAACGAATGCTAGAAGGGAAGGGTTGAAAAATGTTGGTGCGATCTTACGAGAATTTCGAAATTCGATGCTCTCTTTCTCTCTCTCTCTCTCTCTCTCTCTCTCTCTCTCTCTCTCTCTCACACACACACACACACACACACATACATACACAGAATCATTCTTAACATTAATCTAAATTCACACGGTCACCGCGAATCTAAAGAATCGCAGGTATTTTCGTACCCGCGAAATTCTTGAATTTCGCTCAAACCATGTTGAAAAAAAATCAAACAAAAATCTCTTTTTTCAGATTCGTAATGAAATTAATTGTCTTTTATTTTTAAAAAAAGTCGTGATTCATTATTAACTTCGTTATATCCACTTTTGCACAAACTGTAAGAACACGATTGACTTTATTTCACGAATTTCCGACGATAATAAATTTTATCGTTTCGAACGAAGCGATGTGACAAAAGTAAAAACGAAACGTTAACTTTTGTCGGTCATGCAATGAGGGACGAAATGATTTTCTGCGACGGAAGCGCGCAAAAACTACGAGGAAAACGCGTAGTGGGATGAACGCGTCGACTGGCTACCCAAGTCTCGGGAGTCTCGGGGTGAGTAATAGTAATAGGTTTTAAATTGTCTCTCTCTCTCTCTCTCTCTCTCTCTCTCTCTCTCTCTCTCTCGCTATGAGGGCAAATAATATCCAAGCGCAATCCTCCTTCGTCCTCGCTTCATTTCCTTTTTGCCTCGTGTACGACGTTGCACAGATTTATCCCTTATACATAATATATTAGGCTGTGCTATTTTTAGGCTACATCTTCTTTTATCTTGGTACCACGCTTTAAATTTGCAGAAAAGTAAAAATCATTTATCACTTGAATAAGAAGAAAAATTTCTTTTTATGATTGAAATTTTATACCTAACACAGTTCTTTTATATTGTACATACAAACTCCTATATATTGTCACGCCGATGGAGGGGGGTGGTAACTCGGGACTGGTAACAAAAAGGGGGTTCCTGAAATTAATTAAACAATAAAAGCCGATACAACAAAACAAAACCAAAAGAAAGAAAAATAACAGTAACTCAAAAGTTTATTTTAATACTTTACACTAATAACTAAAAACGATGCTTTTCTCAAAAATAATATAATAACAATAATCTTTAATTTAATAATAGGGTCGGCGGACTATCTCCGGGGAGGTTGTTCTATAATATTGGGGTGGTTTGGGCGCCAGTTAATTTATAATTAAAAATTAACAAAATAATAGAAAATCAAAAAGGAAAAAAAATAACACGCAAATGATACACCTATAAATAACGGCTCTAAGGGAAGGGGAGGGGTATCTCAGGGAAGGGGGTTCTCCGACTCTATATGGCCTCTTAATAATTACCACCGATATGTGGAAGGGACTTTGGAACGACGGGTACTCGGGATATCTGGGGATTTTGAATCAACATATACACGGGTCGATCGGTGAATTTAAAGAGATGGGAATATTGGGGAAATTATTCGATACGTCTTGGTCTGTCCGAAAGACAGTGGCAGCGGGAAAAAAAATTGTTGTGACCGTCGCCTGATCGGCGACGGTTGACCGGTGACGGGAGAGGGGAAGCGCGGGAAGGGGTGTTCTACTAACTCTTTCTATCTTAATGCTACACGACCGTTCCACGTTAATATCTTATTTCTTAATTTTATCGCAAACACAAAAGAAAAATAAATGGAAACGAAAATAATATTCTACGATGCGCAAAAAGAAAACTGGGGGAGGGGTACTCTAAATCGTATTTTGCAGTAAGAAGAGGGGGATACAAAAATACAAAATGTGCCGGTGCGAAAGTTCGGAAGGGAACTGTGCAAGCACTTACAGTGTCGTTGACTGTTAATCGTCTCTCTCGTCTTCCTTCTCTTTCTATCTCCTTCTTGTCGTCCTCTATCGTTGCTATTGCCGTATTCCGTTTCGTATTTCTTTTTACTGCTGCACTCTCCAAACTCTTTTCCCTCACTCTTCACTCCGCACACTATAATTTTCTCGCACTCACTCTCAAAATTCGCTTCACAATACTCTCTCTTTCTCTCTAATCTTCGCACTCTAATTATTTTGGAAATTTTATCCTCTCTCATCGGTAGCCAAACTCCAAGTGTCTTTAAATTTTCCGTTGGGCAGCAGCGGCACGGGTCAGGTGATACGGGGGGTGGGGAGATCGATATTTTCGGGACGGTACTAGGGAGATCTATTGGGAGATGGGGGTAATTAGGACGATCGATATGGCAGGGTCGTTCTTATCGATATCAGGATTTAGGGTAACTGAGGATACTCGGTGCGCGCTGCTGCCATCTCACTCGTCTCTCCGTCGCTATACCGATGGATGGCTAGCGACGGCGGACGGGACTGCCTATTTGATTTTTGGCGGGTTCGTCCTCTGGTGCGGTGAGAGTGCGTGTGTGTGGGGTGATCGGGTTCCTCTTCGGGACGTCCTGGGAATTCCGGTGGCGATCTTCTGGGCCAGTCGGGATGTCCTCGGGATGTCCTGGTAACGGTAGATGGTCCTTAGTTATAGCCGTGTCGACGACGATGACGACAGTGTCTGGGGCGACGACGACGACGACGTCGGCGATGATGCTGCCGGCGACGATGACGACGACGGCCAACGACGACGACACGGCGACCACGATGGCGATGACGGCGGGAACGGCTGCGGGTGATCCTCGGGGTATTCTTCATAGCGGCGATAAGTGCTTACACAGTGTACAATAATTGGGAGGGAACGGGAGGGTTGGAAAAAAAATACAAATAAAAATACTAATTGATAACTTACTTTTTTCGTATTACGTGGAACGGTCGCCTTGGAGGGCTGTCGGCGGGGAGGGAAATTGTGCAACGTCACAATATATTCTTATAGAGAATTAAATGCTCTACAAAAAAGATCTCTTATATTTATTTGCTAAAATTAGCCATTCAAGTGTTATTCCAGTTCAAAGTTCAAAATGTACGAAAATTCATCGTTTTTTAAACATTACAGCGAAACTATTGTCTTTATTGAAAAACGTCAAGCAACTTTTTTGTAGATCGTTAAATTTACTATAAAAATTCTTTAATTTACAGTTAATCAATCTTGAGAAATGGGAGATAGAGATACGTTTTAGCGAACGCTAAATATAAATATTAAGAGCTCAAATTTTGACAGGCTTCTTTTTTCACCTTCCTGCAAGTTTAAAGGCTGGTACCAAGATAAAAAAAAATTGGCCAAAAATGACACAGTCCAATATATATATATATATATATATATTCACTTTTTCTTTATGGCCGTCGGCGTCCTTTGCTCGTCTCGCGCTGCCACCTTCGCATTTACTCGACTCGGTCGCGCGACAACGCTCCGTTCGTCGTTCCCGGCACAGTCTTGAATCCTTCTTTTGTCTTTCGCCGATTTTTTGCCGATTTCGCGTGTGTCGCACCGGCAAAGGAGCACTTGCAAACGGGATGTATATATAGCTAGGCGCTGCGAGGGAGAGAGAGAGAGAGAGAGAGAGAGAGAGAGAGAGAGAGAGAGAGAGAGAGAGAGAGTCGTGAAGGCGTCTGTAAAAATCACAAACAATCTTTGCCCGTGCTTTTTCACACGTGCTTCCTTCTCGCACGAGGAGTCAGAGCCATTTCGTTTCTCTCACTCCCATTCTCTGTCTCCCATATTATTATATTTTCTTGTTTTCGTGTCTGTGTACGCGTGTGTCTCACACGTGCTAAAAGGGACTTTTGCGTTGGTTCGCGTGATCGCGTTTTGCTTATGTCGATTCGATTAGCGTATGGACCGTTGGTAGTCCTCCGAGTGAATTTCGCTTCTAGCTCTGTCCCTCTCTCCCTCCTTCTCTCTCTTTTTTGCTCTCTTCTCGCCCCGATTTGTCGTATCCTATTACCGAAGGTGAACGCGAACGCGATACCAGACACCATTCTGTCGTCTTTATTCTTTCTTTCGTACCTTTCGATACATACACGGCCATTATGGGTAATGTATATGTATATATATTTATTAGGTTGGCCAAAAAATAGTTTCATTTTTTTCTCATAGATGGCCGTATACGCCTCTGTATTAGAAACGCAATGAATTTTTGGCCAGTCGATATATAATTTCTTTTTTTATAAAATATATAACATTTATAATTAACATATCAAATATAATATATGATAATATATAAAATATAACAAATATATTATATAATAATATATTAAATATAATATTTAATAGTATATAAAATATAATATATTATAATATATCAAGCATAATATATAATAATATATAAAATATAATATATAATAATATATCAAACATAATATATAATAATATATCAAATATAATATGTAATAATATATCAAACATAATATATAATAATATATAAAATATAATATATAATATATAAAATATAATATATAATAATATATAAAATTTCTAAAAAATATATCAATTTCTGTGTTTTATGAAATTGTGCTTTTTTCTCATCTGGCAGCGAACTTGCAAAATTTCCCCGAGAATTACGCACCAATTGGCGTGTAACTCTTTCGTCACTTCGAAGTGTCGAGTATCCTTATACACAAATAGTCCGTCGGGATGTTATATAAGAACGAACAACTTTGTTTCTCGGATAAAGTCCCAGATGCTCTCTCTTTCGCGATTATTTTTCTGCTTCGTCTCGACGGCGAACGGTAAGAGAGAGAGAGAGAGAGAGAGAGAGAGAGAGAGAGAGAGAGAGAGAGAGAGAGAGAGAGAGGACAGGTGTGGAAAGCTCGATGTAGATTCGTCCGAGTAATACACCCACGATGTTCACGACTTGCCGAGGAGAGACGAGGGAGAGTGAGAAAAGGTTCCAGGTTTCGCGAGAATATGGACGGCGCACACTCGGTTGCACCCCCTCGAGGATAAAGTACGAGGGAGCAAAGGGAACGGAGGAGTATAGTGTGCGAAGAGGAAAAGGTGCCGAACTGCGAAGAGGACCAAGAGGATCGTGGCAAGGACTCCCGCGGCGAGAAGCCAAGTAAAAAACGACTGGACTTCTCTCTCTCTCTCTCTCTCTCTCTCTCTCTCTCTCTCTCTCGCACTTTCTCTCTTGGCGTCGTGCGACAATCCTGGTTTTCGAGAGATACGCAACGGGACGTTTTTCGAAATTATTATTATCCTTTTTTTTTATTTTAACGCCAATGGAAGAAACAAATCGTTTTAAAGGTCATAATAATAGCGATTCTTTGCGTATCGATTTCGACATGCGAACACGTAGGGACACATTTTATGAGCTTTTCTCGTGCGGTTTTAGAGAAGGAAGCAACGTTTCACAGCGTTTCTTCCCTCGTTCGAGACTCGTGGACTGAGAACAGGATTTTGCTCCTTGCGTATGCAAGTGTATGACTTATTTCATCGAGAAAAACAAAGAATAATAAGCAAAGGATTGATTTGTATAGAAACGACGGATCGCACAATTATTTATTGTTATTTGAAATAACAAATTATAATTATTCATTCGCGCCAAAAAAAAATAAAAAATTTCATCAATTCTTACTTATTGTTAGTCAGAAGACATTGTATTTTGGTGTTTTATTTTTTATTATTGGTTCTTGTGTCAGATGATCAAAATAATCGTTTTGGAGAGTTTGAGCACCTTAACGAGTTTCTGAACGATGGAAAACGTGAAAATACGTTTTTTAAAACATTTGTTCGGAAAAATGTAAATATTTGAAAAACGGCTTTGTAATATTCGTGTTGTACGGGAAATTTCCGATTCGATGGCGATTTTACAAAGTCTTCTTGAAGGAAAAAAAATTGACCCGTGGCAGGAGCCAAGGGTCGACATTTATAATTTATTTTCGAGATTGTGTCGAAAATTGTTTTTGTCGACAAAAAATATTTTACAGGATGTTTAAGGAATCCAAAATTTCCCGTACAACACGAATATCGCATTTTCAATCTCGCTTTATTTCAATTTGTCGTTCAAAACTTCAAAAAATTGAATTCTACGTTTTTTCGTTTTTTAACGAACAAAATTTCAACAAAACAATTTTTTACAAGTCTTTTTCAACAGAAAATGAATTTCAAGCTTTCGAACTATCCCAAATCTGGAAGATTGATCATCCACACCACCGTGGGTGTTTTTTCTGCTGTTCAAACAAACTTCAAAAACTCCTCTTTCAAAATCGAAAATTTCCTTCAGATTTTAAATAAAATAAGCTCCTTCTTATTTCTTATCTCTGTACCATGCCTGCCAGTAAAACAATCCAAAAAACCTAAACACGTTCAACTTCCCATTTCAAGATTTCCTGCGTATCTCGAAAGAGCATCAAGCTGCCTCAAGCGTCCTACGTGCGAATTTATTTTCTAAAAAAATTGGCTCGCAGCAATGCATAATAGATATATATGTACAAGCTACATCCTTCGCGTATCCTCTGGGCATGCGCACCCGCGCACGCACACATCGTCGTACATCCCGCGAAGAGTCCGAAAAAGCTTCTTTTACGGAGGATAAGAGAGAGAAGAGCGAAGATGAGAGACGAAACGAGACGAAGTCTGATCCACTAATGGACCTTCCGTTTATGAATACGAATTATCCGGTGATAATCATCGTTGCTTCTCCACCCCCATCGTCCGATAATTGATTATCTCCATGTGCCACAGTATGCGCACAATTTCTCACTCTCACTTCGTTCCTACTATTAATGATAGCCAAGTGCATATAGCACCGTTTCTCGTTACTTTTTTGTTTCTTTTCTCGACATTCTTTTATTTCGTAAATTACACGAGCTGAGAAGCTTACGCCATTGTTCGACGGACCTACTGTATATAACATTATGTTGGTTCGTATACACGTATAAGTGTGTTATATACATGTAAGCTATAGTTAAGTACAAACGCCACGTGCTCTCCAAGAGAATAATGCGAGAGAGGGAGAGAGAGAGAGAGAGAATTCTCAAAGATAAAAGAGAAAGAGAGAGAAATTCTCAAAGCTAAAAGAGAGAGAGAGAGAGAGAGAAATTCTCAAAGATAAAAGAGAGAGAGAGAGAGAGAAATTCTCAAAGCTAAAAGAGAGAGAGAGAGAAATTCTCAAAGCTGAAGGAAAAAGAGAGCAAGAGCGAGAGAAAGAGAGAGAGAGAGTTAAGTTAAGTAGAAACGCCACGTGCTCGCCAAGAGAATAATGCGAGAAAGAGAGAGAGAGAAATTCTCAAAGATAAAAGAGTGAGAGAGAGAGAAATTCTCAAAGCTAAAAGAGAGAGAGAGAGAGAGAGAGAGAGAAATTCTCAAATCTAAAAGAGAGAGAGAAATTCTCAAATCTAAAAGAGAGAGAGAGGGAGAATTTCTCAAAGCTAAAAGAGAGAGAGAGAGAGAGAGAGAGAAATTCTCAAAGCTGAAAGAAAAAGAGAGCAAGAGCGAGAGAAAGAGAGAGAGAGTTAAGTTAAGTACAAACGCCACGTGCTCTCCAAAAGAATAATGCGAGAGAGAGAGAGAGTGAAATTCTCAAAGATAAAAGAATGAGAGAGAGAAATTCTCAAAGCTAAAAGAGAGAGAGAGAGAGAGATAAATTCTCAAAGTTAAAAGAGAGAGAAAGAGAGAAATTCTCAAAGCTGAAAGAAAAAGAGAGCAAGAGCGAGAGAAAGAGAGGGACGAGTAGTATACGCTATCTGGTTCACCATATAGCAAACGCGGCACGGGATTCACCGTGGAGCTTCTGCTGGCTGCCGTGGCTGCTGCAGAAAATGCTCGTACGGCAAAGAGAGCCGAGCGCGCAGCACCAGGCTCGACCGTAAATACGTTGGAATGCAGACGCGGTGCGGGCTGCTGCTGTTGCTGCTCCTGCTACCCGTGAAGGGAGCCAGGGTTGCTGCTGCCTCTCTCTCTCTCTCTCTCTCTCTTCTCTCTCTTCTCTCTCTCTCTCATTCGACTCGCGAGGGCTCTCTCCGGAAGGATGGACAGAATGAGAGGCAGAGAGAAGAGCGTGGAAAAGAGATACAGTGAAAGAGACAGAATGCATCTCGGTCGATGCACCAGGCAGGAGAGCAAGATCGAGCCACCCGTGGAACTTTAAACAAAAATACCAAAAGGTATTTTCCACCATTTGCGTACGTTCCACTCGCGATCATTACCATTCGTTAGACATCGTGAAAATAGACCTTTATTTTCATTTCTTTTTATTCAAATAAGACAAGAAGGGGAGAACTATTAGAACGATTTCGTGACCGGAAATGTAGCGACGTATAAAATTCGGGGCTTTATGCCCCTTCCTTCGTGCAATCGTTATTCTCCATCACTCGTATAGATACACGTGGAGATTAATTCGGGGGAATATGGCCCATGCCACAAAGACGAATTGTAAAAATATTTCAAGCTGTGTGACAATAAAACCGCTACAAGTTTAAAAAAACGTCTCACCTAACGTTTAAGCTAACACCTCAGAGCAATGTAGCATTCTTATAATTATAAACAAGTAGCTGAATCATTTATCACTAAACAGACTCTTGTCCTACCATTATTAATAAACAAACCCTTGGTCCACTTATTATCGAATCTAGACACGCTAGTTCTTATCACTATCACAAAATTAAATACCACCCTTCACCAGACCGACCCTTGGAATTCTCCCATCATCGAGTATTCCAAACCCAAACCCAAACCAGAGCAGGGACATGAAAGTTAGTTACTCTTGTGCCATCCTTTTGACGATTAACTTTAGTAACCCCGTGTATAGATTTGTTGTTTACGGACTGCAACCTTGTATCAGGTTTATTCTAAATAAACAACTGAAATAGTTTTGCTATGACAAAATTATTTTATATCTTGTTTCTTGTATACGAGTTCCTCAGGGAGTGTGACAGTGGAAATGATATTTATTTATTACCTCCACTGCGTTAATTCATAAATAACGAGACAAATTTATATAAACCCCCGGATCTTATTGACATTCCTTAGAAAAAAATGGTGCGTTGGAAAAAATTGATGTCGCCCTTTTTGATAATTTATGAAGGTGGTCCATATTACCCCAATTTTGTACAATTCTTGGAGACGCACGCGAGGTAACGAAAAAAAGGTGAGCTATCCATCGAATTAGAAGTCGACGAAGCGCATATCCGTGATCCACGCTCTATAGAACATCGTACATCGTTTATACGTACGTATTAACGTGAAATCGTATAGGTATAATTTGGTAAATTCGTTGATGCGCGTCCGTCCCGACACTCGTCCTCGTCGTAGCAGTCTTCCTGGTCTTCTTTAGTTTTGCGTCTTCGTGAACGTTCGTTGGCGAGAGAAGAGTCCGAAAGAGAAATGAGAGAATGGAAGGAGGGAGGGAGAGATAGCCGGGGCGTTTAACATAAATATTGCTCGAAAATATTTCGACGTGGCTGGCGGGACGACCGCCCGCCGCCGGCTGATCCGCGCTCGCTGACACGACGTTAATTGAAAGCACGGGGTCCGGGCTTCCCTCCCCCTCTTCTCTCTCTCTCTCTCTCTCTCTCTCTCACTCTATATATTAATATATATCTATAGACTCAGCGAGAAGAAGAGAGAGAGAGAGAGGGAGAGGAGAGAGTGCCTAGCGTGTATATCGTGCCCGCGAGAGAACGAGTGCAAGGGATGCAGGCACCGGTAAGAGATGATGAGGGGCACAGAGGAGTTTGAAGAGAGAAAGAAAGGAGAGGAAAAAACGAAACGAAAAGAAAGAGGAGCGTGAAAAGAGAGAGGGAGAGAGGTCAGATTCCGGACTGGGAGAAAGAAACTACTCGGACGCAACCGACCCGGGCCAACCCAACACTGGAGTGGAGAGAGAAGGAGTGAGAATAAGAGTGAGAGAGGACTTTCGCAGCAGTCAAGGATCAGAAACGCGAGAGAAGGAGCGAAAAATGGACGTGTAGTGAGTTCGATGCAAAATGTTAGGCAGAAAGAGTAAGAGAGAGAGAGAGAGAGAGGGGAATCATCGGTGTGGCGCAAAAGGGAGAAGTCCGAAGGGAAGAAGACACGTGGTAGAGAAGGATGCGCGCGAGAAACGATCCGAGAAATACGAAGGTGGTCGTCATCTTCTCTTGGCAGTCGTCTCGGAGCTTCGAAGGATGCCGCGACGCGTCTCACCGTCGCGGGACAACACGCACGGCTTTTAAAATCGATGTGTGCCGCAGCTTTCTTTCTCTTCTCTCATATACTCCTTTTCAATTCTCTCTCGGTCTTGCCAGAGAAAACACAAGAATGAGAGAGGCAAAGAGAGAGAGAGAGAGGAGACGAAGATGAGGTTCAAGAGCAAATGGTGGGGGTAGAATAGGACGAGTGGTGGGGGTAGAAGATACGTAGGAACGGCAGAAAGCAGAGAGAAGATACAGAAGGAGCTGCAGAGGGCTTCTCCTCCCTTCTTCTTCTTCTCCACGGTGGCTATCCTCGGGTCCCTCTTCTCGGCAGGTTTACGACGAGCCAACGCAAACACGACACTCGCCCGCTAACTGGCCACCTAGCTACCGGTGCCCACAGCCAGAGAGAGAGAAAGAGGAAACGAACATCGACGAGAACTCTCTCTTCGGTACACATACACGCAACAGTGTATCTTTCCTGTGCCCGCGAGCGAGTCTCCGGATCTCCCTTGCGCGCGCATGCACTCGCGCAGGCGCGGTATCTAGTCGTCTTAGTCGCACCGTATCTGAAGCTTTGACGGTTTACCGATGAGAGGGACGGGGAGAAAGGGAGGCAGAGATGGAAATAATAAAATCAAAGCATTGCTTCTCTGCTACTGTGTACACCTCCTCCTCCTCCTCCTAGATGTATCTCGGACGAGATATACGAGACTACGAGTAAAACTAGAGTACGATGGAGAAAAAGCCGTATGTACTCCAGATGGCTATCGCGCTATCCCATCCCGTCTCGAGATCTCGTCGATCCTCCGACGGAAAGATATCTGTCCCGCGAGTTGTTCATTAGATTGAGTCAATGGCGACGACAGCAATCTCCCATTTATCCCGATAAACACATACGCACGCACGTACGTGGAACAAAATTGTAAATAAATAGAAATTTGTTTACAATTTTTTGAAATTGTAAAAAATTAAAGAATTGTAAACAAATTTCGATTTATTTACAAGTTTCTGAACTGCAGGAGGATAAAGAATGTTAGTAATCAATAAATAGTTTATGTTGTACGTTAAAATTAGGATTTTTGATATTAATTTTATAGCATTCTAATAATTTAATTATTTTTCGCGAAACGAAAACAATTATAATTGTCCAGTTAAATAAAATTTTCCATGTGAATTTTATATCATTGAAATAATTCAACATGAAAAATTAGATTTAATTTAATTATTTAATAATTAATTAAATTAATAATAATTTAATTAAATAATAATTAATTAAATTAACAATAATTTATTAAATTATTGGAATGATATAAAATTAACATGAAAAATTGGACTTAATTAGAGAAATTATTAACTTAATTGTTTTCTGGTACGACCTTGCATATTGTTGTCGAAAAGATTTCTCACGAGAAGGAACTAATCAACTTCCACTTGAATTTCTAATGTTCTTTTCCTACCGCGCTTAAATAATTTTCAACATTCGTACACGCACGTTTCGATCGTTTCTCGTGCGATGTTTCAATGCCGAGTGTAGATCCGCGTAACGGGGAATTCTCCTGTGGTAAGGCCGGTAGACGATAAGCATGTAAATTTCGGCACGAATTTCGATTTATTCTGCTATCGTTTCTTTTTTATTTATCGTTTTATTATTATTATTATTATGTTTTTATAGTTATTTTATAGCTCAAATATACGACGGCGATGTCGCGAGCGGTATCGTTTGCTAAGTACGAGAGGGATTCTATCGTTCGAGTTGAGAGAGAACGCGAGAAACGTTCGAAACAAAATTTATCCTCTTGCCAAGGACCTTCAAAAATTTAGCTAGTTTTGATAAAATGGATTTTATTAACGCCGACTTTTATATCCCTCGATTAACTTGTACACCCCCTTTTTCATGCTTCACATACTTTTCGTCCCGACGTTCATTAACATCCCCTCAGTACTCTCCAAGGATATTCAGCTTACCTGAAACAAAAACAAAAAACAATTTTCTGTTATTAATGTCGCGATAATAAATAAACAAAAAATAATACTTAAATCTCAATCCAAGCAAAATGAAAGAGAAAAAAACAAAAAAGACAGAGGCATTGCTCGTTATAAACAGATCAAGAAAAATCGTGAGTACAATTTCACGAGAGATAATGACGGCGACAGTGTCGTAAAACGAAGTGAGAACGATCGTCGCGTCGACGGCGGCGTTTTGTTTTCGAAGCTCGAGGTCGCAGTTTTATGTTTAAGGTCCTTTCGCGCGAATAAATAAATATGCGAGAGGAGGTAAGAGATGAGGAGGAGTTGTAGTAGGAGGAGAAGAAGAAGAAGAAAAAGGAGGAGGAGGAGGGTGGAACGAGAAGGGAGGGAAATAAAATAAGGAAGATCGAGCTGGATCCTCGTATGTAGCGAGAGTGCGAGAATATCCTGCGACGCGCGCGACTCCCTCGTGGCTGGTGTCACGTAGTTAAAGAAAGAAAGAGAAAGAACCAGGGGAGAGAGAGGGAGAGAGAAAGGATGATCATCGTCGCGGGAACGTTCGAGTCGAAGAGAACGGGACCGTCCCGCGATGCCACGACCCGTACACCCCCCGCTGGGCATTATTACACATTTAACTAATTTCCCTGTCTCGTAAAGTAGAGGAGAGAGAGAGAGAGAAGAGTGCGGGGAGGAGGGTGAGTATAGACGCCCAGGTCCCTTGGCTCGTTGGTGAACGACGCAACAACGCGAGGCACCGCGCAAGTCTTTGGAGACCCGACTTGGTTCACCCTCCTTTTCTCGTTTCGTTTCCTCTCCTCATATTCTCCCATATTCGCGAGCGCTTTCTTTCTCTCCCGCAGCGTGTCTCGTTTCGTTCCGAACTCAAACGGGCTCCTCTCCCTCTCTCTTGGCGCGCGGTTGCATCTCTCAATATACAGAGAGCGGCTGACCTCTCACCTTGGTGGTCCGAGATGGAGCGAGCAACGGCGGGGTCGAACAGGGGGAGAAGCGCGCACTCCCGCGAGAAAGAGGGAGGAGGGATGGAAGTATCACCTTCCGGCACGCGCGCGCGCGCGTTGACGAGGCTCGAGCGCTTTATTTCATCGTTATACAAATTTTAACGCCCTCCTCGTTCGCCTCCGGGCGCATTATTATATGAACTGTCCGCTCGTTCCGTCGGTCTCTCTCATGCTTTGCCGTGTCGAACCGCCGAGTACGCGGTAAACACGTCGCAACATCCTTTCGTCATTGTAAATACTTTTTTTTCTTCTTCTTCTTGTTTTCTTTTTGCTTCTCCCCTTCTTGAGGGTCTTGCGGGTTTTTCACCGAGGAGAGGAGAGAAGGAGGAAGGAAAAAGATACAGTCAACGCGGTTTCTAGGTGTAGGGGTACGATAAGAGGGCGGTTAATGATGATTGCTTCGGGGAAACAAGAGAACCGTGGCGCCACCAGTACGCGGACGAAAAGTGAGACTCGCACGCATCACGCACGGTTTGAACCCTCGGATTCGCTGCAAACTCACTCTCTCTCTCTCTCTCTCTCTCTCTCTCTCTCTCTCTTGTTCTACCCCCTTGCCCCTCTCTTTTATCTTTCTCACTCTCTCTCTTGCGATGTTGTATATATGCTCATGTACGCGAGGTAGATAAACGAGGCCGCACGCAAGCGGAACGCGGAACGCTCGTGTATGTACGTGTCTGTACGCGTGCGAATTAACTCGACGTTACTCGACAAAAATCCGCTATTTCGAAGATTTCTTCGTTCGGGTTTCTCGGTCTCGTTTTTTGAAAAAAAAAAATAAAACGACAATGGCTAGCTGCCACGCGAACTTGGCTCCGGAGTTTTGGAGAATGGAGACGAGAGAGAAGAAGAAACGAAGGGAGGAGGGCACCGAGGGAGAAGACTCGTCGATGAGGTTTTGTTTTTTCTTCCGTCAGCTTCCCGCTGGATCTTCCTTCGAAGAGGGAAGACCAAGAGACAATTTAAACAGCTCGTTGGCGAGTTGTGGATGATGATCGACGGACATCAGAGTCGACGGGAGAGAACCGAGGATTTTTTTCAAACCCTCAACCTCCTCCTCCTTCGACTCTTTCTTCTCTTTCACTGTTGCGAAGCGAAGAATAACTCTCGTTATTTAACTTTTTTAGTGGCGAATGGGCCTTCACGCCTTCGTCCTTTTTCGTTTTGTTTTGTTTCAGGAAAACGTCGGGTACGGCATTATGGCACGTCATTTTAGAAGGTGCTTCGACGCCCTCCTCCAACCGTGGGCTAGCATGATCCTCGGACGTACGTTCCTCGAAATACTCGATTTACAAGATGAAAATTGCATAATGAGGCAGGGTAATCAACGTCCTAAATGCAAACACGCCTCGGGACGTCGTAACTTTTTTAAATCCATTTTTTAACATCAACATCATCATCATCGTCAGGGTTTGTTCCATTCGGTTAGCCAAATTGACTTAAATCTAATCGTTGAAGAATTACCGAGCTCTACCCAGCGATAGATCGAACATAATTAGGCATTAAGTTGATGACACATTGGTTAAAAAGTGTTGCTGTTTATCACCGAGCAATTGCGAGAAAAAACCTTTTAAAACAAGGTTCAGCAAACAATGCGATACCCGAGTGTGAGAGAGCTCGAGGGGCAGATAAATTACCAGTCTCAGAACCGAATTTCATTTCACGATGTTAGTAATAGAACAAGAGTGTTGTTGGTAATAGTAATAGTTGGCTTCGGAGCTTGGTACGGTTTTTTCCTTTTTTTTTTCACGCCCACACTTGGCACGCTGCGAGTAAGGCAGCATGCGCGCGCTGCCCGCGATCATTCGCTCGTGGTGTGCGCCATTAACGTTTCCTCAGGTACCCCTTCGGCGCGGTAATTCGAGAGGAATAATTACGGGGGAAGAGAAAAATACCACTGCCGGTGCTCACGATGAAGAAAAAGAAGATAGAGAGAGAGAAATAAGGGAGGGTGAAGGGTGGAGTGGAGAGGCCCCAGTAGTTGCAACAGCGGTTACGTAGCGAGAGAACTGAAGAGGAGGAGGATCGTTGGTAGATATATATACGTATATGTATATACACGTATGTTATATAGCTTTTGCCAGCATGTCATTGCGCTGTGTGGCACCCGAGGGCTCAACAACGGCCCCGCACAGCTCGCAAGAAACGGCTCCGCGAACTCCCACCCTTCCTTCCTTCCTCATACGTTTCTCTTTCACCTCTTTGTATCTCTCTTTCTCTCTCTCTTTGTGTCGTTCATTCTCTCGTGCGTCTCTTCCTCTTTCTTCTTGGCGCTTATCCGCTAGGTCGGAAGATCCTTGCGGCAGAGCGCGTACACACGAACAGTTCAGAGCGCGTACAGTGGCGTTATAATGTTCCTCGTGTACAATGCGCGTCATTAATGCCACTGCTGACGTTCCACGAATTGTTTTTTTTTCTTCTCGTATCACGCTGCGCGGAAACAGCATTGGCGAATCTCGAAACGAAATAACCGATGCGAGTTGCCGAGTCGGTAGGTGGAAATTCGAACCGTCGCGCCATCTGTAAGATTTCGACGGCGACACTTTGAACTAATATTAGTACACATCTATGCCGCTCGACAGCGAGCTTCGTATCTCGTTACACGTCGACCGTAGAATGAATTCGTGTGATCTCAGAGACGTTAATGCGGATCCGGTTCGCCTTTGGCTCTTTGGGGTTACTCCTTACCCCCGCTCGCCCTCTACAAACCCCCATGAGTTTGAATTTTCTCCGCTGCATCCAGTAACTCCGGCTACCGGGGTATATAACATTGGCAGTAACGCTGTGTATGCAAAAGTGGTAGCACACGACGACACGACGGATGCAAACTTAGGCAGCGTGGAACACAGCCAAGCAACCAAGCGGGGCTACCGTACTTACACGTTGCAAAAGCCCAGGGTAGACAAATGAGCTGCGCGTTCTACATAGATCCTTTCGTGGAGATTGGATCGAGTTTCGTATGGCGTCGTGAGAGAAAAGAGTGTGGTATGAGAGCTGTCGTGCGATATAGAGGGGGGAGCTCACCCGTGCAAGGGAACCAAGAAGAGAGTATATTTATTTCTTTGGCTCGTTCGCTCTCTGACTCATGGCCCCCATCCGCGTGTGTGTCTCGAGACAACACGTTTCATGGGAATAAGACAGTGTCCATAGAATCGCGAGGGACGAACTCCCTCATTGACTTCTTGGTCCAAACACCGCCAGTGCCACGAAACGAATTTGCATCGTTTCGGTTTACCAACATTATGCAGAGCGTATCTGGTTTTGAGTCGTGTGGCGGAAGTCGACCGAAACGCCGTTAAAGAGACGATTCATCCATCGATGCGACAGTCAGAGAGAGAGGGAAATCATAGGAACGCCTCTCTCTCTCTCTCGTTCACGTTTCTTGACGAATGATGGCGTCACGCGGAAATACCAAACGATATGAGCTTCTTCGTCAAGCAGGAGTTAACCCGAGAAGTAGATGCGGTTAGAACGGTGGCGCGTACGAAGAAGGTGAGATTGGAGAATTTGCACGAAGTTTCTCCTTCTTCGCCTTCTTCATCTTTTCTTCCTCTGTGTGTAGCGAAGCGATTACCTCGCGTAACTCGAAACTCGAAGAACTACGCTGCTTCTCTTGTGGCCAAGAAGAGTCCTTCCCTCTTTCTATCCTCTTTTTTTTCTCTCTCTCTCTCTTTCTATCTCGCTTCAACCTTGGATATTCCGTTATATTCCTTCTCTCCTAGCTCTCTCTCTCTCTCTCGCTCACTCACTCTCTCTTGCGAGAGAGAATGGAAAATGGCATCAAGAGCTATTGAAGAAGAGGAGAAAGAAGAAGAAGAAGAAGAAGAAAGAGACTGAGAAACAGCAGCAGAATTACGTCAACGATGGAAACCCAAGCGAATCCACTGACATCACACAAAGCATGCATGAGGGTATAGGAATGATCGGAGTGAAGCCAGCAGATATACGTACAGCTTCGAAGAAGCTCGGAGTTACCGCTCATTGTTGCGGCATGCTGCGGGTAATATACGCGCCCACGAGAAAGGAAGAGAGGAGACGAAAAGGAGAAAAAGGAGAGAAAGAGGAGGGAGGGGGTTGTCGGAAAAATCAACGAGACCCGGTTGCATAATAGTCCCGACTGTACCTAGCGCGGAAATATCTTTGCTCTTCTCTCCCCCCGGTTAGCTAGTCGGTACAAGGCGAAGTGAGAAGTGGCAAGAAAAAGAAACGGCTCTTAGTCGTGTGGTTGCATTCGCTAAAGACAAGAAGAGAGGCGAAGAGGGGAAATGCAATGAGGATTATCCTGAAGAATTGATGTTGATGTAGGAATAAGAGGGCACCGAGGAAAACGAAATGGAATGGAATGAGGAAGAGCCGGCATGCGGAGTCGAGTAAAGAAAGGATAGTAAGGAGAAACCAGGGGATAGAGACACGAGGTGAGAGTAGGATGCTAGATGAGTCTGGAAGAATAAAGGACGTTCTCGTGAGAATGAGGGAGTGAGAGAATGAGGGAGAGAGAGAGACAACGGATAAAGAATACGTAAAGATTTAGGATGTGCCACGATGAGGCGCATGCGCAAATGTTAGAGGAGAGCATCGCGTACGTGCATGTACGATGGACACCCGGTACCGAACTGCGTAGCGTTGGAGGAGCGGAGTGGGGGGATCTACCGCGCATGCGCCTCGGTCGCTGTATAACGGAGCGAGAAGTGGGGGCAGGGGGAAGAGAACATAAGAGGGCAGAAACAAATACACTGTTTGTTTCGCGGAGACACGCGGCGGAGGATGAGGACGACGACGACGACGAGGAGGAGGACTTCGGAGGTCCGTTTCTCTTCATTGCATGGCTACCGGAGCAATGCCATCAGTGGCAGAAACGGCGTTCAACGAAAGATAGAGGGAGAGAAGGGGGTGGAAGAATCATTGCGGGGATAGCCAAAGCGAAAGCTCACCAGGAGAGGATCGGAAGAGAGGAGAGGCTGCTCGAGTTCCTGGCTTGAATGCAAATGAGACAAGCCGCGACCAGTTAAGCATCGGTGCCACCAGAGAAGTCGTCCTGTGAGATCCATCCTCCTCTCTTTGCTCAAGATTCTCTCTCTCTCCCTCTCTCTCTCTCTCTCCCCTCCCTCTCATTTGGCGTTGCTCCGTTTCGCGACGATCTCTCGTCGTCTCTACGGTCTCTCTTCGTCTCTCTCTCTCTCTCTCTCTCTCATTTTCTTATGGCACAAAGGATAGAGTCGGAGGGAGTCTGTGACCAATGTTAGGATGAAGAAGAGGGAGAGGGAGGGAGAGAGCCATAGTTCTGGCAGCGTTCGTTGCCTTGGCGTAAACACTACCGGGTATCGAGAGAATTTTATGAAAACCCCTTGCTTGGTGAAGAGGGAAAGAGGATCGGGATGGAGAACGACGGAGTAAATACGATTCACGGAGATCCTTAGGATGTCTAACGAGAAAAGCCCTATAACGCTCGATTCTATCCACTCGGTATAAGAGAGCAAGGAGAACAATGTCAAATTCCTCGCGAAACGCTTTCCTCGCTCCTTCCTACTTTGTTCTCGAGTCGGCTACCTTTCGCGCGAGAGCGCAAGCGCGGAGTGCCTTTTTACCTCCCACCCTTCGGATCCGCGCAGCCGCAAACGTTCTTCGCGTTCCCCCAAGCGTGTTAGATCTCGCCGGTAGCCACAATACGATCGAGGCCCTTCGGGCCCAATGGATTTTCTATTATATCCAAAGAACTTAAGCGCCTCGACACGACAAGACCGGAAATACCGCGGGCGAGTGCAAGAGCGAGGCTCCCTTCGATGGAGCGTTCGAGGAAAATTCCAAACGATTCACCGCCGTTTCGCCGTGTTCTCTCCACTACTGGCTGAGAGAGAGAGAAAGAGAGATGATCACTCCGTCTCTCTCGATAATTGATTCCCGATAACAATGAGATTACGGCAACGTTGCGGAGGTGAATAATTCTTTCTTTTCCTCTCTTCGAACGCACGGGAGAGAAAATTCCGTCTTGGCAATTGACGAAAGATCTTCGAATTGTATTATCGAATTCGGTGTTTCGTTGTTCGATCGCAAAAGAAAAACGAAAACATGAAAAAAGAAAGAAAAACAACAATCGAACGAGAGCTCCATTGTTTTTCTGTCTTATTTTCGCCAAAGTGTGAAAAAATATGTAGAAGCACGAGTGCCACACGAACGTGAAACTGCACGAGCGTGCTGAGCGAGGTAAATCTTCGACGAGGGAGTTTAAATATAATCGATAAGAATAATGCGAATGGAGAAATTTAGACGGTATGGTAAACGAGTCGAAGAGATCCAGGAAGCGCCGTGGGTCTTGCTCGTGAGAAAGAGAGAATGAGAGATAGAGACGATTCAACAGGGAAGAAGAGAACGTATATCGTGGCTGAGAGAACGGGGAAATCCCCCTCGCGCTCTTCGGTTCGCGTTCTCTATACCTTTTTTTCACTAGGTTCTCTTCCTTGCCCCTCAGACCTCGCATCTTCCCTCCTCCCTCCTCCCGCTTTCCTCTTACTCCTCTCTTTCTCTGCCTTCATACACCCGCATATATATACAGTGCGAGGAACTTTATAGCTCATGAATGAAACATGGGCTTACCTCTCGACGACAACGACGACTGAGACGACCGAGACGCGAGCCAGCGCACACGCGTTCTCGTGTGCTTCGACTAGTACGAAGTTACCAAGAGTTGTGCCACTCTATGCACAAGGAAAGGAAAAATAATAAATAAAAAAGAGGAAGAAAAGAACGAAGAGATTCGCGAATAGTCACGTTAAACTGGGGAAAAAGCTTGTCTCTCTTGCTATTTGAGCACTAGGCCGGTATGGTGGCGCTCTCGCGGTCGCACTTTGTACTAGTCGTTAATACTGTACAAACTAGGGTCAGCGCACACGCGTTCTCGTGTGCTTCGAGTAGTACTAAGTTACCAAGAGTTGTTCTACTCTATGCACAAAGAAAGGAAAAATAATAAATAAAAAAGAAGAATAAAAAAAACAAAGAGATTCCCGAATAGTCACGTTAAACTGGGGAAAAAGCTTGTTTTACTATTTCAACACTAGGCCGATACGGTGGCGCTCTCGCGGCCGCACTTTGTACTACTCGCTAATACTGTCCAACCCAAGGTAATACCTTTCCTATAAAAATGTTACAAGGATGAAATTTTTAAGGAAAGAATATATTCGTATTAAAATATTACGAAATTTCGAATCGTAGAATTCCATGGATTAAATACAAAATTCATTCGGGAATAATACACGTCGCGTAATTCAGCGCTATGGGAATTAAAAATTCGGAGTGATTAAGTGCGACAGGGTTAAATATTGTTGAAGCAACGGCGGCGTTTATATAGAATGGTCCATATTCCCCGAGCTTCGAGGTTCGTACGTGTGCGAAGTTGAAATTTAACATGCGGTGAAGCGTACAACCCTTAAATTCCACGCAGCGTGATATCGTCGGTTCTATCTATTCTCGCGTTTTGCAACGTATACCGCGTACACACACATACACGTATCGTATAATATAAAATAAAATAATATAATATACCGTACGAGCGGACGGTTTAAAATCGTATAACGTACGTATCTCGACCGAGGATCCGAGGTGATAATAATAATTTCTTTGGATCTCGTTTTTTTTGCCTTCGTTTATTTCTCTCTTTTCCTCTTCCCCTTCGTCTTGATTTTTTTCTACCCTCGCGAGATTAAGAGTGAGAGTCTTCATTTCGTATTTCTCTCTCTCTCTCTCTTTCTCTCACTGTCCGACGTCTCTCGTTATTCATACAGCAACGGTAGAAACGTCGTAATCGTTAATAAGACGAAAGAGATTCAGCGTGGGACACACAAATGCCGGGTAGAAAATACGTAGAAATCGGACGCGAAGAGTTCGCGACCGGTGAGCGCATCGAATGGAGACCTGCCGCGTTTTGGACTCGGCTCGAAAGCGCGCCCCCTGGTCGCGAAAGCGAGAAAGAGAAGAGAGAGGAAAAACCGAGGTCCGGACAACGAGTGTCGTAAATATGAGGCGAGGAAGCCACAGTATGTATGTGTGAGAGAGAGAGAGAGAGAGAGACAGAATAAGAGAGCCAAAAGTTTCTCTCTCTCTCTCTCTCTCTCTCTCTCTGCCGGGTATTTAACCGGTTAATGGCGGGGTCAAACGGCAATAACGTAGCGAAATAATCGTAAAAAAGGAGGTTGCTTCACCGTGTAGGTAGCCTCGTAACGAAGCTCGAATCTCGACAAAAAAAGAAGAAACAAAACAAAAAAAACAAAAACTCAAAACCCCAGCGAACAAAAACGACAATCTCGTTCCGAATGAAATTTATCGAATTCATTTTCGTTCGAATTCCTCGTTCCGTACCAAGTTCGATATATCGAAGCATCGAGAATCGATGATCGAAATTCTCCACAGCGTAATCTCATCGTCGCATTTGTTTAATCCCCGTGCAATTCGCACTCCCGCGGCTAGTTTGGCGAAAGAATGAGAGAAACGGAGACGCGGTAATGATGATGTTACGTTACGCGACGACTAGGTAAACACGACGTTGACGCGCGAGTATATAAAATTCCAACGAGTATCTCGAGGCCTTTTCTCGCCTTACCTTATCTCGCACCCACCAACGTTAGAGAAAAAGCTATTCGCGTCGTTAGTCGATCACCCTCTCCTCCCCTCTTTCTCTTACCTTACCGATCTCTTTTCTGCCTTTGGCTTTTTATCGACAATCGTACCGGCAGGCTCTCCTCGACCTACTATACCATACCTAGCAGCAGGCTAAAGCCAACGGGCCGGCGCGTATATAATAGGTACGGCCAGCTGAATTATGTGGTTGGCTACCACGATCATCGTACCGATTTAATAAGCATATCGCGAGACTCTATGATTACGCGAACGAACGAACGAGGAAGAGAGAAAGGACGAAGGCGTCGAGACACATATATGCCCATCGCACCCCTCCCTTCCCCAACCCCTGTGTATATTCTCGCTCTCTCTCTCTCTCTCTGTCTCTATCTTCTTATCTCTCTCCCTCTCTTTCTCTCTTCCTGTCTGCCCACCTTCCTCTCTCCTCGCTCTTCGTACACATAAGTCTTCCTCGTTGCGGCGCACAGCGAGGACCGTGTGCGCGTTGAATCGAGAGTCTCCGAGGGGCGGGCGAAGAGGGCGCATCTTTATTTCCAATTGGATCTCCACGGCATCGCGGTAATCTTAATTGGGGAGAGCAACTCTCCGCGCGCATATACACACACACTAGTGTGCGTATGTATTCACGTACGAGAGTGTACGAAGCGAAGGGAGAAACGAGAGTAAGAAAAAAAAGGAAAGGAATGAAAGGAAAATAAAAACAAGACAGGAAAAAACAAGGGGGTGGAATATGCGCGAGAGGGGTTTCTGAAGCATCTGGTTTTTCGTTCCAATAACGATCTCTCTTCTCGAGGCTCGGAAGTGTATCGAAAGTTTCTTCGTGGATCGATGGTAACGTAATATTTACGGAGGAATTTTATACCAAGTTTGAAAAGATTGGTAGAGACGTTTTTGTTTTTAAGAATTATTCAACAGTTTTGTCTCTTTTTTTCGGGACGCAAAATGAAGGAAGATCGAAGAATGTCGTAGAATCGAGAGAGAGAGACAAAAATCGAAGTGGACTATTTTCTCGCGTTGACTTTACGTCAAAATGGCTGGTTAGTTTCGAGTTCGTTTTGTCGTATTTAGGGTGGTAGTATAGCGCAGTTCGAAGGGCACGAAGAAAGCAAGGGGAACGTAAGGATGAAAAAGAGAGAGAGAGGGGATGAAGAGAAGGGAGCGGGGGGGGGGGGGCTATAGGGTAGCTCTATAATCATGATTTAGCCGTAATTACATTTATGACCCACTTTGCCCTCGTAAATTGTCCACGAGAGAGGAGAGACAGAGGAGAAGCAAAAGGAGGAGGAGGAGGAGGAGGAGGGAATGAGGAGAGAGGAGGTTGGCTCCACCGCTGTTGTTATTACACGCGTGTATATCAGGCTACGTAAGGACGACGAGAGCGATCCTTTCTCACCTACCTTTTTTTTCTATACGCATCGTTATTAAGAGCCTGATTGGTAAACGTAGAGTGAAGATCCGAAGGGAAGTTTCTTTCTCTCTCTCTCTCGCGCACACGCCGGTCGAGAGATCGACCGGCATAAGGTGAATTCAACGACGAGATGAGAAAGATGAGAACGTCGGACGAGACGACGAGATGCATTTTCGTCTCCTCGCTCGTGTATACCCTCCTTTTTTTCGACCATACGGAAAAGTGTTATCGCATGCGAAAAAGAGAACGCGAACGAGAACCTCCCATGGCTATTACGCGCAATCATTGCCCTTGTATTAAAACCCATCCCTCCTCCCTTACTCTCTCATCGACTCTCGAACTCCTCCTGGTAACAAAATTTCGTTCCTATCTTCGTCGCGTCGAATTGACCAAAATGACAATGCTAAAAACTGTATCGCATGTACGAAATAACGAGAAGTGATAAGGATCTTTCGTTTCGGCGTTGGCGTGCTCGAGCCCGATTAGCCCGAGGGCGAGGGGTTGGAAAGATTGAAAATAAAACGTCGCGAGACGAAGAAGAAGAAGAAGAAGGAGAAGAAATTCTTGGAACGAGGGCGGAAGTAGAGGGCGTTAGGTGTCTACGTGGTAAAGCGACCGATGAATACGTTGGAAAGTACTCCGCCTCTTTCATCTTCCATCAACAACGAAGAGGTTTGCGAGGACGAAATCTACGTTTCTCTCCTGTCGGCAATGCTAGCATCCGATTAAAGTTGTTCTAGAAAGAGAGAGATCGAGAGAAAGACAAAAGTGCACTCTTTTTCGAGCAGGCTCTGGACGATAGCCGCAAACCCGAAGAGGAGTGAGGAGCCGCGACCAAGCAGCAGGGAGGAACACGGACGCATTCCTGCAGGCACCGATGACTCCAAGTCCCCATTGGCTGTACGCCCGAAGAAGCGTCACACCGGTTGGCCACCTTAATAATACGGTACGGACTCTCTCCTCTCTCTCTATCTGTTTCTCTGTCGCTCTACCTCTCCTTCCTCCCTTCGTACGAAGAGAAGAGCAGCGGGCAAAAGGAGGGCTACCAAGCCCACGTAGGATGCTCTCGCTCCTCTTCAACCTCGTCGTTCCCTCCTTTTCCTTCGAGCGGAGTTTTGCGTTTATACATTTCTACCGGACGTACGTTACGTACGCACTCGAGATTTTTGGACGATGAATGCGGGAAGGAACATTATTTTCTCATAGGTCGTATACGCGAACGACATTCACGTGACACGAGATCGAATTCCTTTTGATTACGAACAAGATCGTCGTTGTAATTATTTCATCCTGAAATAAATAATTTTGTCTCGTCGAATGCGAGTCTCGGCGAAAACGTTAACCGAGACGTCGAGGGTCCTCGACTTCGTAATAAGAGAAGAGAGGAATGAAGAAGCGAGAAGAAGAGACGAGACCGAATAAAAGAAGAAGAGGAGGATGGTTAAAGTAGGTGGGCCGGAAAGAGGTAGGCGGTTGGGTCGCGAGGTACGCCGAAGAGGAGCGAAATAAAAATCCTACGAGGGCTGATAATACGTTTCGAAACAATTACACCGTACTCGAGGGTCCCTTCGCGAGACGAAGAAGAGTTTCGTCCGCGAAGAGACGAGAGTGTCGGGAAGCGTAAAAGCCTCGTACGGATCGTTGGACATTTCGCAAGTTTCGGGACTCGTTTGTTAGCCCTGGCCAAAAAGTCATTACGCTTTTTTTTTCATCCCTCGACGAGATGGAAAGAAATCAAGCTTCTTTTCTTTTCTATCCTCGATCTAAGGACGAAACTTCAACTCTCTAAATCTGAATTAGTGGAATTTCACTAAATTTTAGTCATATTTTACTAATTCATTTAGCGAAAAGTGGGTCACTAATGATTAGTGAAAAATCACTAATTCGATTAGTCAAAAATGATCGCTATAAAAATTAGTGACATTTGACTACGCAATTAGTAGTCAGCATAGCTGATACGTTCATGCACCAGCCGATTGTAATTCTTCACGCGAATGATATGTAATAATCTCATACGTACCGACAAGAAAACGAAACGTTCATACACTTTTTGCTTTTCCCCTTAAAACTTTTATAAAATACGATTCGCCGTTTCGCACTGCGCATGAACTCACTGACATGAGAAAATGACGTCTCCGACATCACAATGGCAGAACAAAGAAAGTATCGGGTGGGGAGCTGGCGCCTGTGATTGGTCGATCACTAAGTCCTGTACTAATTGATTAGTGATCGTGTAATATCACTAATTAATTAGTAAACTGTATTGACTAAATAATAGTCAATCATACTACTAATTTGCTTCAGTAAGCCTAATTGACTATTTTTTTTACTATTCTATCAGTGAAACGGTGCGTTAATCACTATTTCACCAGTGGAACATGCATTTACTAATTGAATTAGTCAATTTTTCACTAATTCAACTTTAGAGAGTGTGATTGGTCGATCGCTGAGTCCTGTACTAATTCATTAGTGATCGTGTAATATCACTAATTAATTAGTAAACTGTATTGACTAAATAATAGTCAATCGTATTACTAATTTGCTTTAGTAAGTCTAGTTTACTATTTTTTTTACTATTCTATCAGTGAAACGGTGCGTTAATCACTATTTCACCAGTGGAACATGCATTTACTAAATGAATTAGTCAATTTTTCACTAATTCAACTTTAGAGAGTGTGATTGGTCGTTGGCTGAGTCCTGTACTAATTGATTAGTCATCGTGTAACATCACTAATGAATTAGTAAACTCTATTGACTAAATAATAGTGAATTATATTACTAATTTGCTTTAGTAAGCCTAATTGACTATTTTTTTAGTATTCTATCAGTGAAACGGTGCGTTAATCACTATTTCATCAATGGAACGTGCATTTACTAATTGAATTAGTAAATTTTTCACTAATTCGAATTATTTAATATTTTTAAAGTAACTTTCTCATTTCCAGAGAAATAGAAGAATAAATTCGGGGCGCTGAAGACTGTACATAAGGTTGGGGAAGAAGTTGATCCCGAAGTACGAAATGAGAAGAAATTATCGGGCGCGGGTGCGAAGCAATGTTTATGGTATCCGCTCGTTCTCTCGCTCGCGTGTATTGTCGGTTTCAATTCTCCCCGAGTATCGAAAGCCTCATTTTCTTCCCTCCTCTAACTATATACACATAGTACAGACACGCATTTCATCTCCGATACAAATGTATCATTACGTAGCCGAAGCAGATCGAATGAGACGAAGGGAGAAGCTGGGGTGAGGATGGTAGTTTGGAAGGGTTGATATAACCTCGATAATGATCGAACGCCTGAGAGTTCTCGATCCTTACATTTTCCCGCTGGACGATATGCGCGTGTAGTTGACCGAGCGAGTGCGCACGATCCGTACACTTTGTAAATAGGTGTCTCGGCGTAGAAAAGTGGATAGTTGGCACTTGTCGCCACGAGGGGTATAAATATCTCGTCGCGAATGCCAATACGCGGGGGTATAGGGAATAACGACTGATGATCTTCTCACGGATTATTGCTCGAGACTGTTGCGAATGGGAATGCGCGAAGAGCTTGGCTGCCGCCGGTTGGATCGACGCGCAGGGATGATCGCCGGGCGACAAGAAGCTTCGGCGAAAATTGCCCGGGACGAATGCTATTACTATCATCGTTATTATCATTATTATAATGGCATGGGATATAGCGGGATATGTTCTCTCGCGAGGGCTCGAGCCATCCGAGAGAGAGAGGGAGGGAGAGAGATGAAAGAGTGCGAGCACATCGCTCTCGCTCACTCCCTCAATCTTTTCCTCGTCTCGCTCGCTTTCTGCAGCCGCACTTTATACCGCGAGGGTCTCTCGTTCCTATATACGCGCGTTCTTCAGGTTCTCTCCCTTGCTCTCTCGCTCGCATTCACGGCGAACCAACATTACAGGTATGTGTATGGGCTCATACCGCGAAGGCCGAGCCCAGCTTGGACCGTCCAATAAAATCGGACGGCCGACAATTTTCGGTTACGCGTGATCTCATTAACCTGGCCGTCGAGCCGCCACTCCTCCTCCACCTCCTCCTCCTTCTTCTTCTTCTTCTTCTTCTTTTCATCTTTCTCCTCTTTCTTCTTCTTCGTCTACTTCGTCTTCTTCTTTTCCTTCCACTCTTCACTCGCCTTGGTCTCAGTTGCGGCAAGCCTCTCACAACCTCACCCTCTTCTTGTTTCTTCCTCTTCGTGTTCTTCCTCCTCCTCCTCCTCCTCCTCCTTCTCTTCTTCCTCTTCTTCTTATTCTATTTCTTCGGCTTCTCGTCCACTGCCAAGGTCCTCCTCCGCGGTCAAACCTTCACTCTCTTGCTTTCTCGATCTTCCTCCCTTTTCTTTCTCTTCATCGTCGTTGAACCGAGCGAATATAACGCCATGGTACAAGAGGATAGAAAGAACAGAAGCGGTCATCATCATCATTTCGAACGAATATACGTTCTCTAAACGAGAAAAAAGTCAGCTGGCGGATTTTGCGGTATCACCTCGGGAGCGTATCGTTTTTTCGAGGTACATTGTAATATCCTATCATTGCGAAATCTCTCCCTCTCTCTCTCTCTCCCTCGTGAGATTTATCGTCAGTGTAAAGTTATCCAGACGTTCGACGTTTGATCACGAAATATCCGCACTTCACCCTCGTAACTTCATTATCGGAAATTATTCATCCGCCTTTGCTGGATAATACAATGTACTCGTACAACGTGCGATGTATGCGCGTTAAACCGCAAATATCTCCCGAAGATTTTCACCTCACTTTCAACGCATACGATTCAGCCATATGAAAAAAACTCATCCAACGATTGAAAAAAAGTTACAATTTTTTATTCCTAATCTTCCTCTCTAAATGTGAATTAGTGAAAAATGGACTAATTCAATTAGTAAATGCACGTTCCACTGGGGAAATAGTGATAAACGCACCGTTTCACTGATAGAATAGTGAAAAAAATGGTATATTGGGCTTACTAAAGCAAATTAGTAATACGCAAATATCTCCCGGAGTTGTTGTCTCGTTTTCAACGCATACAAGTCAATCGTATGAAAAAAACTCATCCAGCGATTGAAAAAAAGTTACAATTTTGTATTCCTAATCTCGTTCTCTAAATCTGAATTAGTGAAAAATTAACTAATTCAATTAGTAAATGCATGTTCCACTGGTTGAATAGTGATAAACGTTTTTGACTAATCGAATTAGTGATTTTTCACTAATCATTAGTGACCCACTTTTCGCTAAACGAATTACTAAAATATGACTAAAATTTATTAAAATTTCACTAATTCGAATTTAGAGAGCGATCGATCGATTTCACCGCGTCCCGTAAGATCGTCCAAGGAATTTTCTATCGTAACCATAAGAATAAACTAAACGAAAACAAAAAATCCAAAAAAGTCTTTTGGAAATCTCCAAGTTCGGAAGATTTCGATAATCTCCGACAATCGCTCGAACCATTGAGGCGCATGCGTTATAATAAGCGCAATGTAACGTAAATTTGTTTTGTTTTTCGCCTTTAATCCCGAAGCGCGTCTTTTCGTCTCCCGATCTTGCCCTCTCGCGTATACGCTCGTTCTCGTCTCGTTTGTCTGGGAAAAAAGAGAAAAGAAAGTGTGGAGGGGGACACGTCTCTTGGACGCATATTCGACCAACCAATGTCGGGCGAGGCTCTTGACTCTTTGCGCATCCCCTCGTGATTGGGGTGCTCGCGGAGCGTACACACGATGTGCCCACCCGCTCGGTAAAGCGGTGGGGACATAATAATTTGGTAAAAGCAACAAGGCCACTGTGCGACCCCCCCCCCCCCCTCCTCACCCCCCATCCTCTCTCTCTCCTCGCTATTGCCGCTCTGCCAATCATCCCATCTTTATTCTCCGTGCCGCTGTACGCGGTGCGAAACCGACGTCAAAATGGCGGCGCGCTCGGACAGCGTGACGACGCGGCAATTTGAAAATTATTTATCTATATATAACGCGATCGAATCGAGACAAGCCGATGGTGAAATAAGTTTTTTTTTAGCGAACCGCAAGTTCGATATCGATAATTTAATGCAGATATGACGAAATCTTTCTGGGAACGAACTATATTACGCTGTTTTATTTCAACGAAAAAGAAACAAAAATGTATGAAAGCTTTTCGGACGGCTGGGTAAAAACGTATAAAAAAAAAATTAACAAAAAAAAAAATGAAAAATTATTAAAAGAAAAAAGCCTGAGAAACGTGGGGAATATACAGACAGGCGTTCGGAGCGTACAAGGTCCATCTCACTCGTAATACAGTATACGTCCGTTCGTGTTGGTGGCGCATGCGCGAAGTTGTACGGTAGAGGGCCTCGCAATCGCTCTCGGACGGCCGAGCAAACTTTGCGCGCGGAGGAAAGGATACACGTCTCGCTCGATCCGGCAGCGTAAAGATGGTCGTGCGAGATAGTGTAGAGTTAATAACGGACGGCCGGATAGACGAGAGAGAAAGAGAGAGAGAGAGAAAGAAGGGAAAAGAGAGGCGGATGAGATGAGGGAAGAGCACAACGTGCCTGTATGCCTGGCTATGGTGAATCCCGTAGCAGAAGCAAGCAGAAGCAGAAAAGCAGCAAGAGAAAGAGAGAGAGAGATGAGAAGCTGCGCGCGCGGTTGAGACCGATCAAAACCGCACGGACATTTTGCGCTCTGCCATAACAACCGAGTAGACGCGCCTTCTTACAAGCATTACTACGCTTTATCTTTGTTGGACCAGATGATGGGATACGGATATATACTTGCTCTTACTCTCTCTTTCTTATTCTACCTTATTCTCTTTTCTTCCATCCTCTCTCTCTCTCTCTCTCTCCCACTCACTTCTTCTCTATACCACCTACTTCTTCAATTCTCTTCATCCTCGAACCGACCCCCATCGTCCAAACGAGAATGAACCTTCGACTGCGATATCCTTACCAACCCCCTTGTAACCAGCAAACGCATTTCGATCGCATAATATCCTTCGCGAGAGAGAAAGAGAGAAACAGAGAGAGAGAGAAGGAACGTTTAATCTCCATAACGGGCCGTGCCCGTTTATAAAGAAGAATAAGAAGCCTAACAAAGTGTTTCAAGCCTCGACAAGTGCTCTACGACAATTATACATTAGCACGGTGTGTATGAAAGACTCGGAGCGACCCGTGTACGTGCCACTTGGAATGTGAAAACCTGTTTTCAACGACAGAACGAGCGAGAGAAAGAGAGAGAGGGAGAGTAAAAGAAAGAGAAAGAAGGTACGACTGTTCTCTCAAGGAGCGAACGATCCACTGTGACGACTGCACGTGCTTAATAAACTGTCATAGACGAGGTAAATTAATGCCTGCGTGCTCCAGATTTGTCACCGGTGTTCCGCAACCGCGAATTTCGCATTCGGTGCGTGACGATCCCCTGGCCTCTCCTCGCCTCTCTCCCTCTCTCGTTGATTCGTTCGCCTAGAACTCGGGTTCGTGAAAATTCCGGACGACGAGAAACTCCGACGAAACGTGCGAGGAAACGAAGAGAGAAACATAACGTGAGATTGGAAATGAAATAGATTTGTCAACGGTGTTCCGCAACCGCGAATTTCGCATTCGGTGCATGACGACTCTTTGCTCCCTTCTCGATCTTTTGTTCCACTCGTTGGTTCGTTCGTTCAGGATTCAAGATTGACGAGAATTCCGGGTGACGAGAAACTTGGACGAATCGTACGAGGGAACGAAGGAGAGAAAAAAAGAACAATAGGAAAAGAAGAAAAAATCGTGAGATCGGAGAAAAAAAATAGTTATGCGAAGAAATTATATGAGAAATAGGCTCAGGGCGGTAATCGTAATAAATATGTATATAAGTGTAGCCTCTTCTACCGTTGGTATGCAAAGTCACTATATAATATTCTCTAGAATGAGAGATTATGCGATACTGAAAGAGAGGGAGAGAGAAAGCAAAAGGGGGAGGGAGGGGGGGGGGGGGGGGGAGTGAGTGAGTGAACTAACAGACTCCAGCTAGTCTCCTGCAGCATGTGGAAACTCGCTGGGTGATACAAGGTGCAACGATCCGTTAACGGCACTCGGCAGAACTCGGTCCACGTTGCAGATATTCCGAGCTCATATACGAGCTGCCTGATTCAACAAGCTACGTGCTCGATACATTCGTAGTATACGATACTCGTGAAAATACGGAACAGTGGAGAAATATTTGTAGTCGAATGTACTTGGATACAAAATTTTTGAAAATTTTGTTGCACAGTTAGCTTGAATTTTTTTTATTTAGAATTATTCCAGGTGGTCCAATTTAGCAGCCATTAACGATTGTAACTATAATATTGGCGGTAATTACTACGTTCATAGTGTACGATACTCGTGAAAATACGGATCAGCGAAGAAAGGATACAAAATTTTTGAAAATTTCATTTCAAAGTCATCTTGAATTTTTTGTATCAGAATTATTTCACGTGGTCCAATTTAGCAGCCATTAACGATTGTAACTATAACATTGGCGATGATTACTACGTTCATAGTGTACGATACTCGTGAAAATAGCGACCAGCGAAGAAATATTTCTACTCAAATTCACCTGGAAACAAATTTTTTGAAAATTTCATTTCAAAGTCATCTTGAATTTTTTGTATCTAGAATTATTCCAGGTGGTCCAATTTAACATCCATTGGCGGTTACAACGTTGACATCGTGAAAAAAGGAAAATTAGTACCTCTGTCACGTTTCCACCCTGTCGATTTACACAAGCCAGGACACCTCGTGTCGGTGTCGTTTCAAAAGAGAAAATACACACAACAGGTCTATAGAAAGTTTCATTCGTCGATAGAACGAAATTCGGTACGGTTGTGTCGGAAAACCGAAAGCGATCGAATTACTCGAAATTCAAACTCAAATTTATACACACGCATGCGCAAGAGCCTGTCTCTCGCGCCAATCGAAAAATTTATACTCGTCTCGAAGAATCTTCAAAATTACTCCCGACGTAAAACCAAAATTCGTCATCGTGAATTAAAAATCGACGATCGTAAACACTTAATCACTTAAATATAAATATCCCGATAAACATTGGAGTATCATTAAATCGAACCTTCTTCGATCTCTCGAAGCATTAATTAACCACGCGTTAAAATCAACGAAGATTCCAATAAAACGATAAAAAAAAAACCAAAAATAATAATCTCCCTACAGAATTCGATAAATCCATCGAACAAAATTGATAATTTCCACTTTCCCAAAACACTTAACCCGTCGTCGACCTTTTTTTTTTTTTAAAGGCAACACTTGGAAGCAAACGCGTCTTATCTGTGACAACCTGTCGATATAAATAAATCCACGAGCGATACGAAATTTTTGCCGCCTTTCGTTTCGTCCCGAGACCGAGTCTCGTGGTCCATATTGCACGACATCGGGCATGAGTCGAGTCGTAGTAAAACGCTCCCGTAAGCTATCGGAACAGCGAGTACAATCTCTCTCTCGCTCTCTATAAAACCCTCGCGTTTATATCCGAGGACAACAGGTACACCGTAGATACGCCTCGCATAACTTGTCTACATTACGTATATATATATATATATATATATATATATATATATATATATATATATATACATATGTATATCGCTAATGTGGTTACAGTACGTACTGTTGTTACGACGTTCGTGTGTATGTTACGTCGAGAACAGAAGCTTGACATGTGGACCACGTGCTCGGAGAATTCCCACGAGCGCCCTCTTACGGTCGATACACATTGTTACAAACACACGTACATTAGAGATCGAGAGCTTTGTCTATACGTGATTATGCAACGATACATATGTCTAACGCATATTTTTTGATATAATGGAGAAAGAGAGAGAGAGAGGGACACACACACAAAAGTGAAGGAGAGATAAAAAGAGAGAGGGAGAAAAAGATATGATATGATTACTTTATTATGCTCTAGTAAGCTTTGGGGCAAACTGTAACAATTTTCCAAGATACGGTAATAAATTCGTTCCCTTCCCACAAAAGTTCAGAAGAAAACTTTTAAAATAATAAAACTCGATACGAGAATAAAGATAACGAATAGTTAATGTTGCATAATGATTTCATAATGTTAATAATAGCAATAATAACAATGAAATAAACTAAACATTTATTTTTGGTTTATTTTATACTAATAATAACAACAATAATGCTAAAAATTTATTTTTAGTTTATTTTATTGTTATTATTGTTATTATTAATATTAAATAAACCAAAAATAAATTTTTAGTTAAGTAGTAAATAAATTTATTTTTTTCTGTTGTTATTATTATTATACTAATAATAATAATTATTGTAATTATTATTATAATTATTAAATAAATAAATTTCAAATAAATTTAGTTTATTTTATTGTTATATATTATAATATTTATTGTTATACTATTTTATTGTTATATTATTATCATAAATAAATAATATAATAACAATTATTATTATTATAAATAAATAATATAATAATAATAATTACTATTATTATTATATTATTTATTATTATTATTATGCTATTAATAACAATAAAATAAACTAAATTTTTTGGCTGAAATAACTTATTTTAATGACAGTAAAAAACAAAAGAGAGAGAGAGAGGGAGAGAGGTGCATAGCACAGAGCCCGCCACGCTTTCGATTAAATCAAATAATAATGGAATTAAAATGGCGGCCGAGAACGTGTGTAAATTCACGGTGGTCGTTGGGACGAAGAGGGGGGGGGCAGGAACGCGCGCATGGTAAGAGGTAAAGGGAGAGAAGGGGAGATTTTCACGTCGTCGTTGATCGTGCTGACCCGCGCGGTTGGAACTCCCCCGTGACTTACGAGAATTATACGAGGAGAGTTTCTGGTGTTGAGTTGTCGGTATGCCTCGAGACGTCTCTCGCGCGCCACTGTGTTCGGTAGACGCAATATAAGACTCTAATAAAAACGAATAAAAAAGAGAAGAAGGAAACGGCACCGTAGCAGCGGTGACTGAGGAGAGAACAACGAGACCAGGCGCGGCCATCGACACTCGCTCTGAACCAAGGAGAGAAAGAGAATGGAAAGAGAGAGAGAGAGAGAATGAGAGAAAGAGAGTGGCTGGAAACCGGACGATCTTTTAGAAGCATGCGCGTGTTATGTCTGATTATTATTAACCAATAAAAGTCTCCGAGACTTCGCTCTCCTCGCATTCTCACACGTTTCTTTTCTTCGACTCGTGAAATGTTTTCGCGCACCGCACGGATGGAAACAGAGAATGAGAGAGAGAGAGAGAGGGAAAAGAAAACAAGAAGAATGAAATATTTATGAAACAAGAGAAACGAAGTAGTTGAAGCAAAATTACTGTATTTTTTGTTTTCAAGGCGATCGGGTCAACACGAAATATCGTAGAGAGAGAGAGAGAGAGAGAAACTAAATGTACGAGAGGAATGACATTTCACAGGACGAGTCTATCAGCGCTTCTCTCCCGATGATTACTCCGACTATACACGCGTGGGACCAAAGTGACAAGGATGATGATCGTGGTTGTAAGTTGGTTCGTTCTATGCCGCGCATGTGTGTTTCTCCGGCTGTTTCTCTCCTCCGGCCAAACGGTACACACTCGGCCAGCATCGGCAATAGGGCATTATCGAGCGTCGACCGGTCCCATCAACATTCCTCGTCCTTCCTTCCTTATCGATACTTCGATAATTTATTACACAATGTGTATTATAGCCCGCCGGCTTGAGAATCACGGCAGCGCGGCGGGGGCAAATGTATTATATGCGTGTGTTAAGCTGATACGCCGGGAGACTTTGGTACTATATGTGCTTTGTGTGTATGTGTGTGTATGAGAGAGAGGGAGACGCGGTAGCTGAAAACGAGCAACAGTCACCGCCAATCTCGGTCATCATCATCATCGCCATATTTCTCTTTCCCTCGTTCTCTTCGTCCTTCCTGTCTATCTTGCTCATTCCCCACCTCCATACGGTCTAGGCTTACGAGACCCCGTTCACCATCGGCGACTCTCGAGCGCACAGAGACCAAGGATGAGGAAGGGGGCTGAAAGAGCTGTGAGAGAGAGAAAAGATGACCTCGGACCTCGCGTGATCATAAATACTTGTGGCTGAGAGCAAGAGCCAAGCAAGCTCCTTTTTCGCTATTAAATCTAATGTCTCTTATCGCCAGATCTCAATCACCGCGTGTGTCGTGGCCTTATAGATCCCTCCTCCTCCTCCCACTTTTCCCTCTTCGACCGGGTGCTCTCCTCTCTTTGGTCTTTACCAATGTTAAACACGCGGGAACATGAAATTTTTGGATGGTGTATGGCTGGTAATCCAAATTTTTGATTCGGTAGCGAGCGATCGAAAAGCAACGGTAGTTTTTTTTTCGTGATAATGGCGGGGTTTCTTTTAGATCGAGAATCGTGCAAATACGAATTTATGTTAGTTTCTCTTCTTTTTGGCTTGTTTTATCGCAGTTTTCGATTTTGTTTTATGACAGTTTGAATTTGTTTCAATGCTTAGAACTTAGTTAGCCATCCCTTTCATCCCTTAGCAAGAAGCTAGTTCCTCATTGAGAAAATAATTTCGAGAAAAATTGTTAGAAACGATCTGTCTGACGATTTCTCCTCTGTGGATTTTCACAGTCACACTTCCTCCCTGAAAATAGTAACTTGAGTAATTCGAAGTAGCAAGAAACGAACAAACCCTTGGAAAGATTCTCTCTTCGTATATCATTAAAGGAGTCACGCTGTACCCAATACCACAAGCTGCACATATTCCTAGGACGAGAACAACCCTAAATTTGTTTCGATGCTTTCTACCCTTAGCTAGCCACCCCTTTCATCCCTTAGCAAGAAGCTAGTTCCTCATTGAGAAAATTTGTCAGAACGACGTCTCTGACGATTTTTCCTCCGAGAATTTTCACAGTCACACTTCCTCCCCGAAAATAGTAACTTGAGTAATTCGAAGTAGGAAGAAACGAACAAACCCTTGGAAGGATTCTCTCTTCGTATATCATTAAAGGAGTCACGCTGTACCCAATACCGCATGCTGCGCACATCCGTGACGAGAACAACCCTGGCAAAGTCTCTCATGCCGTTGTACAAAATATATGTCCATCTGTGTGTGTGTGTGTGTTTGTGTGCATGCACGACACCGTCTCTATATACAGTTTGTCGCTAACGAAGGTAACAGGGAACTTGCAACGAGCGCGCGAAAATCCTCGCGTCGTTGTTCTCAAACGGTGGCTTGATCGGCAACGAGTGAGTGAGAGAGCGAGAGATGGCCAGAGAAAAAGGAAAAAAAAACCATTATACATATGTGTATATCTGTGTATGGATGTGTGTGTGTGTGTGTGATACGAAGGTGGAGGCGGTGATGTTGCTCTCGGTGCCGGCGACGAAAGAGAGACCCAGAGAGAGTGAGAGAGAAGCTTTGGTAAATGTAAATCGATCGAAGGAGCTACGTTCATTAATTAGTCGTGCGAGGTGGTATGTTATCGTGGCTTCGGCACGACGGCGCGTCACCGCACAACCCGAAGAAAAAGCAAAACCAGGCAAATGAAAAAAAAAACACCAGCAACAACAACGAAAAAAAAGAATGAGAAAAATAAAGAAACTAAAGGAAGAAAAAAAAAGGATGAAACAAGCGGACACACAAAGTTTCCTCCCATACGGTGATAAAAGTAGGTATACTTTTATCGCCGTATATAGAGTGCCTATATTATTACAGGTAGATACTCCGCGGGACACGTATAGCGACGAATATACCGCCCCCGTTAGCACCTTCTCGCACAATTTTCTCCCGGGCGCGTATACACATATACGCATACTCGCAATTTCGTACTCGTCCTTTTCGAATTTGCGTATAACTTGTCCTGGCAAATATGTTGAAAGTCCTCGAGCAAGCGCATGTGTGCATCCCGTTGCTCTCTCTCTCTCTCTCTGTCTGTCGGTGGTAGGTTTTGCCGATGTTGGGTGTCGAGGATCGTTCGAAGGTCTCTCGGGCACCCGTCGAAACGAGTTCCAAGAGCATATAAAACCGAGAGAGAGAGAGAGAGAGAGAGGGAGTTGGAACGAAGAGAAGTTTATTTCTTACCTGTGTGTGTGTGTGTTTGTGTGTTTGTGCGCATGTGCGCGCGCGGTAGTTGCGAGACTCGATACTCTCGGTGCAGCGTGAGAGTGCAGCAGCGACAGGGAAAGAGAGAGGGGGAGGGGGGAGTGTCTTGTGCGCAAGCGTACGATTGTCCTTGCACAAGGAGGCAAGCTATCTCTCTGTCTCTTTTTCTCTTTCTCCCTCATGCCGCGATGGCCCAAATTAATTACACGGATCGGTTTATGAGAGAGCCACCGAAACGTCGAAAGACAGAAAGAGAGAACTCGCCTCCGTCTCGGTGGTCTCGCTTTTCGCGCCGGGACTAACCACAACCTCGTATTTTTCCCCCTTCGGTCTCTACCCCATCTCTCCTACTTCTTCTCCCTCTCGCCCTTCCCTTCGATCGCTCGTTTTCGTCGTCTCTTTCTCTCTTCCGGGATGCGATATGCGCTTGAGTACAGTCCCCGGAGAACTCGAACGACCGAATTGTCGAGTTCGATTAAAACGGAGGTCGATTCGTTAAATCATCGAGGTTTTACCCCGCGTAAGTTCGAGACATATCGGACCTCTAGTGGCGAGGTATTGAACGAAAATGATCGTAAAACCTACTCTCTAAATCTGAATTAGTGAAACTTCACTAAATTTTAGTCCTGTTTTACTAATTCGTTTAGCGAAAAGTGGGTCACTAATGATTAGTGAAAAATCACTAATTCGATTAGTAAAAAATGATCGCTATACAAATTAGTGACATTTGACTACACGATTAATAGTCAGCACAGCTGATACGTTCATGCACCAGCCGATTGTAATTCTTCGCGCGAATGATATGTAATAATCTCATATTCACCGACAAGAAAACGAAACGTGCATACACTTTTTGCTTTTTCCCTTAAAACTTTTATAAAATAAGATTCGCCGTTTCGCACTGCGCAAGAACTCACTGACACGAGAAAATGACGCCTCCGACATCACAATGGCAGAACAAAGGAAGTATCGAATCGGGAGCTAGTGCCTGTGATTGGTCGATCGCTGAGTCCTGTACTAATTCATTAGTGATCGTGTAACATTACTAATGAATTAGTAAACTATATTGACTAAATAATAGTCAATCATACTACTAATTTGCTTTAGTAAGCCTAATTGACTATTTTTTTACTATTCTATCAATGAAACGGTGCGTTAATCACTATTTCACCAGTGGAACGTGCATTTGCTAATTGAATTAGTCAATTTTTCACTAATTCAACTTTAGAGAGTGGGATTGATCGATCGCTGAGTCCTGTACCAATTGATTAGTCATCGTGTAACATTACTAATGAATTAGTAAACTGTATTGACTAAATAATAGTCAATCGTATTACTAATTGGCTTTAGTAAGTCTAATTTACTATTTTTTTACTATTCTATCAGTGCAACGTTGCGTTTATCACTATTTCACCAGTGGAACGTGCATTTATTAATTGAATTAGTCAATTTTTCACTAATTCAACTTTAGAGAGTCTGATTTTTCGATCGCTGAGTTCTGTACTAATTGATTAGTGATCGTGTAACATTACTAATGAATTAGTAAACTGTATTGACTAAATAATAGTCAATCGTATTACTAATTTGCTTTAGTAACCCTAATTTACTATTTTGTTTACTATTCTATCAGTGAAACGTTGCGTTTATCACTATTTCACCAATGGAACGTGCATTTATTAATTGAATTAATCAATTTTTCACTAATTCAGATTTAGAAAGGCGAGTAACTTCGAAACATATCGGACCTCTAGCGGCGAGATATTGAACGAAAGTTATCGTAAAACGTATCGACCTAATTATATTACCATCGAGGCAATGTTGATTACCACGAATGTTTTAAGGAGCTTGATTTTTAAGGCGAACGGAAGAACTGACGTTCGCGTTAGCACAACAAAATTCCTAACGTCACGGCAATCCTCCGTTCGTTTCTGTTCCTAAGCCTGAGGAATAGCGAGTGCGAGTGCTTGAGGAAACACAAAAAAAGCGGGATCCAAGCCGTGGCAAGAAATAGAGGCGGTTTCTTCGTGGAACGGAATGCTCGTCCGTTCTGCGGTTCTCTTGCTTTCTCTTTCTTTCTTTCTCTTTCTCTCATTCGATCTATCGATCTCTCTTTCTCTTTCTTTCGGTTTTGCTCTGTGACCGAAGAGAGCGCAACGTCGGTTAGAACAGCTCGCCCCGATGATGGTGAGTTGCTGGTGCGAAGGGATATATTCCAGGATGAAAAATATCCTGGCCCAAGGCGGTACGTGCCTTGGAGAGAGAGACCCGCTGAGAGGTCCGGATATCGATTCAATAAATGCGACCAGCTATGTATATATACATAGCTATACATAAAAGAATATTATATTCGAAATCTACGAGAGATTTTCGACGTGAATAGATATCTACGAAGTAATTTCTACATAGAAAAATAATAATTCACCCTCGTTTCGCAGCTCTCGTTCCCTCGGGATTCCAGCAGATGGAATAAAATCTCAAACTTTCCATAAAAAAAAACAACGCAAAATATTGATTTCACGTTTTTAAAAATTAGCCAGACGATACAGTTGAAAAATCAATTTTTTTTATCAACGCGCTGCAACAAGTCGGACTACGTCCTAGGACGTCGTGATAAAAGAATATTACATTCGAAATTTACCAGAGATCGAATCAATTTCTATAAGAAATAATAGTAATTCACCGTCGTTCCTTCAGGATTCCAGCAGATGGAATAAAATTTCAAATTTTCAATAGAAAAAGGACACAAAATATTGATTTCACGTTTTTAAAAATCAACAAATTGAAAAATCAATTTTTTAACCAACGCGGAGCGACAAATCGGGAACAAGGATATCATTTTCATAAAATCGACACACACATATGTATATACAATACGAGTTTGCGAAAGCGATTACAAGGAAGAGAGTGAGAACAACCCGACGATATAAACTCGAGGCGCATGCGCGGAAGCTTTTACGCGCATGCGCCCATGTGGTCCACGCAACGTCCGTTCCCCGACGGATCTCCTCTCACGTATATTTAACGACGTTTATGTAGAGTAACAATGCGAGTGCTACGCGTCGTACACATACGCATTAAACTCTCGGGTTGCGGGGCGAAAAGTTCACCGTTCGCTTTCGTTTTTTGTTTCTTTTTATTTCTCTCTTACCTCATATTTATTTCTCTCCGAGCGTATGCTCTCCTCCGTTCGGTCGTTGTGGTCTCCGGCGTGATCGAGAGGCCTCTGGCCTCTTACCCGATGAATATCCCGCGGTAAAAGGAACGAGGCGGAGAGAAAGAGAGAGAGAGAGAGAGAGAGAGAGTGAGTGAGCGAGACTCGGTGCGGCTCGATATACGCGATATTAATTGCCAACGCTAAATACGATAACCGCCTTGCGAAAGTTCGGCGACGTCGGAACGGGACGTCCCGGTGGGCTCACCACTCTCTCTCTCTCTCTCTCTCTCTCTCTCTCTCTCTCTCTCTCTCTCTCTCTCTCTCTCTCGCTCTCTCTCGCTCTCTCCCTCTATTTATTTTTTCTCCTTTTTTCGATCTTTTTTTCAACGTTCTTATTCAGTTCGGTGAGTAATATATATATATATATTTATAAATTCTCTTCTCCGCTCGTTCTTTTTGTTCCTTACCGTGTGTACCAACCAACAACAAGTCGATTCAGCGATCTTTCCGCGTGAAAATATTTAAGGGACGCTCTTGCCCATGAGACTTTGGTACCGGTGCACTTGGTCGACGCATCTGGTGATGCACCGGTGCATCTTCCTCGAAGAGAGATAGTGCCTTGTGATATAAATTAAGAGACCCCGAGTAAGCGTAAGTCGACTTCTCTTCCTCTCTCTCTCTCTCTCTCTCTCTCCTTGTGCTCTCCTCTCCGTTTTCAAGAGAAAGAGAGAAAGAGAGAAAGAGGAAGATGCGGCGAGCAAAAGCAGAGAGACCAGGACCTATACGAACGTTCTTCTTCCTTACGCACCGCGATTATCCACGCTGCCAACATAAGGCGGTCTCGAAGATGGGACCAAGGGTAAGTGAGGGGTTGGGGAGAAAAGATGAAAGAGAAAACTTTACTGTTGTCTGCTTATATACATATATCTACACGCGCATCGTAACGTTGCTCGAAAGAACCGAAATCCAGCTCTTTTCTCGCCGTGTGCATACATCACACGTACACAGACACATATACAGGGTGAGTTTTATAAGATGTAACAGGGTTTTATTCTAAGGTAGATGGGATCATTACAAACAAAAATTGCAAATATACCTTGGGGATATTTTGAATTGTTTACGAGATATGAAGTTTTAAAGCTGGTCCAATCAGGACACGCCGAGAAGCGTTGGGGCCGCCCACTCCCCACTCTACACATTTGGCTCTATGTTATATTTGGGGTTGCAAAATTCAGAGCGGTCAATTTTATTTATTATATTATTACGCAGTCATTTTTATTTCTCAGGCATTGGCTGCTAGGGTGAGGAGTGGGCGGTTCCAACGCTTCTCGGCGCGCTTGGCAAAATTCAGAGCAGTCAATGTTCGAGAAATAAAAAGGCCTGCGTAATAATAAATTAAATTGACTGCTCTGAATTTTGCAACCTTAAATGTAACGCCCTACACTGTGCTATCTACGGCTAGAGCAGGAGTGGGCGGTTCCAACGCTTCTCGGCGCGCTCTGATTGGACGAACTTAAAAACTTGATATCTCGTAAACTATTACAAATATCCCTAATGTATATTTGCAATTTTTGTTTGTAATAATCTCATTTACCTTAAAATAAAGTACGCGACATCTTACGAAATTCACCCTGTATATACAAGCGTATGTCCTGTACCTGTGTATATATAGGCTCGCGGAGCTGTGAATTATGGAATTAGGGGATTAGAGACGATCGTCGAAGCGTAGAATTGTGGCAAGAGTCGCGAGCTAAGGTCGCCCGGAGTGTTCCATCGTCGCCCGAAGGAGACTTCAGATTCCAAAAGACGCTCTCTTCTTCCTTGGTACACAAGTGCTCCGATCCGAGACGTTGCACCAAGACTTTAGCGTGCATGCGTATGAGAAAGAGAGAGAGAAAGACATTCGGACGATCTCGACCTCTTACAATAATTTCGTGTCTTAAAAAGATGCTACGGTGCATTTGAGGGTTGTCCGTGTCGGTGAGTCGCATCCGACGTACGTGTGTATGCAGCCGTGAACGGTCGACATAAATATGTTCAGCATGGAGAGAGCGTTATGCGCACGACTCGATTCGACCCGACGTGAAGGTAAATTATTGCGGGAATCTCTCCCTCTCTCTCCCTTTACCTTTCATTCTTATTATTCCTTTACGTTTTTCATTCCAATTCTTCTTCTTCTTCTTCCCTTCTTTTTTCATTCCTTTTTCCTTCTTATTCTCTCAAATATTACAGGCGACTATACGCTCGACGATAAATTCGATCGTTCTATAGACGCAGGTGAGCCGTATATAGAACGATTATGTGTATAAATATGAAGTAGAATAGGAGAATGGGCGGATGGTGGATTAGAGATGGAAGGAGGAGGAGGAGGAGGAGTGGGCAAAGAACTAGTCTAGGCCGATCATACGGAAGACCACCAATCGCTTATTCCCCCAAGATCTCTTCGCCGCGCACCAACGACCATTTTTACCACTCCGATTTAACTATTATTGGCAATCGGAGAGCGCACCAGCCGGAAGAATAAGAGACGGAGCGAGCTAGCGAACGTCTGTGTAAGAGAGAGAGAGAGAGAGAGGTAAGGAAGTGGAGCCAAGGAGAGAAGAGAGACGCGCGGCGCTCCCGCGCGCGGGATGTTATTACATCCCCGCGCTAATGACCGGAGGATCGAGGAGTGCTCCGAAGGTTTAACGAGCCGTCGATGTACCGAGAGGAACGAGTGAGCGCACACTTTTATACACACACGCGCGCACGCGCACACTTGGACACAGTTGAAGCAACATGGGGGAGGGGAGGGAGAGAGAGAGAGAGAGAGAGAGAGAGAGAGAGAGAGAGAGAAAGAGGAAGAGGGAGGGAGGGGAGGACGAGCACACCGAGCAATTATTGTTTCATCGGGGCCAATTATTGTTAGTTGTTTATGCACGTGTACAGCCCGAGGGCACGCGAGAGTTTGTGGGGGTTGTTACAAGATCGCGCCCGCCCGCCATACGTGCATAGAAATACTCTCCCGGTGTATACACACACGTACACACATAAATAACAGTTCCCGTTGTTACGTATCTACGGTGCGAACGTATGCGCGAGCGTTGTCAAAAGCAGTGTGTTAAAATTTATCTCGATGTTAATGTAGAACGTAAAAATTGTCGATAAACGTATCTAACGGAATGAGCCAAGAGTTAATCGCGTTTTATAATTAGTAACGAAATGACGCGTTTTATAATCAGTAAGGAAAAGAAAGAGGAGGGTAAAAAGATGTAAGAGGAAAGAAAAACGTGGATTCGAGACCAATGACTCTTCGACAAATGCGATATTATGCGTGAGACTCGACCCGAGCTGTCCTTTATTCTTATGCAAATTTCTGCATAAGAATAAATATATATATATATAGAAATTGCAAGAGGTCATGTATATGCATCGAGATGCATCCCTCTCTCTCTCTCTCTCTCTCTCTCTCTCTTACCTTCTCTGTTTCTGTCTTGGGGTGCACGAATGTTTTTACCCACTTTTCGTCTTTACCACGGACGGATGCGAGAGAGAATAAAATGACAAACGAGGCGAAACTCATCCGAGAGAGGTCGCTCCCTCCTCCCCTTCATCTCCCTCTTCAGGCCTTCTCGATCCGATCGAAATGCACCCGAACGTCGGAAAGGAAAGGTATTGGCGGGTGAGCTATTCGATCCACGGCGAATTTTCAATGGACTCGACGCGTTTCGCGGAACGCTAAGTAATTAATATATACGAGGATGAGGATTCTGGGGGGGATGTTTTTGTACGAGCGCGTGCCTTTCGAGATCGATGTGGACCGAGGTAGATATCTCGTCTGGAGTCTGTATATACATATATATATATATATATGTGCGTGTGTATGCATTACTGGTTCTCCAAGAGACCTCTCATCGACGCGCAAAACTCCGCTTCCCGATGAAACGATTCGTTTTCTACTTTGACCAAAAGGAGAGAGAAAAAGAGAGAGAGAGAGAGAAAGGGAGTATAAGAGGGCAAATCTTCAAAATTCATTACTGTTATCGTGTCGAATTGATTTTGTTCTTATACAAGGTCAAATATATATTTACGTATATTCGACGTGTGTACTATTAAACTATAAATATATATTTAACAATGTGAAGTTACACGATCTAAACACGTGAAGTTTGTGGGGGAGGGGGAGGGGAGGGGTCATTCCTATACAAGGTCAAATATATGTTTACGTATAGTCGACGTGTGTACTATTAAACTATAAATATATATTTAACGATGTGAAGTTACACGATCTAAACGCGTGAAGTTTGCGCGGGGGGGGGGGGGGGGGGGGGGGGGGGTGTTCTATCCAAGATCAAATCTATTACAGATGTATATTCTAGTATGCACTGATAAACTATAAATATATAAATTTAACGATGTGAAGTTACACGATTTAAAGGCGTGAAGTTTGTGGGGGGAGGGGGGCGCCAGCGTAAAGTATAAATGAGTCTCGATGGAGAGAATTTCACACACACACACACACACACACACACACACACACACACACACACACTGACACCTTCTCTCTTTCTAACGAAAGAAGACCACGATGAAAGCCACGACGAATCGTAATGAGAGACGAAGCCCGCGGCCTCCGCTCGTCCCCCTCCAAGATCCCTCCCCCTCCGCACTCCGGTCCTTCGGAGAGTGTTGTGTTACGTTGCGCGGGCGATCCGGTGTCCTATATATACCAATTGACTCTCCCACAGAGATTGGAATAGGTAAAGGCACCGCGTGACGTACAGACGCGCACGCGCAAGAATACCCTCCCTCCTCCCCCTCCTCCTCCGCCTCCTCGTCGCCACACCATTCACCTCTCGCTCTCTTCGTCGAGCCGGGGGCCGAAGATCCGGGCCGTCGAGATCCAACGACGACTCGAGCGAAGAAAGGGAATGCGGACTGCAGGTGCAGTGTCGAGAGAACGCCGAGAAGCCGGGGCACACACATCAAACTGCAACGGTTACGGTGCGATCTCAATGTGTGGGTGTTTTGCGGGGAATACTCGTTTTCTCACCGGAGCACGTGCGACCTCTCTCTCTCTCTCTCTCTCTCTGTCTCTCTCTGTCTCTCTCTGTCTCTCGATCGCATTCACGTAGGAAGCGCAATATTTGCGAAAGAGGAAAGATAGAGAAAAAAAGAAAATGGCAATCGAGTGATTAGCGAGGGGGGAGGGGGGGCCTAGAGGGAGAGAGATTGATAGATTGATTGATTGATAACTTTATTATGCTTGGATTTACTATACTTTGCGTATACTTTAAATAAAATAATTAATATTGACTCGTTCTGTTCCCACGGAAGTTCATAAGAGAAAATTTCGGAAATGAATACGATACAAGAATAAAAATAAAAATAAAATAAAAAATTCATACATAATTAACTAAAAATAAAAATAAGATGGAAAAAATATAAAAAATAAATTGAAAATAAAAATAAAATAAAAAATGAATATAAAATAAATTAAAAATAAAAATAAAATGGAAAAGAAGATACAAAATAAATAAAAAAATAATAATAAAATAAAAAATAAATATAAAATATACTAAAAATAAAAATAAAAATAGAGAAAGAAGACAAAAAAGAGACAGAAAGAGAGAGAAGGATCTTTTTCCACTGGAATAATATTCGTAATGGAAAATTGTACTTCTACTTATCGGCTGATTTATTCATAGATCGCCGATCAATTTTCCGGCTGATATAATTCGCTGAATAAATTCTCTTCGTGCATTAAGACAGCGAGTAAAATATATTTAATGCTCCTTGTATTTCTTCGTTTTTTTTCTTTTCCTCTCTTTTTTGTTGTTACAAGTCGAACGAAATTATTTTATCTACGTGTACGAACACAACCACCGAGACGATTATATCTTCCTGATTGATTCCTCCGTGTCGTAATGACGTAGAACGCGAAAGCTCGACTTATCGGATAATTTATTCGTCGCTATATATCGACGATCGACTCGGAAACATAACACTGTCGTTAAGCGTTATTATCACGAGCTTGCGATTGGCTACTTCTCGTATCCACTCCTCCTCCTCCTCCTTCTCTCCTCCTCCATCCTCCTCTTCATCTTCTCCCTCGTCCTCTCTCGTCTCTCGTTAGACAAAACTCCGGACGCGAGGAAAATTACGTATTGATAAGAAGGAATGCGGAAGAGTTAATAACAAGGTGGCGCGAAACGCAAGCGAGAGGCCAGAATGGATCTCGTAGAGAGGAAGAAGAGAAAGGACGATTAGAGGGTGGAAGAAAATTGATCGTGGCGAGAGAGAGAGAGAGAGCGAGAGGAGAAAAATTTATGAAGGCTTCCGCATCGGCGTGCTGCTGATAGCGAGTTCGGGATTTTAAAAAGAAAAAGTATCTTGAGACAGAGGGAGAAAGAGAGAGAGAGAGAGAGAGAGAGAGGGAGGAGAGGAGAGACAAAGCAAGAGAGGGGTGAAGAGGACACGACGAGCGAATCGGTCCCTAACGCAGAAGTTCTTCGTGTTTATGTTAGCTAGAATACTCCGTGAGAGGACCGAGCGTGGCTCCTGACACTAATTAATGAAATAATGGCCACGATGTACCGTCGCTGGCGAGGCTGCGAAGAATCGAGGAGGGCCTTTTGCTGGATATGCTGCAGTGACCAAACACACAAATACACAGACACATGCACACGGACGACTTTGTTCTCTCTCTCTCTCTCTCTCTCTCTCTCTCTCTCTCCTTCTCTCTCTCTCTCTCTTTCTCTCTAGCAAGGCGAACTAACCAGCTAAGGAACGAAGGTGTCGAACGTCGTCGTCGTCGTCTCGCTCGATCCTGCGGGGGCGTGGGCGGTTATTTACGCTCATTTGTTTTGCACACTTTTGTCCTCAGGAGGGTCCGTGAGTGTCGACTAACACATGCGAGGGATCGAGAGAGCGAGAGAAAGTAAGGGGCGAAGGAAGACTGCGACGTTCGCTTTAATTCGTCGTTTTTATTTCTTTTTTTTTTGCGAAGGATAAAGGTGAATTGGGAATTTGAGAAATTTAGTTTTTTTATTAATTGGATTTCGGTTATAATGAAGTCAAGTTTTGGTAAATTTTGACCCGGTGTATCTTGATTTTTTATTGGGATGAAGTTACTTTGTCCCTTTGACTTTCGAATTATCGAATTAAATTTTAAATATCAAAATAGAAATATTAAATTTAGAAGATTGTTTAATTCAAAATTACTTTAGGTCGTTAATTATAAATAAAAATTATAAAAATTACACTCATTTTCCTTGTTTCTTGAACTGTTATAAATTCTGTATGATACAATTATTCGATTGCAGTAAAAACTCGCCATTTTTCTTTCTTTTCTCACGAAGGATAAAGGCGAATTAGTAAATTCTAAAAATTCAATTTTTTGATTAATTGAATTTCGATTATAACCAAGTAAAGTTTCGATAAATTGCGACCCAGTTTATCTTGATTTCCCATTCGTATAAAATTCTCGTTACTTTATCGAATAAAATTTCAAATATCAAAATAAAAATTAAATTAAAAAAAATTATTTAACTATTAAAAATTATTAAACTATTATAAATTATTAAACTATTATAAAATTATTAAACTATTATAAATTATTAAACTATTATACAATTATTAAACTATTATAAATTATTAAACTATTATAAAATTATTAAACTATTATAAATTATTAAACTATTATAAAATTATTAAACTATTATAAATTCTGTATATTAAAATAAATCAAATGCAGTAAAAACTAGAAACAATTTTTGTCAACAGAAAAGCGACAATTTACCCAATGAACGATTTTACATCTCGCCCATACGAGAGTGTACCTCTACTCGTACTCGAAATTTTTACATAAATCGTAGCGATCTGCAGTCCGCTCGAATGTCCCGTAACAAGAAAACGATGAATTTATCCACGTGGCAAGAGGGAGGTGAAGGAGGGAGGGGGGAGGAGAGACGACGAGCAGAGAGGAGAGACGACGAGCAGAGAGGAGGAAAGAGAGTCTTATACGAGGGTTCCCGAAACAACTTTACCCAAGACGCGGAGGAGGCGCGCGAAGATCCTTTTCTTCTTCGGTTGTCGCGTTCCTCTTTCCTCTCTCTCTCTCGCCCTTTTCTCGGGTAACCGGACACTTTTCTCAACGTTGTTACGAGGAGTACGCGGCGAATGTAACGAAAACAAACCGGGCACACACGTACGCCGAAACTCGCGAGAAGACCGCGCGTTGAATATAAAGACGGGGTGGAAAGATTCCGATAATTAATTGCGGCCCGGTGAAATTCGCGAGTTCTTTCCCCCTTCTCTCCTCTTCCCCTCCCCTCATTCCCTCTCTCACTCCTCTTTCTCAATGCTGCTCGCTCGTTGCCGGAGTACCTACGGCATGTTGCGAGTTCGCTTCGGAGTTTTGTATATCGTTGCTCCCTCGTAGCTTCGATGCATTCGTATATCTCTCTTCGAAACGATTTCTCCCTCCCTCTTTACACCGTGAGAAGGTAGATTCGATAACGCAACGAGACTCGTGTCTACTCGTATCAGAGTGAAACACGTGTTACGATTCAATGTTAACGAGTGTCCTTAATTTTACAGTTTTTAGGGAAAAAAATGTCCTTTCGCGGTATTGCGAAGTTTGATTATTATTGTTTATGCGTAATTGCGATTATTTTTCATATTTTTCATATATTTTTCATATTTTTCATATATTTTTCATATATTTCATATTTTTCATATTTTTCATATATTCTTCATATATTTTTCATATTTTTCATACATTTTTCATATTTTTTTTAATATGTTTCATATTTTTCAAATTTTTCATATATTCTTCATATATTTTTCATATTTCTCATAAATTTTTCATATTTTTTTATATATTTTTCATATTTCTCATAAATTTTTCATAAATTGAACGTAAATAGAAACAATAAAAAAACAATAAAAAAATTCAACTAAATTTCTGTCATCGACGTATTTTTCCAACTACCAAAAATCCAAATTTGATCTTCGAAGCATCTTGGAACTTCCTTCCGTTCGGCATCGAACAAGAAAATCAAAGAATCGAAAATTTCCCGTCGCGACCATAAAATTACAAACGTATATATAGTGCAACGTACTCTGTACAAGGATGTCCGGTATAGCGAGGAGTGCAGTTGGTCGCCCGAGATAATGCATGCGCAAGGAGTGCATTGTAAAATGCATACGTAGGGAAGACGCGGTGTCCTAGAGAGCGAGAGAGAAAGAAAAAGAAAAAAAAGGAAAGAGACAGAAAGAAAGAGACAAAATCAGAGTTTTCCACGGTCGGCGTGTGTGTCGTTACACGAGGACCGCGGAGTGGAGTCAAGCAAAAGGGAGCGGGCAGCAGCCGGAGTAACCGCGAGTGGGAACGCTCGCGGCACGTTTGAGTATTCAAGTTCCGTAGCATCGCGTCATAAACTGTCCTCCCGCGATTCTCCCCCTCGCCTTATACGTATGCACTACAGATATACGTTAAACTACTCGTTGCATTACGGAATATGCACCTCGTATGCATTTCTACGAGTCGTCGTCCCGTTCAAAAGTCGGGAACGCTTCACAGAAATAGAGACTCTCGCTTTTCGCAATTCAAGATAAAAACGGAAGTTGCAATTTTTCGTCACTGCATGGCTCGTTCTCTTTCGATCGACTTTCTGACAAAAGATAAAAACAAGAATTCGCTCCATTAAAAAAAAAAATTATCGAAAATTTCGTCGATTAATTTTAACGTTCTCGTTATCATCTCGATCGCTCGAGAGGAAACATAGGATTGATAAGTTGCGAATTCCACGAGACTCTGGTGTCTTTTATTCCCCCTACCCTTCGCTCTCCGCCCCCTCACATCGCTTCGTTCCCCCATCTCTCGCGATACGACTTTATAAAAGAGTCCTCGCTTCGAGCGAGCTAATACGCTACCGGAATGCTTGTTAGGTGCGCGTTTCGGACGAGGGAGAATGAAGCTGGCGAATGTCACGATCGTGACTATGCAGTGTCTATATCTATTACGATAAGGCGAATGGGAGATTGATTGATTGATTGATAGAGTTTTATTATACCGTAGCATTGCTATAGGGTAACATTACAGAATAAAGCACAATGTAAAAGTTAATACTAAGACTAAGAATAATACAAAAATAAAGATAGACTAAACTAAAGATAGAATGTTGATGTGAAACATAGCAATCATAAGTAAGACTAAACATAAGGGTAAAAATAGAAATAAAAGTAAAAATAAAAATGAAAATAACAGTGAAAACAAAAATGAAAATAAACTAAAAATAAACTAAAAATAGCATAAACAGAACCAAAGATGGAGAATTTCCATGGCGGTGCTTAGCGGCAGAAGCACAGATAAAAAATAAAACATAAACGAGAAACTAACATGAAGAAAAGTAGATAGCAAATAAATGAGAATCTATGACCTTAACTCGAGAAGAACGTAACAACCAAAGGACGAAAGCACAGAGTCTGAATAGGAAAACACCATTAATCAGATTAATGAGTATATTGCTCAGTTTATTGCTCGCTCTGCTCAGAGATCAGGAGGTACTCCATAAGGCTACTCTTGAACGTGTCTAGCGATGACAATTCCTTAATGTCAGACGGAAGTGACCGCCAGAGGTACGCAGCGCACAATCGAAATGAATGCTGGAGGGTGGTTGTCCTATGACATGGGATGTGAAAGACCGGTTGTTCGGCCAGTCTTTCCGACCTTCTGATGCCCTGCAGTGCCCTAGGCAGAGAGAGAGAGGGAGAGAGCGGGGGTGGAGGTCTCCAGCACTCGCATGGCTCAATATTCGCTTTTCGTTTAATCGTTCCGTGTGAGCTTGCGCTCTATCCCTCCCCCTCAACCTCCCCCCCCAGTTTCAATCTCCACTACCAGCACCGACGATTCTCTCGCATCGAGAAGTTGAAGAGAATCGAGAAGAGGCTAAAGAAGACGAAGTTGGATGTCTCATTAAGAGACTGTTCCACGAAGAAACGACCCTCCCCCATCCCTCTCTCCCTCTTCGTTGGTCGAAGAGAACTCGCATCAACTTCTCTTTTCGTCCGTTTCTCTCGCCCTATAGTTCCCGTACGAAGCTTACCACACAGCGGGGAGAACCTTCGCGATCGTACTTATCAATGCGCGAGACGAAACTCGATCGTTCGGGGCAGACAATGCCCGTGCGCGCGCACGCCGTACGAGATTGAGAAAGAGAACGCGAGGATGCGAAAGTCCCGGCAGAAAGATCGAAACGCGAGAGCGTCGGAGAAAGGAGATGAGAGAATCTTTCCTTCCGAGGTTTCTTCTCTTCTCTTGAGAGACTCGAAGAGAAAGAGATAGAGAGAGAGAGAGAGAGGGAGAGAGAGCGCTACTGTACGCGCGCGCCCAGTCCGCCCTGGCACTAATTAACGTTGACGGTAATTAACATAAATACCAGCGCTTCCTTGCCTCCAGGATCGCTCCTCTCGCTCTCGACGTTCGTTCTCTCGCTCACGAGCCAACCAGTAGCAACTATACCGCTAACTTTGCTCGTATACCGAATACGAGGACGATTTCACCAGCCGATATTTACCCCCTTATCTCGCCGATTCGGCGCCCGCTATCGTGTACCGCTCTTCTTCTTTTTTTTTCTTCAACTTTCCTTTTTTGTCTTCAACTTCGCGAATTGGTATTCGATTTACTTAGGTTGAATCGACGGAGAGAAAAGAGAGAGAGAGAGAGAGAGAGAATACTATTATCGCGCTACGGCTCGTGCACGATCGGTTCTTGGTCGCTTCGTTCGATAAACATAAAAATAACGATCGATAAGGGTAGTTACCCCTTAACATCAAAATTTTTTATTTTTCCAAGTAAAATCCTCGTGAAATAATTAAAGGTGCGTTACGTTCGATCGAGGCCAGATTTCGCTGCAAAATTGAAACGGTTTCATTTGGTATTATTATTATTATTATTATTATTGCTGTTGATTATTTTTTATAGTACGGGGGGTTGGAATTGAACCGAATCTTTACCGTGTACGCGTAAACCCGATACTTTTCACTTTTTATTATCCTTGGCTCATATATTTTCCTTTATAACGACGAAGAGAGATCGACACGCGCTATAAAATTCGTCGAATTGGACATTATGTAGGTAGAGCGCGCTCAAGACGCGAGATTGGCGGGACCGCAAAATCAATTTCCGCGAAGCCACGGCGCGTCCCGAGACGATGAAGGGCGGGCAAAGACTGAGAGGCGAGAGAGAGAGAGAGAGAGAGAGAGAGAGAGAGAGAGAGAGAGGCTGCTGGACCAAGATATACCAAAAGAGACGGAAAGAGAGAGGGCGGTTTTTGCTATCGCAAGGTTCTGCAACGCGGTCCTGTTTGTGCTGCAGGATACCCACCAACTTTCTCGATCCCTCTCTTTCTCTCGCTCTGTTTCTCGCGAGAGCGCGCGAATGCGAGGAGAATTAAACCGACCGAGAGCAATCAAACTTTTCAATATCCCAGTAGCTCTCTCTCTCTCTTTCTCTTTCTCTTGTTTCTCTCTCACGGGGCTTATAAACCATAAAACACGGACGCTTTACCCCGCGGACTTTTCAAAGCCTCTCTCTCTCTCTCCTTCTCGCGCAACCAAGTCATTCGTCATTAAAATGGGACATGAACACAAATATATAACGAAAAAATAACTGCGACTGAAAAAAAAATTAAAAATATAACTTTTTATTGGATCAATTACATTTATTTTTATCGACGAAATAAATTCGGTAGGTTTGTTATAAAAAAAAGCACCCCCCCCCCACCCCTCCCACTTCGGAGATAAAATAAAATAAATTATATTTTTTTGTCTAATTAATTTTCGTCGAGTTTTACGATTTTTATCACGAGATACTTTATCGAGTAATTTTTTTTTTCATTGTATTTATATTTACTTTTTTTTATGTATTTGGGACGATAACGACATGTAGAAAGTTGTAAGATTTTCATTGATTTAAAATATTGCATAGTTCAAATGTTTATTAATAATTTTCGTACATTTTTGTTGCGTTTTGTCGAAATTGTTGTTCAACAACGCTCTACTTTTGCAAAAATGAATGTAAAAAAAAAATTCTAGGTAGTGTCGAAGGTGTTATTATAATATATCGAATTCTTTTTGATTGATTATTGTAGTTTTGAAATTGCAGAAATTATGAGTTCGGCCAAGCAGCAATAAAAAAAGAAAACTCGCAGCTGGGAAACTGCTGGCAAGCCGCCATTTTGTTTACTACATCTCTAACAAAATTTATAAACAATGCTCGATACTCGTACAACAAGAACCTTCTTCCAAAATTTCAATATGTTGTTTAATTTCCTTGAAAAACAATCCCAAAGTTTGCTAAATTTTTCACCCCTAGATTTACCCCCTTAAACATAGATAAATCTTTACCCCCTTAAATAACAATATAACATAATATAATGTTAACGACGTATCCATCTCTAGCACAAGCAAATAATCAAAAGAGAGAAAGGCTGATTTAAGGATCTCGATATGAGATAAATATTGAAAAATCGTGCGACTCGAGGCGTTTCGATAACGTATTATTATTTTTTATTTATTTATTTATTTCGTTGGAGCGTTGTCGAGGCGACAACACTGGATCAAGAAAGTGGTGCTTTGGCTCGATATCGCGAAAAGGGGTCTCTCCCCAGCTTATGGGTACATACAATAATATCGTCGTGCCCTCCCGTCGAGATTTTATTCAATTAAACATCATCGACCTCGAATACCTCGCGTCGTCGGCGTGCCGAACGAAACGGTGTACCATATGGGAATATCCATGTGTGTATATCGTGTATGTACTACATATATATGTATATATATATATATATGTATGTATATGAGTGGCGCGATCTCCCAGCAGGAATTCTTCGAACACTCACCGTACGTACCGAATGCCTGTGTACTTTATTCTCTCGAGCTCCTCTCCCACAAGCGGATCGCACATACTCGCAATCATCATTTAACCAAAAGATTTATTTAATTGTCGGATCGTTAAAGATTTTACAATAGGCACCGAACGAGAGCCACGATTGTGCGTTAAATTCTCGATGTTGCGAGGAATAAGTATCTTGGCGATATGGGAAATGGTCGATCAACGTGATTTTAAAATCCCATAATTATTCAAATATTCGTCCGTTAATTAAACAAAAAATTGTTAAAATGAAGGGAAAATAAAGAAGATGCGATAATAGCGAATAATCGGTATCACGATCGGTATCAATTAATTGCCTCGTTAAATTCACGAGAATCGCGTCAGTTACATAATTATAATTTCTCCGTGGACGTTTTTTCTTTATTTCTACTCGTTTTTTTCTTTATAGATAACGATCGTAAACAACGATAATTAATAACGATTTTTTGTCAGATTATTTTTTTAATTTACTTTTTATTTCTTGCCGAAATTCGAAGCGAAAGCTCGTTGGATTTAAATGAATTTTTCGTTGGATCGAAGCTTTAAAAAAATTTGAGACTCGTGGGTTGCACGACGTCGAAGGAGGATTTTGATACGGCAACGGGGAGTCAAGAGGGCAAACAGAAGCAGAATAAGAGAAGTAACGTCGCACACGCTAGGCGCGCTATTGCTCGCGGAGTGGCTAACACAGCTCATTAGCCTACAGCGTCGCTAATGAAAGCTCGTTACTCGAAGCCGAGGGCATGCAGCCTCCTCTCTCTCTCTCTTCCTCTCTCTCGCTCTTTCTGTCTGTACACTACAAAATGTATCGCGAACGGGGCAAGCGAGAGGGCACCATGGCTAGTTGGTATTCCTTGGCCGCCCCCGCGCGTTTACTCTCTCTCTCTCTCTCTCTTTGTCTCTCGCTCTTTACTCGAACGGTGACTGTTGCGCGACGTCGTATGCGACCGTCGTCGCTATATACCCACGAGTCGAGTCGTGTGGTTGGAGAATCGCGAGCGCGCGCGCACGCGCGAAACGGAGAGGACCCCTTATCTCGCTCCCCCGATCTAAGTTGATTGGGTGTGAGGTACAAGCCACTTCTCTCGCGCGGTGACCGCACCGAGAATCCCTATCCCCCCTTATCCACCTCCCACCACCCCGCCCGCGGATGCGCCGTCGCTCTTTGCGTCTTTCTGCCAAGTGTTGCTACAGAGTCCCGCGCGCCAGCGCCCTCTACCGGCTGTAGTACACTGCGGGCGCCCGAATCGAACGGTATCGAGAAGCTCCGAGCGAACGAGGACTGGAACGACACGTCGTGACCTCTGACCCCACGCGAGAAGAGGACTCGCCCTGTCCTACGTCCAACGTTCGGACTTTCCTTTCTTCTCTTCACTCCCTTTCTCTCTTTCTTTGTCTCTCGTACACGTCGCATAACGATTTTAGATATTTGGATTCCCTTCATTTTTCTTTTAGCTTACTTTTTGTTCCTCTCGTTTTCTTGTTCCCTCTTTACTTCGCTTCATTCAACCTCGCGCTGTTGAATTTATTTAATTTTTACGACGCGAGGAGGCATCTAGCGACAATGCGTCAGGGCGGTTGGATGGAGATAATATTGTATAAGTGTGAGGAAAAAATATGAGAGGAGAGAGGGAGTGAGAAAGAGTGAGATTGGAGAGAAGCTGGGAGATGCGAGGATTATTAAGCTAATTTTTCGGTGGGAGAGAAGCGAAGAGTTGCGCGGCTCTCGATGATGCGCTCGATCTCTCCCTCTCTCTCTCTCTCTCTCTTCTTCAACGATATACGGATGAAAGGTGCCGGCTTGGCTTCTTTCCTTCCACCAACGAGAGACAGAGAAAGAAGGAGAACGAGAGATGCAGCTTCTGCGCATCCTTGCACCTCGGTCGTTTTACGAGCGCTAACATAAGTGTACCCAAATCCCATTCCGCGCTATAAAATCTTCGAGAGCCGCGCGAGCCGACGCATTCTCTCTCTCTCTCTCTCCTCGTCTCTTCTTTTTCTCTATATCTCCAACTCGGTAACTTCCAACACAATATAGATATAAGCTCGTAAGTCGAAAAAGTCTCGGTGAATTTTTAGGACTTCTCGAAGGGACGAGGCAATCTTTTTTCTCTCATCCCGGTACCTACTTAATATTTTCCGTCGTTCTTCGCAGGATATAACAGACGGCGAGAAATTTGTACAAAAATGAGAAGAAAAAAAAAGTGGAAGTCTATTAACGCGCGACTCCTGTTGAGCAACAAAACAAAACGAGATGAATAAAAAAAAGAACAATTTTTCATCGATCGTATCGATCACATTTTTATCAACACATACGTTTTCAAACCAATACTTATACACATATATCATTGATAATAATTAAATTTATTTTCGATACGACTAATTTATCGTGTTTTATAATTATCGTATAAATTTATTAAGATTTATGTCCGATCGAGTCAACTTTATTATAACGTTTCTGTTTTTGCACTCAGCTCGCGTATACACGTGTGTGTGTGTGTGTGTGTGTGTACATATAATATCGAGGAAGTATATCGAGAGTACAGGAAAGCGTTGATGGATAAGACGAGAAATAAGACGAAATACGCGACTGGTCGAGGGAGCCGTGGATTCAGTTCTCTCGCTCTCTCTCTCTCTGTCTCTCTTTTCCTCTCGTCTCGAATGAGAGAACCCATCGCGAGGTGCGCGCGCGCGAGCTCACGCGTTCTCCGATACCACAAGTCCCGACGTTATTAGCCGGACGAATCCTGCACATTCTATATCTCTCCGTCTCTCTCTCTCTCTCTCTCTCTCTCTCTCTCTCTCTCTCTCTCTCTCTCTCTCTCTCTCGGTCTTCTCGGATCGAGCTTGGACGAGCCCGAGCTCTTTCGCTGCCAACATATTATTACGCTCAAAATGCCTCATTATTATTATCATTATTATTTCATATTTCCAACCCCCTCCCATCTCACCCCTCTTCGTCGCTCTTTCTCTCTCCCCCCACCCGTACTCTACCCGCGAGATCGCCATATACGAAACGCACCGAAAAAGCAAAAAGCACGAAAAATTAATATAAATAAAAGCTGTGGACGAGAGGGGGGGGGGCGTACGAGGAGACTATCACGGTCCTTCACGATGGCGAAGACTCGACCAACGAGTCTGTTGCCCCGATATCTCTCTCTCTCTCTCGTTCTACCATGTACACGTAAACCCGTTATATCACTATATACAGACCGATTCAACGCACAAGATTTTTATAACATTCTTTTAAAAAGCAATTCCCTGAAAAAGAAAATTATTTTGTCCCTCCTACCATCGAGCCCACCCTATAACCCATCGAAGTAAGCGAAAATTAAGGAAGCTATCGCATCTCGCACCGACCGGGAAGGGGGTCTTAGGCGAACGGGCACAAATTTCAGGAGGAAGCAATCAGCGAGTTTCGATCGCGAAAAGTTGAAAGAAAAATAATCAACAAACTTTTCTCATAAATTTTTTTTTAGTAATATTAATACGAAAAGATCCAGTTTTTCAAACGATGAAGAATTAATATTTCAAAAATTAACAAATTTTTCTCATAAATTTTTTTTTTTGAAACGTTAATACGAGAAGTTCCATTTTTTTAAACTATAAAGAATTAATATTGACTACGAAAAGTACGAATGATACGTTTAATAATTCCGAATCCGAATCGTACCGTATAACGTTTTTCACACACGAATACAAGCGATCAGCGAATTTCGATCGCAAAAAGTTAAAAAAAAACGGAATAAAGAAAAAATCAACAAACTTTTGACATAAATTGTTTTTTCTTAACATTAATACGAGAAGATCCATTTTTCAAACTATAAAGAATTGATATTGACTGCGAAAAGTACGAATGATACGTTTAATAATTCCGAATCCGAATCGTACCGTATAACGTTTTTCACACACGAATACACGCGATCAGGGAGTTTCGATCACGAAAAGTTAAAAAAAATGAAAAAGAAAAATGAAATAAAGAAAAAAACAACAAACTTTCGACAAATTTTTTTTTTCATTAACATCAATAGGAGGAGGTCCACTTTTTCAAATTATTAACAATTAATATTGACTACGAAAAGTATGAATGATGCGTTTAGCAATTCCGAGTCTGAATAGCACTGTACATTTTTTTTCGCACACGAACACACGCAAGTGCTTACGTATATATACATAGGTATATATGTAAAATTCTGATCACGTACATAAGTCTATTTATTATAATTGTGTATATCATACGAAACAGGCGGATGCTCGAATATTGTACATATACAATGTAAAAGATAGAGCGAGATACAAAGAAGCTGAATAAAGTGAGGTAAAAAGGAAGAGGAGGAGGAGGAGGAGGGAGAGGAAGGGAGAGGCAGGGAGTGAAGGAGGGGTATAAGGGAGGTCCGGTATTAACAATAATTATTGGTTCGAGCCTCAACTCCCCGTCCGCGATCTTTCGAATCTCAAGATCACAAGTGAGATCAATTATGTCCGACTGATTAGCCTGAGCCCTCTCCGATCGCTGTTATACGGAGGCTGTTCTCGTACACACGAGGCAGGACGACCAGGGAGATTCAAGCTGGGCGTGCGTGCTTCTTACTCTCTCTCTCTCTCTCTCTCTCTCTCTTTGCTTCTCTTATTCTCTCGACATGCGCGCGTGTTTTTCTCTCCCTTCAACCTCTCCTCTCCCTCTCTCCCTCTCTTACTCTTTCCCTCAGGAGATCGAAGGCGTTCGACATACTACGTCTATATATACGAAACTCGATGCTCCCGAAATCGGGAGAGAGAAAAGAGAGAAAAGTCCGGAGGAGAGCTCGATGAGGTCGTTTAATCTTCCAACTTACGGGCAATCGGTAGAGAGAGAGAGGCGCGCACCAAGGGTTATTATGTGGAGCAATCGCGCAACCCTCCTCCTTCCAACCCCCTCTGTCTCTCGCCTCCCCCGATCGTGGGTAAATTCTTCCGCGAAAGAGGATGAAGATGCCAAAGAGATACTCCTTTTGCACTCGCCTCACTCGCGTTCCGTGTGTCTCTCGCACTTGGGAGATCATTTTTTTTATTTCTCTCACTTTCTCTCCCTCTCTCTCTCTCCGTTTCGCGGGACTCCCCAAAGATATTATCCGTACTCATTTCATCAGAGCCGGGAGAACGAGCGATATTATAAAAGTACGTTTTTTTCCCTACTCACCCTCTTCACTACGCTCTTATTTCACTCCGATATGCCTTTCGCCTCGCTTCTCCTCCCGACTTCTTCCTTCCTCCAGTTTATCGAAATATTCGAGGATGAGAAAAATCGACGGTAAGAATTCAGTCTCTCGCACGAAATCCAATTTTACACGTATCTTTGGGGAGGTTTTTCTTTCCCTTTTTCGCCGTGAGATGGCGTCGTAGGCGAGGAAAACGCGCGCGACATCTAGCGCGTAATCCAAACGCGTGGGAGAGGAGATAAGTGATCGAAATCGCGTTATTTATAGGTAAGCGTAACGTCGTCAAAATGGCCGACGGCTCGCGCGTAATGGCGCTCGCCAATTGGAGATAAGAGAGAAGGGGAGAGGGCGGAGCCGGGAAGAGGATTATCGTATGGCGAGCTTTGAAAACATTTTCGCAAAGAACTTTGCGGTGGTCGATCTGCATCCTGGCTGGAATAATACAGCGCATTCTTCGTGGTTGAATTTGTTCCGAGCGAGATTTTACCCCTATGAAAACGTATTACACACAAGCGGCTTTAAATTCAAACGACGTACTTGCCGGGAATACGATGGCGTGGAAGCAAAAGAAACGAACAAAAATCAACAAAATACAACATCGATGCGATCGAGTCTCGCGAAATTGTATAGGACGTTCCGTGTCGATTCGAACAAAATTGTTATCGATTCTCGGATATTTTTCAATAATTCGAAAATCCCGATACATTAATTCCTAAAATAAAATAAAATACAATTTATCGAAGATATCGAATTCAGATTTGAAATTCCTCGTACCTACATGGACGATTTTCCAATGAATATTCCGACGTTTTTTCGTTCGAAAGGCGAGTCGAATTCATTAAATAATATGAAAATATTTCGATTCGCCGAGCTAACTTCTAGACGATGCGAGCAACTGGGGTAGTTGAATCGTAACTTCGATGAGGGTGCAAGCAGTGATAGGTTTGCATGCATGAGAAGTCGAATCGATACAGAGAGAGGGAAAAGGAGAGAAAGAGGGAGAATAAGAGAAGAAAACACGCGAAACGAGCGTAGGAGCAAAGTAGTGATAGTAGCTTGTTATAATAGCGATAGTGGTGGTAGTGGTGGTAGTATGTGCCTTGCTTCGTGGTTATTATGCTATCTCTCTTTCACTCTCTCTCATTCTCGAAGGATAGGAACGCGGTAGAAGAAGGAGCACTGACCTAACCCAACCGGCCCACCTAGTCTCATAAATTCTCGGGCAATAGTTTACGACGAGGCACCGCCCCGTGTCATTATCGCGCGGGAATAACGCCGCCGCCACCATCTCTCGCCACCACCATCGTGTACGGTCTTCGACGGTGCTGCCGCTGCATTTCTCTCTCTCTCTCTCTCTCTCTTTCCAGCAGCTAACTTCTCGTTTTCCTCGCATTTGCACTACATTTTTCCCTTTGTTTTTCTCTATTTTTTTTTTAATTTTCAGTATCTCGACATACCGCGAAGATAAAGAGGAAGAATACGGATCCAGGCTGCTTAGATGGACCAGGAGATTTTCGTACGAGTGGTGGAAAAATTGTAATTGTCACTCGTGTATTTTAAGAGGGATGAAATAAGAGGAATTGAACAATCGCGAGGATCGAGAGGGGGAGAATTATTGTGATTTTCGTTGATAACATTGTTGAATTAAATATTTCGTATCACGGGATTAATAAAAAATTGAAGCTAAGGAAAATAAATTGATTCTCAAGTTACTAAAGATACGTCGAGGTCTTATTATCATCGCGATAACGTGCAAACGAGAATAACGAGTATTTAAGGTGGTCCATATTGCCCCAACTTTCCTCAATACGCAGAAAACGAGAAAGATCGGAAAATATAAACGTTATCCACGGTCGAGAAAGATAGAATCCGCCGTACACGACTTTATTATCTCTCCTGTTTCAGAGAGGCATCGATGATAGGCCGAGGCTTTTATATCCGGTCATTGGAAAACGAGCATGGCGAAGAAACGCTCTATTTATTTTAACGTGCCTCGTGCACGGGCGTTGCGGCAAGGCCGAGCCGATTCTCGCGCCAATACTAAAGTTTAGTGGGAGCCGAGAGAACAGTCATCGGGCGGAGATTTCATCGATATACACACGCCTACGGTCTCGAGGGTAGATGAAGGCAAAAGTAAGAAAAAACAAAAGCAAAAAAGAGGGAAGAAAAAAATATAAACGAGAAAACCTTGAGGCTACCTCTCTCTCTCTCTCTCTCGCTCTCTCATACACTTTCGACGGCCGCAAGACACATTAGTAGTCGAGTGAGTTCGCAAGACTCTCTCTCTCTCTCTGTCTCCCCGTAAAGACTCAACACACAGGGATTTGCAGTCGCGTTCACGAGAACATCTTGTTGCAAGAGTGGCTTTAATCGCGAGTCTGAATCCTGGATGAAATCATTTCGTTCGATTTGCAAAGAGAGTCAATAATTTTTTTTTCCCGTTTGAAACATCTCCTCGTTGACTGGAGAGGAAGAGAGGGAAAAGGACAGAGAGAGAGAGAGAGAGAGAGAAACTCGAAGCGCCAAGTGTCTTGGCAGTGTTGAAGTCACTCGATCTCGAGGGGGTTGCTACTGTATAGAAAACCGGGGAGGCAAGAGACAGAGAAAGAGAAAGAGGGAGAAGTAGGCACGCGGAGAGGCCGCGTGCCGTTCATTCAGACGTTGGGAAGCTTTCAGCTTTTTTACGAGCAACTTGTCACCAGAACGATTTGTCTTTGTGCTAAAGAAAGAGCTCCCTCTTTCTCTCTCGCTCTCCTGGCTAAGAGTGCAAGTAAACCGTTGACGTTGGCTCTGCAATATATACATAGCTACACGATGCCCAGTGGCTTCGAATCGGCCAAGTACGAGAGGACGGTATGGAGTAAAAGCGCGCGCGAGAGAGGGTTTTGCGTCCGAGAAGAGGCCAAACCAAGTGACTCTATCTCGTCGCAGGTAGGACATATCGGATTACGTGTTTTGCATCGCCCTGCTCCATGGAACGAACGACGGCAAAACTTTGCGCTCTTCTACATATACTCTTCTTCTTCTCTTTTTTTTCCTTTCTCTCTCTGTCCTTCTCTCTTTTTATTCCTATATGCATGATGCTCTACTCTCCGTGCATATAGAGAATCCTTCGATTCCTGTCGAGAGAGCAAGAGAGAGAGAGAGAGAGAGAGAGAAGAGCACACCTGGCGTTGCTTCTGTTGCTCTCGATTCTCTTCTCTTCGGTCTACCGGAATATCTGCCCCGGGAAACAAAATAGAGCAAAATTTCGAATAATTATACACTCAACTGCATGCAGAGTTCGCGCGAGGCCTATTGAATTTCTCGCGCCCATCTCGCCCTCCCCCCCTGCATGCACAACCCTCGCTTCTTCTTCTTTTTATTCGACTTTTAATACTCCGACCGCTTTCTATATTACCCTTTCGCACCAACGTTTCAGCTACCGATTACCACGCGTTCACTTTGCACGTATATATACAGGGTGAATTTTATACGGTGTCGCAGGCTTTATTTTAAGGTAGATGGGATCATTACAAACAAAAGTTGCAAATATACATTGGGGATATTTTTAATAGTTTACGAGATATCAATTTTTTAAGTTGGTCCAATCAGAGCGCGCCGGGAAACGTTGGCGCCGCCCACTCCCGCTCTAGCCGTAGAGATAGCACAGTGTAGAGCGTTACATTTGAGGTGGCAAAATTCAAAACAGTCAAGTTTATTTATTATATTATTACGCAGTCATTTTTATTTCTCGGGCAATGGCTGCTAGAGCAAGAAGTGGGCGGATCCAATGCTTCTCGGCGCGCTCTGATTGGACCAACTTTAAACATTTATATCTCGTAAACTATTAAAAATATCCCCAATGTATATTTGCAACTTTTGTTTGTAATGATCTCATCTACCTTAGTATAAAGTCTGTGACACCTTATGAAATTCACCCTGTATATGTATATTTCTTCGTTGAACGATCGTCGCGCCCCCAACAAGATCACCTCGAACAACACTCATCTCTCTCTTTCTCTCTATTTCTCTCATACATACATGCACATGCACAACCTCTCTCTCCCCTCTTGACTCGCATCGAAGTACGTTGACGCGAGAAAAGATTTATTACCGATGCCTTTATACGTGTGTACTTGTAGGGTAAACTGCGAAAACTCGATTTTCTCGTATCCAAGAGCAATCAACTAATGCATACGAGCAGTAACTATGATATATAGCCAAGTAGGCAATTATCCGATTGGTATATTATTGTTTTAATTTTCTACGCAATTATAAACTGTATTTAAAAATATTCGTTATAGATTTAGATTAATCGATACGAGAGAATTTAGAATATCGACGTGAGAATAACTGAGTACGAGAGAAAGAGAGAGAGAGAGAGAGAATACGAGGGAAACGTTAATTTAAATCGCACCGCGTTAAAAAGTCATTTTAATTAATTAGCAGCAATAATTCGCGCGATCTCCTCTGCACAATTTTATCCAATAATGATACTTCACTTCGCCAAGATTTTTATCAGCCGATACCAATTTGTTTCGTAAATTTTTAATTCCCATGTGAAAGAAAAAGAAAAACATACGATTCTCGATTTTAAACCCAAGGGTTGTCACAGTCGCGTTCCACTTCGATAAGGCGTTATCGTTATCTCGATTCGAACCGAGTAATCGTCCGAGAATTTCGCAGCCGTCGAACCTTGAATATTATTTTATTTTCCCATTTTTTTTCTCTTCGTTAAACAAAACCATTTTTCATTCCTTTGTTTTTCTTTTTCGTTCCTTCGCCAACTTTATACTTTCTAAAAATCCAATTAATCGGTAGACTCGGCAATATGATTGCGGCTCGGGCAAATGAAATTTGTACGACTAATATTACTACCGTGTAAAACTGCGCCGATGCACGCGGAATTCTCACAGAACGATATATACGTATAGAAACGTATAAAAAAAAAAGAAATATATATATATATATATATATATATATACGAGTGCATACATTAATACATACGTATATATATATGTAAAGGTGAGTGAGAAGGGACGCCCCAACATTGCGAGGGGGAGGAACCGGATAAATATGTCAGAGCGCTCACGGCGAAGAAACCGACGCGCGTTCAGTGTTCCTCTCTCGCAACCAGCACACACACATACACACACACACACATAGACTGTGGTTGGCCGATGCTGGTCTTACTCTCGGGCAGGTAAGAGAGGAGGGAGAAGGAACTCGTGTAAAGGGATAACCCTGCGAGCTATACCGGATAACCCCTTCGCTCGCTGTCTCTCTTTTCTCTTTCTCTCTCCTGATAATATACGCTGCACGCCGATATTAATCCTTCTCTTCCTCGGTAACGCGCGATCCTTCAGGACTCTGCTCTTCAGAGGTGGGGTCTTTGTATGTATGTATGTATGTATGTATATATATATATTTCTTGTAAAAGATGCGAGAAGATGCTGCGGCACGGCCACCAGCAAGATCTCTCTTTCTTGGTCCGAGCCCCCGAAATCGAAGAACCCTCTCTCGCGTACGCCCTCTCTCGCGTACCTTTTCTCTCCATCACACACAGGCGTCTCTCTTTTTCTCTTCGTCATCGTCATTGTCCCGACGTCTTCGTACTGTTTGATAATATTTCAAAGTCTGTCTGTCTCTCTCCCTCTCTGTCTCACTCTCTCTCGCTCTCTCTCTCTCTCGCTGGGTTCTTCGGCTTCGTGAGGAAGGTGATACGAGAGAAAAAATGAGAATAAAAAAAACGATACGGGAACGAGGGAGAGGGAACAAAAATTTGAGAAATTTAATACCGTATTCTATCTCTCTCTCTTTCTTCCTCTCTCTCTCTCTCTCTCTCTCTCTCTCTCTCTCTCTCTCTCTCTCTCTCGCTCTCTCTCTTTAGAATCTTAATCGAACGAACGAACGAAGCGAATGTAGTCTATAATTATTTTTCTCAGGACTTACGATGCGTTCTTCCATTCAACGAATCAAAAAATTTTCAAAATCTTAAATTTCTTTCCAAAATGAACGTAAATGCTTTCCTAAACGAACATTCATAATTATATCGTTAAAAAAATTATCTTTTTGTGAAGTTTTTTTATCGCAAGTTCGTCATATTGGAACGAGAGAAATCTTAACACAGCAAATGTAGTTTATAATTATTTTTCCCAAGACTTACGATGCATTCTTCCATTCAACGAATCAAAAATCTTTCAGTCTTAAATTTCTTTGCAAAACGAACGTAAACGCTTTCCTAAACGAACATTCATAATTATATCGTTAAAAAAATTATCTTTTTGTAACTTTTTTTTATCGTAAGTTCGTCACATTCGAGCAAGAGAAGTCTTAACATATACAGCAACAACGCGCCGCGCCGTTGGGTGTATATAGCGGCGTATACGTGTATAGCGGACGCAAGTTTCTCCTCGGAGCCCGCGTAAGTAACGTAATAGCAATTTAATCAATAAAATAAGAGGATCGAGAAAGACGAAGCTGCGGCCACGAGGGCTTTGCGAGCTGAGGATAAGAGTCTCTCTCTCTCTCTCTCTCTCTCTCCCTCTCCCTCTTTGGCGTGAGAGGGATATACGCAGAGAGGGCCCTCCAAGACTCTGCAATAATTACAACAGAGAATTATGAGAGGCAATACTTGATTGGATCTATAAGCCGCTCGTTCGCGCTCCTCTCTCTCTCTCTCTCTCTCTCTCTCTCTCTCTCTCTCTCTCTCTCTCTCTCTCTCTCTCTCTCGCAGCGCGCATCACATACACCTCTAACAGCTTTTACAACAGTATAGGTGTATGCACCTCAGTATCCTCGTTTCTTTCTTATTCCTGAACTGAACAGTTTTGCTGCCGAGAGACTTAAGCTGAATCTCTCTCTTTCTCTCTCTCTCTCCTCATTCCGCACAATCTTTATCATTATCTCGTCATTCGTTTTTTCTAGAAAAAACATCCCAAAGAGAGAGAGAGAGAGAGAGAGAGAGAGAGAGAGAGAAGAGAGATAAAAAAAGAAAAGGAAATAAAATAGCTCTGTATCTGATATACTTTGCGTTTTAAAACGATCCAGGAGAGACAGTTGCGCGATTCGCGAGAGGATATTAAAGAGAAGAGCCGCGAATGCGAAACACCCCAGTGAGATCGACGCCCTCATAATCTCATCTTGGATGAGCTCTTGCACGCCACATCTTTCTCTCTTTCTCTCCCGGGCGATCACTTTAATCAATATTCAAGACTCGATTTCTGATTGTAATTAAACAATAATGACGGAATATAATGATTTATTACGAGTAATTACTAGTTTGCCGGTTTACATCGGTTCATCTCCTTCTCCCTTCCTCTCTCTCTCTCACTTTGTCCTCCTCTTATCTTCTTTACCCACTCGTTCACCATCGCACAACTCTGGATCGCCCAACATCTGTCAGAAACCCTAGAACACATTTCTCTAGTCGCTCAATTTCGTTACCGGTTTCCGTTTACCGTCGACACGTACGCAAACTTCCCTTTGACAGTTCAATCTTCTTGCGAAATTGACATCAACGTATATTCGCCAAAAAAAAAAACATTCCTCGTTTCTTTTTTCTTTCTCTCTTTTCATTCTTTCTTTCATTTTTTCAATTCTCTTTGTTTTGTTTTTTTTTTCTTTTTTTTTTCTATTTTTGTTATCCGAGTATTAAAAGTGTGTTTGCTCTCTTCGTGACCAAAAGCTTCGAAACGTTTCTGGACAAAAGCGTCAATCATTTTTAGTTCCATTGTATTCATTAGGAGACAATCGCTCTCGACGAACCCGATAGAAAACGAACAAAGAGAATCTCCGCGAGAGAGCCATTAATCATAATAACCCACACGCAAATCAGGTGAATAGCGGATCTCGTAACGCGCGCGTGGGATTCGATCGTTTACGCAATATCTGTGCCCCGACTAATTAACACTCGATAAATTTACCTTTTTTTTTTCGGTCGAAAAAAATTTGTGTTTTTTTTCTTCCTTTCGTTTAATCACGAGTCTCGAGATAAGTTGGACGAGGCGTTGCACCTGCGTATATTAGTAAATACACGCACATTGGCTTGAGATTTGCACGACGATGCGTGGTTGCGCTTGTGGCCTAGCTATCTTCGGTTAACCCACGGGGATATAGCTTGTGGGAGGATCTCTCGCGCGGTGCATTTATATCGTGTATAATATACCTGTATATATGTATATGTGCTATAAAAGATAGATCTACCGAGTGGAGGGCCGCGATAAGGCGATGTACCTACATCGTGCGTCATCTCGCGGTAATAATGCGCATTTTCATATAGGATAAGCTAGCTAGAGAGAAAAGTGGGGGAAAATGGCCCAGGCAGCTAAGACGGACTAGTCAGTTTTTATATAAAAAAACAAAAAAAAAATCACAGATGAAATGGCGATAGGTTTGTGTGAAAGGAATGGTCTGTTATTAAATTTCCATTAAATTTTATTAATTCTCCACGAGCAAAATTCGATGAAATTTGTGTTTTTAAGATTAAAGAATTTTCATCGAGTAAAGAAAAGAACTGAAACTTCTAATTTTTTATCCGGGATTGGACGTTGTTCGAATATCACGATGGTCCATATTACCCGATCGGTGGAAAGAATGTCGAAAGGGTACGGTTTCATCGAGACTTTTTCTGATGAAAAGGTTTCGATGAAATGGCGATAGGTTTGTGTGAAAGGAATGGTCTGTTATTAAATTTTATTAATTCTCCACGAGCAAAATTCAATGAAAATTGTTTTTTCAAGATTCAAGAATTTTCATCGAGTAAAGAAAAAAACATGACTGAAGCTTCTAATTTTTTATCCGGGATTGGACGTTGTTCAAATATCACGATGGTCCATATTGCCTGATCGGTGGAAAGAATGTCGAAAGGGTACGGGTAGTAAAATTAAAATTGAAAAAAAAAGAAGACGGCGAGGAAGAGATCAAAAAAACAACGTTCTTACAAATATTTCGACTCGAGAAACTTTATAGACCGTACTTCCTCGGGAAATTCCCGTGTCCATAAAACGCCATTTGGATTCCGGTGCTAAGTGTTACAAGGCGGTGATACGTTGGTGGTCCATATTGCCCCACTTTAACGTTATATCTGTATATAACGTGTACACCGCCCCTACACACGATATTTTCTTGCAACAGTGACCCTGCTCGACGTTCGCATACGTACACACGCATGTTGATACGACGCGAGAGAGAAAGAGAGAGAGAGACACAGACAGAGAAAGAGGGAGACGCAGAAAGAAGTGGTTGAATAAATTAATGGCGAAGCTAATAACGGCAACCGTTCGATTCGAATGCGATAAATACTCGCCGCACATATGTATATATAGAGAGAGCTAGAGAGACAGCCAGAGAGAGAGAGAGAGCTATATATAGTATTTTATAGGTATAAACATCCATAGTTATACAAGTCCAGGTTTATAACGAATCTATAAAGTCCAAACTAAGAAAGAAAAAGCTTGAGAGAAAGAGGCCGGATAATAGTAGCGGTAAACGGGCACCTTTTCAGAGATAAGCTGGCCCGAACGAAGTATCGCGGGCGCGCGGGCGCTCGCGTTGATATAATATTAGCAAGATTGCCGAGAGAGAGATAAGAGCAGGAACCTGTATATAATAGCCCCACGAATAGGGAAGAGGCTAAGAGAGAAAGAGCGAAAGAGAGAGAGAGGGAGGGAGAGTGGATCGTTTCTCGATCGAGAACCGGCGAGAGAGCGGCGAGAAGGGATCAAAATTACCCGACGTGAAATTCTTCGCTACCAATCAGCGCGGAGATAATTAAACGAGAGGGGGAAGGGGGGTTAGAAGGAGAAAAGAAGAAGCATGCTTGAGGGAGACTAAGAGAGACGGAGAGGGAGAGAGAGAGAGAGGAGAGCGATAGGATCGGCAAGGGAAAGCAGAGGGGAAAGGCGTGGCTCTCCTCTCTCGCATGCTCGGAAATGATGGAAGCCACCACCAGAGCGAACGGAGAAGCAGCAACCGCGGTTCAGAGAAGAAACACGACGATACGACAAAAAGAAATGTATATGTATAATAAATGCAACGTTGGCGATATGGGCTATGTCTTATATATATATATATATATATATATATATATATATATATATATATATATATATGTATATAACACATGCGTATTATAAACGTGTATAAAAACGAAGTCTGGAAGAGAAGCCAAGGGAACAGGAACGAGGAAGAAGTGCGAGAGAGCTCGGGAAAGAAAATACTGAACTCGCGAGGATGCAGAGTTGTATAACGGTAGAAAGCTTGAGAATGCATAGAAGCATAGCAAAATCGAAGCATTACTTGCGTTGTTCGTAAATACTTTTTATTTCGCACTCCATCTCTCTCTCTCTCTCTCTCTCTCTGTTATTTTTATTTCATTTTTAATTTTTAAGTGGACAAGTTTTAAGTTCCGTGTCTTTTGGTTTTCTTTATTATTGTTGGCATTGAAAGATTTTTGATCATTACTATAAAGCTTGCTAGGGTGTAATAAAATTTAATTAATCAATCAATCAATATCTCTATCTCTCTCCCTCTCTCTAATTTTATTTCTAATCTAATCTAATTTAGTATATCTTACTACTATACTTTAAATATATTCTATAATATATATATATAATATATTATATATTATATTATATTATATATTATATTATATTATATATTATATTATATTATATATTATATTATATTATATATTATATTATATATTATATTATATATTATATTATATATTATATTATATTATATTATATTATATTATATTATATTATATTATATTATATATTATATATTATATATTATATATTATATTATATATATTATTACTATATATTATATAATATATAATATATAATTGACAGAAATATTTCTAAATCGTGTTACTGTAATTCTGAAATTGCCTCATACCTCGCTAACATATGAGAAATAAATAAATCAATCAATCGATCAATCTCTCTCTCTCTCTCTTTCTCTCGTTGTCTCTGTCGCTATCTCTAACTTCTAACGGAGATAGAGTATGTTTATGGCGAGTAAAAAAAAACGAGCTAAGAAAATGTAAGAAAGAGGAATAAAAGCAGAGAAACAAAGAGCGAAAGGATAAAAAAAAATATCTAGGATGAAAAAGGAAGAAAAAGATAGGAGGAGAGGGAACCCACACACATACACACACACACACACACACACACACACATATATATATATACATTTCGTGAATGGAGATTTATCAGGTGGATGGGTCGCGGCGAATGACAGAGGGAAGAGGTATGGGAAAGCAAAGACGGTTCGTGTTACCCATCGAGACCCTAATATAAGCCGCGGCGAGACCTCTTATTCTTTCAGCCCTGTCCTCACGTTTCCTCGCTCCCTCTCTCTCTCTCTCTCTCTCCCTCTCTCTCTCTCTCTCTCTCTCTCTCTCTCTCTCTCTCTCTCTCTCTTCTTCTTCTTCTTCTTCTTCTACTTCTTCTTTTCTCGACCATTTTTCGACTCTTCCTCTCTCTCTCCCTCTTCCCCTGTCTCGCTGACCCGATGCTTGCTCTTAACCTTTTCAAACACATCCCCTGAAAGCCCAAATATTTGAGGGCTATATCGTCGCAAACTTGGGCAAATATGAAAAGGCAGAGAGATGAGGGAAAAAAAAGAGAGAGAAATAGAGGAGAGATTGTGGAATCTCTTTAAACTTGCGGTACGTTCGTCTGATCTCCCGGTACGCGAAGGAGACGTCTTTTGCAAACGGTTCAAAGGTCCTCCCCTGTTTTAACCCGGTAATGCTTATTCTTTTCTATATTCTCCTGGTCTCGTGCGCCAGACGCATCTGGCTAGTATTTGCTTAGGGTCCAGCGCGAACGTGACTTCGAAACTCCTGGTTATAGAGATATTTTTTAGGTTATAAACAAAGGTTAGAGAAAATCATTTTTATGTTTTAATTTCAATATTACGTCACTTTAGATATTGTTTGGACATTTTGGGCATTATTTGAAAGTCTCTTCTCCTGGTTTTTTTTCAGATACATCGAGGAGTTTGTCTTGTATGATGAAATAAAGATTGTATTCTTTATTTTGATTTATCCCAATGTTTTCTTTAACTTTTTGCTCATTCGACAAAAATAACGTCATATTCTTCATCAGCGGAAAATTTCCGATTCCGTAACCACCCTACAAAGTATTTTCGGACAAAACAAATATTAACCCCTCCCCCTCCCTGTTTCCAAAATCACGAATGTCGACTATCGGCACGACAGTCTACGATACATACATATAAATATGAATGTACGTATATAGATAACACACAAATGCATTTTTCATCGTCTCTTGAACATCCCGATGAATATCGCGAACCCTTTCAATACCGACGAAGTAGCGAAGTAACACATAGGTGCTAACTCGAAGCTTTCAACTTCACCGATCGTTCGATGCATCTCTTACGTCTGTGTGTTTCTCACACGTTCTTCTATAAGTTTTCACGTCGCTGTTGGAATTGCCTCGGTATTAAATTCCCTACACGACGATGGTCGTTTCCTACGGTCCTTCCACTCACCATATGCACAAACTGTATTCTTATATACAGATCTATCGTATGTATATATATATATAGTATCAGGGTAGACTGTGGTCAGGTAGCTTCTACAACTCTCGGACAGGCTTACTAGCTGTCCCACGTACGATTCCCCCCGCGGTGTTGCATTTCTCGTAAAATTACACGACATACTATTTTTACAAGACATTTTACTTCCTTTTTTTCTTTCATCATAAATACACTTTACGACCAATCGAATTTCATTGCAATCGCATCCCGGATAAAATGACTTACGCGAAATAAGAAATATCCGCAAGACGAACGACATACGATTACCTACTTGATGGAAAGTTGCAAGAAAAATTCAGAATCGAGATAAATTATTTCGTTTCTACGAGGAATTTTTTTTTCTAGGAGGGTGAAATAAATGTCTATCTACGAAAGTCGTATTAGAAGCGTCGTAACGTTGGTCTCTAGTTGACAATAATTTAGGACGAGAGAGATCGCCCAGGGAGAGATGCATCATCGAACGAACACTCTTCGTCGTCTTCGATCGCGCGGTCTGCTCGAGTCACGCGCGTGATATTCACGCTCCATCGGGCTGATCGAGTTCGACACACGATTTGGGGAGGCCCTGGATCTTGTCTCGTCTATACACACACATGTATATATACATATGTGTGTATGCTCGTCAATTTTCATCTCTCTCTTTCTCTCCTCGACATATAAAAAATGGCCTCTGCCTCATTCTTCTATCGCTGACACTATCGAAGTTAGACACAGGTTTGTACTCTCCAGAGAAGCGATCTCCTCCTCCCTTTACTCATTTCCACACTGTCCAAATATTTTACAATCCTACGAGAATTTAAAAATAATCTTACATTTATTCTCATTCTCGTTATTATCATCCCCCTCCTCCTCCTCCTCCTCCTCCTCGTATTTCTAACGATTATAGGAAATAAAAATTTCTGAAGGAATAATAGTAAGATTAAATCGTTATCGAGAAGGTTACCACGACGATAAGATATTGTTATCACGAATGTAACGTTATAACAAATCCGTACAATGCTCGTTAGCATATTGAAATTGTATTATCATAAAATGTATCTGTTTCGAAGCGATAGGCGAAAAATAATAATACGTTGTAAATGGAGCAAAATGAAAAAATAGAAAATAAATAAATAATACGTAGATAACGCGGTTATTGCGAGCGATTAGAATAACGAGACCGCAGGATTCTTCTCCTCGAATGAAAACGAGTCGTCGTAATCTCGAATCCCATCTATAAAACCCGAGAGACCGTCCCTCGATATACACAGTTTTCTTTCTTCATTCTATGGCTTTACTGTGCGCGAGAGGTACGAGCCTGCGAGAGCGATAAATCGATCTATTAACGTCGCCGAGCATAATTAATATCGACGAGTAAATTATGTATACCATTTTCAAATACTCACACGGATACACTTATACGCATGTGGAATATTCTAAGCTCGTGGCGAATAAGTCTCGTCGTTTGCTCTGGTTCGACGAGCTTACGTACGAAAGCTTGGGCCGGATTCGCCGACTGGTGTGTAACACAGTTACACTCTCTCGAGGTTATATGTTTAATCGTCGCTCGTGTCTCTCGTGTGCGCCCCGACGAGATCCTCGGGACCAACTCTCTTTCTCTATCTTGTCCTTTTTCTCGATTTTGTTTTTTGTTTTTTATTTTATTTTATTTTTGTGCTTTTTGTTTCGAGAGGCAGAGAGCAGCCACGAGATGTGTTGCGGCGCATGCAACGAGATGCTACCCATATATACAGCAACGTCACAGCTCCTACTGAGATAAACACACGCCTATGCCCATACTAATTGCGAGTGAGGAACGCGCTCTTGCACGCGTGTTACTTTGCCACGGTAAGAGGAACTCTGAGAAAGAGAGAGAGAGAAAGGAGAATGAACGACAAGAGTTGGAGATAGATGCGCGTGTGTTAACCGGTACCGGATGATACAAGCGAGAAATCTGTTGGTACAAATTTACAACCTCGTGTTTCGGCGTTCGACGTATTATACGAGGAATGGGGAAACTAAGATTGAGAATATCGTTCGAGTCTCGGGTCGGTGAATCTCGATCGTGAATAGTTTGTGAAGGTGAACCCGATTTTCTTCGTTTATTTTTGCACGGAGAAAACTAGACCTTGTCGATTCAAATTTTGTACGTGTTGTTTTGCTGATTTTTTTATTGAATAATGCGGGGAGAAAAAATAGCGAGATAGTTAACGATGGTACGAGCAAAACGCTTTTTTCAAAATTGTTACAGGATAAAAATTGGCCGAGATATTAATTCTCAAAGTTAAAAAATTTCAAAGATAACCTAACAAATGGGAATGTCGTATTGAGAAATGCGGGCGTCGCGGGTTCGAGTCCCATTCAGGGCAATCTTTTTTTTTTACAGATCGTTCTTTTCTTTGGTTAATTTAGACAAAACTACTGTTAATAAACGGGCGACGAATCAACGCGACCGCAGGGAGCTCGATATTGTTGTTTAAACTTTTAAACTTTGCGAATTAATATCTCAGCCAATTTTCATCGTAGAACAATGTTTAAAAAAAACGTTTTACTTGCAGCAACTCCAATTAGCTATTTTCCATGTCCAAAAATAACGGTTCTCATTAAGAAAGAACGACAAAATCACCGTCGAAGATTAGAACCGCGTCGGAGGTCGCCGAATTGCAAAAAAAAAGAGAAAAAACAATAATAATTCGAGGGTCGATCAACATTCCGACATGCTCGCCACATAATCGACCGCGCAAGAGAGAGAGAGAGAGAGAGAGAGAGTGAGAAAAAGCGCGACGAGAGTCGGCCTCCCGTTCTCGAAACGCGTTAAGCGATCGGCGACGAAAAAAAAATAAAAGAAAAGAAAAAAGTGACAATAAAAATGAACGTTCGTATTAATTAAAGAATCGGATAAGCGGTCGTGCGAGAGGACATCGCGGCAAAAGTCTCATCCGCGGCACACTCGACGCCCGCAAACGTACGAAACGCGTCGTCGACTTCCCTCGATCCTCTCGTCCAATTTATCGCGACTCCTTGACACTATTTTCGCCTTTCCCGTTCTCGCGCCGATTCACGTCGACTCCCGATTCTTTTCTCTCTCTTTTTTCCCCTCCTTCCTCTCCTTCGCTCTCCCGAATTCGCGGGTAAAAGGGAAAATAAATTATGCGCGACGTTTGCAATTTTGTTTCTTTTCACTGAAAAAAAAAAAAAAAAAACGTTCGCCTCTCGCGACAAATACAGAACGCGAAAATATGGCGAGGAAAAAAGCGTACGAAGATCGAAAAGGCCGAAACGTAGGTGTCTGGTAGAAACAACTAAAAAAAAAAAGGCAACAAAAATTACATTAGCCAGTCGTGTACACGTTTTCAAGGACGATCCGCGTCCATGTTCCTGGCGTTTTACCGCTCAATGCGAATGAGAAGGCGTCCTTCTGCATCGATCACTTAATTTTCGAGCGAGAATTTCTCGCCACTTCGAGGCGCGCACAGAGAGTCGTTTCACGCCTGGGAACTCGACAATGCAATAAAACACGATGAAACACATCCACGGGTCGAGAGAATTGAAAAGACACGCGAGACAGAGCGAGAGAAAGAGAGAAGAGAGAGAAGAATCGCGTATACCGGTGGATTGCGATGTGCCATTCGAATCAGAGTGACACACACGCCGGCTGTCGGTCAATGGCAAGAACGAGCGAGACAGAGACAACGAACCCGAGAAAGAGAGAAGAAGAGAAAGATAGAGAAAAAGAGAGAGAGAGAGCAAATCTTGTGTCTCGAGAGCTCGCGCGGCGCGTACATTCTTCGGCACGCGCGTGCTTTGTCGCGTCCGGCGTATCACGTACCTACGTATATACACATATATGTACTCGACCACGCACCTGTGTACATACATACATACATACATACAGATATATTATAATAATATATTATATAATATTATAATAATATAATATAATATATTATAATAATATGATTATAATATAATATATAATAATAATAATATAATTATATTATATTATAATATAATATAATATAACATAATATAATATAATATAATAATATTACATTATTATATATTATAATTTATATAATAAGATCTATATTATAATATATATAATATAATATAATATAATATAATAATATAATAATATTATATTATTATATATTATAATTTATATAATAAGATATATATTATAATATATATAATATAATATAATATAATAATATAACAGTATAAGAATATTATATTATTATTTATATTATATTATATTATTTTAATATTATCTTATATAATATTATATTATATTAAATAGTATAATATAACATTATTATATTATAGTATATTATTATTGTATTATTTGTATACATATTATTATTATTTTTATATTATATAATATAATATTATATCATATAATATTAAAAATAATATTAATATAGGGTCTGGCAGGGAAGTGTGTAAAAAAGCAATGCCTGAGAGTTAGAGAAGGATAGAAGAACCGCGAGACGAAAAGAGAGAGAGATCGCACACACATGCACAGAACGCGGGAGCTAAAGTGCAGAAAACGCAACGAGAGAGTGAGAGAGAGAGAGAGAGAGAGAGAGAGTCGAGCGAGAGTGGAGTACGGGAGGGCCTGAGGCTTTGATGACAGATTAGAAGGGATCAGAAGAAGCGGCTCTCTCTCGTCGCGAGGAACTCTCTCACTTTCGAACTCTCTCTCTCGCTCACTCACTCTCACTCCGCACTTCTTGAGTCCGATCCAATCCTGCTTTTGCTCCTGTGATCCTGCCGGATGCAGTAGCAACGGAGCATTTAGCTCGGGCACTAATTTTAGCAAATCACTCTACTCGCGTATTAAGCAATACCTTATAAAGAGAGATTCGATTCGTTGGATCATTTTCAAATTTTTATTTTTTTTTTTCGAAAACGAGATTTACGAGACGGTGCTAAAAAAGGATACCTAAACAAAAAAAATTGTAGAAAGTGAATCGTATCTCGCATCGTTTCGAGTTAACGACTGACATATAAATATTAATTGTTCCTCATCATAAATGATATCGTTAATTAGTCCAGTCGATCGATCTCGCGATTATATCTTCGTTATCAAATCTGCATCGTTATCCAATAAAATATTCGTCCTTAATAATCTCATCTCTTTTTTCTTCTTTTTTTTTTTATTTCTTCGTGTAAAAACGAAGAAGAAAAGAAACGTGATGATCGCACGTATTGGCAAATACGCGTGTGAAAATACTTAAATCGTACGTATATCTATATATATACACGTCGGTGAGACGAGAGAAGAAGATGAGTAGGGTTGGCCAAGAGAAGAGAATCTCGAGACCACGTGCGCACGGGCAAGAAGAAAAGCCCCGGGCAAAGGTAACGCGCCCGTTGCTGCTGCTGTTGACCAGTCAGAGCACCGGCCTGTTTCTGATGCTTCACGAGTCACGAGACGAGCCAAGAGAATAAGAGAGAAAACGAGAGAGGGACAGAGAGGACACGAGAAATTCGGCGGCCTCGAGAGAAAGGAGAGAAAGAAAGGAAAGGAAGACAAGAGACGCGCATATGCACAGTAGAAGATGGAAAGAGGGCGAAAAGAGAGTGAGAGGTATAGCGCGACGAGGGCGATGGTGTGGCGAGAGGAAGAGAAGAGAAGAGATGAGAAGGGGGTGGGAGGGAGGGAGGGAGGGAGGCTGGAGGCAAACGCGGGGCAAGCGCGCGAGGGGGAAAAAAAGCCGAAGAAGCGCAGAAGCCAACGCGCCCCCGGCCAACAAAATGATCAAAAGGCAAATTTCATACATTATTTTCACTTTAATGCTACTGCGCCGCAATTTATGAGAGGGCCTGGATTTATTCGAGCGAACGGGAGCACACCAACCACACCAGAAGCGTGTTGTATGCTCTCTCGTTCTCTTCCTCTCTCTCTCTCTCTTGTGCCCTCGATCCCCCGCCTTATCCCCTCCGCCCTCTTCATAACCCTTGTTCACTCCGCACGAGCGTACCGAGTGCGATCTTGGACACCGGAAAGACGAGGAGCTAAGTGGAAGGGGTGAAAAGTGCGTCGGTCGATAATGAGCGAAAGAGGAAGGGAGGAAGGGTATAATGAAAGAATGATGAAAAGTTACTTCGAGCGAAGGGTTATGCACGATGATAGGAACATAAAAAATAAACGTTCTTTTGAATCGACGAAATGGACAGCTTTTTCTCATCCCTCGCCCTTTTCATAACCCTTACTCAATCCGTACGAGCATACCGAGTACAATCTTGGACACCGGGAAGACGAGGAGTAAAGTGAAAGGGTCAATAGTACGTCAGTTGACAATGAGCAAAATAACAGAGATAGTGGTATAGGGGGTAGCGTTTGCGACTCGCACCCAGTGAATCGGGGTTCGATTCCTGAGCCACCAATGAAATTTTTTTATTTGATTTTTCTATGCCAAGGTGACTCAATGATAACCCTTATTTACTTCGCACGAGCATAAGAAGAACAATCTTGAACACCGGGAAGACGGGGAGCAAAGTGAAAGGGGTCAATAGTATATTAGTTGATAATAAGTGAAATAATAGAGATAGTGGTATAGGGGGTAGCGTTTACGACTCGCACGTAGTGGGCCGGGGTTCGATTCCTGAACCACCAATGAAATTTTTTTATTTGATTTTTCTATGCCAAGGTGACTCAATGATAACCTTTATTTACTTCGCAGGAGCATACTGAGTACAATCTTGGACACCGAGAAGACGAGGAGCAAAGTGGAACGGGTCAATAGTACGTCAGTTGATAATAAGCGAAATAACAGAGATAGTGGTATAAGGGGTAGCGTTTGCGTCTCGCACGTAGTGGACCGGGGTTCGATTCCTGAGCCACCAATGAAATTTTTTTATTTAATTTTTCTATGCCAAAATGTTTTATGATAATTCTTGTGATAATTCTTATTTTAATTCTTGTTCAGTCCGCACGAGGTTACCAAGTGCGATCTTGCATACCAGAAAGACAAGAAGCAAAGTGGAAGGGGAGAAAAGTACCTCAGTCGATAATGAGCGAAAGAGAGGAAGAGCATAATGAAAGAATGATGAAACGTTACATCGAGAAAAGGGTTATGTACGATGATACAAAAATAAAAACGTCCCTTTGAGTCGACGAAATGGACACCTTGGAGTTCCGACGAACGATAATTATAATGAGAAACCCGGAAATAATTGGACGCGATAAAGAGAAAGATGGCGATTGATGGAAATCGACGGACAACCATGTGAAATATCGAAAATTTTTAATACAGCGTTAAAGATCCTAATGCATCGTAGAAGTGGCTTCGTCCCTAATGATAATTAACGCTCTTGGTACCTTAATGAGCAAGGCTGTAATATTCTCCCTCTCTCTCTCTCTCTCTCTCTCTCTCTCTTGCTACAACCATGAGAAAAGAATTAATATTATTATGTTATACATATACACACATGTATATCTATATGTATTACCGTACGTCGAAGAAATAGATGCGATGATTGCAGGTTAAAAAGAATAGAAAGTGTATAAGGAGGAGCGAGCCGCGCGTCTCGTACCTAAGGGAAATAGAGACGTCGAGGAACCAACACCGGGTAAAGTTTCTCGCTCTAGACAGGCGAGAGATAAAACACCTCGGGTATTCTCTATGATATACGTGTATATAGATATTTTGTACGTGCGCTAAGTCCGCTAATGTGTATGGGCAATTCCATGTTGAACGAAATTCACACTAACTTTATCAATCCTTAATTTCCTTTCATCCTTCGTCTTCGACCATTTCAATCTTAAATTGAAAACAATTAGAGGAAGGATACAAGATTTGTTTAATAAAAACATTGGGATTGAAAATTGAACAATTTCGAAAAATGAATTACGGTGAAAAAAGTGAATGTTTGTTTTTTTTTCTAAAAAGTGGATAAAAATATTGAATAAATTTGGATAGTTTCTACCAAGAGGTTTTATCAAAGATCTAAAATATGATAAAGTCGATTACTAAATAAAATTAGGGATAATCATCGACAAATCGATACGACATGGAACGCCCTTTATATATAACTAAGTATCGATAGAATTTACTCTCACATTGAAACACAAGGTGAGTTGTATATTTCTCGTGTGCTTAGAAGCATCTAAAGAGAGAGAGAGAGAGAGAGAAGTCTTCGAAAGAGCGACGAGTCTCGGTCAATTCTCGGTCGACGGCGTTCATTACTTTGGCCGATAATTAATGACGCACGAGGGCATATCTCTCGCTCCGCGGCAAGTCTCGCGAGTTATGCTTCGACGTACGCCCGAGGGCAAACGCGAACCGAGAAAACTGTCGGTGGATGAGGAAACGTGGGTACGAAAGATAGACAGAGAGAGAGAGAGAGAGAGAGAAAGAGAGAGAGAAAGGGAAGGAGGAAGGGACAGAGGGTCAGGAGGCCTGTACCGTCCAAATAATATGCAAGCTCATAATTAATTCACCATCGATCGTACACGAAGTATTTCCTCGTGGTCTTCCCTTTATCTCGAGTAATTAAGAAAGATTGCGCAAGAAGCAATCGAGGGTCGTGAGTGACTTACATGTAATACGGTTGGAGTAAAATTGTTGCCGATGCACTGGAGGAGTGCAATATTTTGCGAGAAGTCGATACAGTCATCAATCTTCCTCATTAATCGCGATTTCGCGACGAGTTCGACGAACACGAGTTGCGACGTGAAATAATTTACGAACGAGAATTAAAATAACGAGTAAAAATTGATTTTTAATCAATCGATCGAAAAAAATATAATTTATATTCGTTCGTTATCAAACCTGACGATCAGCCATTGATAAAATTGACTCGAAACGAGAAAATTGTAATTTAATAAATAATTTAGAAAAAAAAATGAAAAATGGGAAGTTACTGTCTTTGATTATAGAATTTCTTTATCAATAATATTTGCAGTTGACTTTTCGTTGCACAATACGAATAAATCTTGTTTCGAAGTGACGCACGAAAAGTCTACGTATAGTTGTCCATGGGAAAAGCACTCAACGCTTACGTCTAAGCTCGCCCGGACCGTGAATAATTTTTTCAACTGCCTTAACCCTTTGAGACCTGAGTACTTTCAAGCTTATGTGGTCCGCAGACGCATAGGCTGACGCATATATGCGTCCTTAGGGCTCAAAGGGTTAATCTATAATTTCTTCTAAAGTTTTTTATCAGAACGATATCCTGTAAAGAACAATTATAATCTACATTTACGTGGGAGGTCTAATTAAAATTTTTTAAAAATCGTTTTTTTTTTCATTTTCTAAAAGTACAATATCTTCGAGTATTTTCCGACTAATTGCATTTAAATCGGACCATTATTCGCCGAAATACATAAGTTTGAAGGAAGGCGTGTTAGAGCCATACAAAGTAAGTACGTAAAACTTTAAACTCGTTTTTCTCGAACAATATTTTCGAAGTCGGTGATCACTGTAACTGGAGAACGGCTTTACCGATCGGGTTGAAATTTATATCACTTCTTCTATATATAGTTATCCTCCGGATGAACGAAGGATTTTTATTTTGGACAATTATTTTTTTTGTTATAGTCAAAAATGTAAGTGAAATTTTGATCAAAACAACATTTTTGACTTTCACCGTCCGCCATTTTGTGAAAAATGGAAATTTTTCAAAACCCTTCGGTCAACCGGAGTATTATATCATTAACTAAAGATCCCCCCCCCCTGTTTTGTTGGTTTCAGACAATCCGTTGCAGCGCGGGAGTGATCATCGCAAAATCTGTTTTTTTTTGCAGCGTCTTCGGCCGTTGATATATATCGGCTTATTTTTAAATATATTTCTTTCAAAAATTATAATGTTTACACTAAATATATATCTTTTATACGGAAGAACTTTTGTTATCAATTATTTTATCGTTTGGCCAAAAAAAATCGGAAAAAAGGCCTTTTTTTACCTTTCCAACTAGACCTCCCTCCTTAAATGCCCAAGAACACTATCATATTTATTTTGATAAAAATTCATACTGAATAAAGTACATAGCTTTGGAAATAACGCTATTTTTTAATTGAAGTTTTAATGAAAGAAATGATTATTGCGAATCTAGGGTGGGTCCTTGGTCTTGTGGTAGTGGCCAGTACCAGCAATTCGAAGGTCGAGTGTTCGAATCCCGGTGAGGACATAAAAATTAAAAAAAATATATATTTATATAATATAACATAATATGATGATTATTGCGAATCAACCGTAACTGATAGAAAATACCATCGCGGAGATTTCTTTAGGATTTTACAAGCCCTACAATTCTTAATTTCATCATTTTTAACCATCTCTCAAAGTTTAGTCTACATAAGCCATGTAAATTTATATTTCGACGACTTGCTTGCAAAATATTGTTTTTTTTTTTCTACTTACAAAAAATTTAATTACATTTTATTACATATATAAACCTTGCATGAAAAATTATCTAAACGATGGTGAAAATCGCATCAAAATCCATTGCGCGGTAGAAGTTAGCGGATAAACAGACAGACAGACGTGAAAAGCGACTTTGTTTCATACAACTTAAAGAACTCGGAAAATTCAATCACAATCAAAATCGTCTACGTTTAAAATCAATTTCTTTTTTCTTCACTCTCGTATTTACACGCGTATAATACACGACGTTGTGCATATAACCGTTGAAACGAAATACAAAGATGCTGAGCGGGCTTGTACAACACATGTATAATCCCGCGACAAGTTAGTCCGGCAGATTAGTCCGTCGAGCACGGAACTCGCTCGAGCATAAAGCCCGAACGAAGAGCGGAGAATACACACGAAGATGAGAACGTGGATGAAATAAAGAAAAGCTGTTAAGTACTGGTATGAGAGTACGAGGGAAAAGAGTGAAAAAGAACAAGCTAAAAGAGAGAAGAGAGATCAAGCCACAGAGAGAGAAAGAGAGAGAGAGAGTGTGAGAGAGAGAGAGAGACATACACAGAAATGAGAGGTGGAAGGAAGAAGCCAAGAATACTAGAGAGAAAGATGAGACGAAGGAAAAAAGGATAGTTAAGAAAAAAAAAACGAAAAATAATAAAAGAGGAAGCAGCAGAAAAGCTGCGGAGGTTGTGGTAAGTTCGAGAAGAGGAAGAAGAGAGCAAGGAGCGAGATTCTTGGTGCTCGTATGTGTATACGTATAGGTTGAAATCAGGTATAGAGGGAAGAGTGTACAGTAGAATGAGTAGCGAAGCTACTATATACCGCTCTCTCGGAATATGGTCGCAATTACTGCGAGAGATTAATGAGTCGATGCTCGCGCGCGATGTGAGACTACTCTACGAGCATCTCGGTTATAACTTCTCTCTTTCTCTTTCTTACTCTCTTTCTCTTTGTCTCTCTCTTTCTATCTCTCTCTCTTAGTGTATCCTATGTCGCCTTCTTTTTCACGTTAGCGTATCTGACTACCTGCTGGACTCCTGTACTCTACGAGTCTTCCTCTCACGATATTTTTTGTATGACTGCTTCTTCGTTTTTTTTTCTTATTTAAACATGTTTTTTTTTTTATGAAAACTACTAATTTTGGTTCGGTTCCAAATATAGAGAGGCCTCGAAGAGCACTGTTTTTTTTTTTTGGACACGTGGCTTTTTCTCTTGCTATTAATAAAATGGAAGAATCGTTGGGATTAAATGTCGATAATAATTAGTTAACGGAAATAGCGATGTTAATTTTTAAATAATAATTTATGTTTAATGTTCAAATGGGGTGAAGATCATTTGATTTTGTTTGGGGAATAATTGTTTGAATAAGTTGCAAAAATTATTTTGTCTTGCAATTATTCATTTATCAATATTAATATTAATATTAATATATTTGAAACTTCTTAATATTAATATTGATATTAATATTAATATTATTATTATTATATTATCATTATTATTATTATTATTAATATTATTAATAATATTAATATTTTTGTTCACGAGTGTTTAATCGTAAAATCATTACGTCTGGCTTTCTGTTAGAAATTGCGATTTCTTTTTGTAAGTAGGTGTTTCTCAATTTCGCCGGTGAAGTTGACTTTACTCCTTAAGGTCTGGGAGAGGGAGGGAGGGAGGAGGGGAGGCAAGTGATCATTTCTAAATAAGCTAACTGACCACATCGTCGCGATTCTCTCCGTGGAAGCGGAGAATTATAAGGATTATCGTATGTCGTCGGTAGGCTTCTCTCCCTCTCACTCTCTTACACTCGGCGTCTCGCGAGAGAAGGAAATTTTAATGGCTTAAATTATCCGGGGGTCCACCCCTAGGGCTGGCCAACCGTAATGACGCGTTTAGTGCCGGGACTCTACTCTCCCCTTCTTTCTCTCTCTCTCTCTCTCTCTCTCTCTCCCTCTCTCTCTCTCTCTCTTCCTCTTACGCCTGTGGTTGCGCAAGCGCCACAAATCCCACCAGTCGCGATCTTCTTATTCCGCACCTTCTCTACTCGAGAAACTTCCCACCCTCTAGCAAACAAAAAAATTATATCTATATACATATACGTCTGTACAAAAATAAAATAAATATTAAAAAAAGACGGAAACCGAATAAAAAGTCGTGCTTGGTTTAATGAGCGCCTAATTTCGGGGAAAAAAATCGCCAGGCTTCGTGTCATATACCTGGGGATAGCTGTTTTACGCTGGGACCCGGAGAGCAATTTTCTCGCGCGTCTCGCCATCATCAGCAACGTTTCCCCCCTCCTCCTTCTCCTCCCCCACCAACCTCAATGATTAGGCACCGGCCTCACCGATGAATTTTGCGAGAAAGGCACTTTGCGAACAATCTCCCCCAAAAGTCTACATCGATTACGTCTCCTTTTTTGCCAGACGATATCGAACTCAATTCTCCGGACTCCGGGATGCAACTACGATATTCTTACCAAAATTCCAAAAATAACGACGAATTATATTTTTTTTTGACTTTTTAGGTACGAATATTAATCCTATGATTATTTTTTTTTGAATTGAGAAAAGAAACTTAAAAATATCGAGGAATAATATTTTTTAATATTTGCCAACTGATAATATAAAGATAAACAATATTTTTTCCACATATTGTTTAATTAACATTTTATTTAAATTAATTAAAAAATCACGTAGAAAAATTCCAAATTATTCTCATCTTTGCTAACAAAAATATTCTTCGATAATTTATCTTCTATATATTTATATGTATATATCTCCTAAATTAATTAACATTTTTCTCAAAATAGTTAAAAAATCACGTACAAAAATTCAGAATTATTCTCACCCTCGGTAACAAGAAAATTCTTCTATAATTTATCTTCTATACCTATCTATATAACATATTTTCTTCTAATTTCTTAAATTAATTAACATTTTCCTCAAAATAATTACAAAATCACGTACAAAAAAAACTATTCTCACCCTCGGTAACAAAAAAATTCTTCTATAATTTATCTTCTATACCTATATATACAATTCTTAAATTAACAAACATTAAAATTTTAAACATTATCCCCAAAATAATTAAAAAATCACGTACAAAAATTCAAAACTATTCTCACCCTCGCTAACAAAAACATTCATCTATAATTAATCTTCTACATATTTATATACACCTACACGATAGATAGATAACGATTTCGTTCCTGAAATATCTCTATCTCTATATACATATATTTCTTACAGGGTGAAAAGAAGTTTGGAGAGAACTCGCGGCTCGTCGTTTTCGCACGCGGTTTCTATTCTCAACGTTACAACGCTACGAGAGAAGGCGGAGAAATGCCTTGGAGGTTTGGAGCGGGCCCTTGTCGAGGGAGGTACCTTCGCAAGCAGTTTTATATAGAGTATACCGAGACATATGGATAGAGAGGCGGGATACCCCTTCGCTCACTCCCCCTCCCTCCTCCTCCTCCTCCTCCTCCTCCTCACCCTCTTTCCTTCTCTCTCAACCACCGAAAAACTTCTTCTTTGTCGGTGTCGTCCTTTAAATCCGTTTAAAGGGACCACCGAGCGTCCAAGAGGACTGATTAATAGTCCCAGGCTTCGAGCTCTCGTGGATATAACAGGAGGAGAAGCCCCATAGGCCCCTGTCGTCGTCCTCCTCCGGATCGCGTCCGGTCAGCATTCTCGATGACAGATCGGAGACGGATCGAGAATGCGACGTCCGGCAAATATGCCGAGTTCACACTGACCCCTCACGATATTTATCTCTCATCGCCTTTCTCGTCTCAACTGGAGCGCTTACCATCCTTCGAGCTTGACACGGGGCTAATATAGACTCACCCCTTGGCATCCTCGATATAACCGAGAAATTATAATCGTAAATTTATATCCGATGTAAATTAGTGCGAATACTATTTCGGGGTGAATTATTCAATACTTTGCGAGGGGATGAGGGTGGAAGAGAGTTCGAGGATGAAAGGAAAAAGTGAAGGGATTGAAATGAAAAAGTGATTGACATAGTCGGAGCGGTTTTGTGATGAAAGCGATTTATCGTCCACACTGTTGGTGACAGGCTCTAAGTCACTCCGTTTGCTAATGTCGAAACGTGTTTCATTGAAACGCTTCTCGACGTTGATTCAAGGGTGAAAAACTGAATTATTCGAAAATTTGGGAAGGATGCAAAAAATAGCATGTACGAAGTATTAGAAAGTATTTGAAATGAAAAGATTTATTAGAAATATGAAAAATATTTTTAATATTGCAAAATATTGGAATTGAATTTGTAGATAAGATTTGAACGATAATCAGAAACGTGATAAAATTTTTGGAAAGTTAGAAAGTAATCAAAAATGTATAAAAATAGATAGAAACCCAAAAAAAAAACAAAAATATTCGAAAATTAGGGAAGAATAAAAAAACAGCATGTATGAAATATGAGAAAATACTTGAAATTAAAAAATTAATTTAGAAATATGAAAAATATTTGAATCGGAATTCTAAATAAAATTTGAACGACAATAAGACACGTGATAAAAAAATTTAAAGTTGGAAAATAATCAAAAATATATAAAAATAAGTAAGAAACACAAAAAAAAACAGAAATATTTGAAATTAAAAAATCAATTAAAAACATGAAAAATTTATCACTATTGCAAAATTTTTAAATCGAATTTGTAAATAAAATTTGAACGATAAAAAAAAAACGTAATAAAATTCTTTAAAGTTAGAAAGTAATCAAAAATACACAAAACCAAAAAAAAAACTCAAAATATTGAAATCTCAATATTCAAAATTAATTAAAAACGCAAAACATACTTATCAATATACTTCCTTCATCACTTTCGATTCAAACCCGAATCCACCCCCGCCAATTTTCCAGTCTCGAACCCCCCACCATACCCAGATTCAAGCCCATCCCAATCCTCGTTCCATATTCTCAGTAAACTTTGCAAACTACGAAGAGTAGAATTTTCGTGTTTGGCGGTAACCAAAGATTCAAAATAAAAAAAAACATCCTTCCAATCAGTATTAGGCAATCCACGAAATGACAAGACTATAACCGCGAAGCGAGGAGACCCGGGAGGAGATAATACGCTCGCTGGTCATTCTTGGAATGCGCGGTGGAGCCCGCAGGACGATCAACGAGAGTGAGCGAGAGAGAGAGGGAGAGAGTGGGACCAACAGCAAAACGGGCTAGGACAGCTAAAGGCAGTGATCGTAGTGGTAGTTGTAGTAAGGTACACACAGAGAGAGAGAGAGAGAGAGAGAGAGAGAGAGAGGGAGAGAGGGAAAAAGAGAGGGAGAGTGAGAGAGAGAGAAGATATAGCTGGCGGAGACTGCCTATCTTTTTACTCTCTCCCTCCCTCGATCCGTTGTAAGGACGCGCGATGTGGTCGGGGGTATCGGGCCCTGTAATTTCGGCCCACGTAATGGGGCCTCCACTCTCACAATTAGACCTTCCTGCATTCTCCGTCGGGTCTTTAACCGTTCTTCTATATATACAACTACTACTTCTCTCGCAACGCCGCACAGAGAAAGAGAGAGAGAGAGAGAGTGCGCATGCGGAGAAGCCACCGCTTTCCCTTCCGTCCCTTTTCTCACGACAAAATGGCGCGTCCTACCCCGACTACGCATCCTCGCCTTTCCGTCATATCGCGTTCCACAAGGTTCCCTCCCTCCTGTCGGCACTGGCCCGTCTTCTCGCGCGCGCACTCGTCTTAAAACCCGAATACCACGATTAACCAGATAAAAAAAAAGGAATCTAGTGTAACCAGGGACAAAACGGATATAGAAAAACTAAAACGCGCTCACCCCCCCGACACATCCTGTCGTCTCGCGTGAAATTAGCTCGTTTCTTTTTTTTGTCTGTGTAAATTCTTGCTTTCTCGTTCTCGTTGTTTTGCTCTCGAGTTTTTACACTAAAAATTTGGAAATTCTACGAAAGCCTCGGCGATTACGATCACGAGAGAGGAAATCGTCTCACGAAGGTACGATTCACCCTCGCACTGTGATACGAATCATCGTTGCTCGTTCTTTCTCTCGCTTTCTCGTGCTTCGGCTAATTTTCATTCCCAGGTCGGAAATTATGACGAACGAGGACGAAATTTATTTTGCAAGCTGTCGTTTTCGTTCTAGATTGTTTAGGAAGGGCGCGATGCATATCCGCCATCGTCGAATAACGTCGATTTTCATTCTTCCCTTCGGTTTTTCGAATATTCTTCAGGTATACGAGGGAGGGGAAGGATGAGGCGAAGGATGATGAGGCTGTTGAGCCGAGAATGATCAAACGGCGAGGATTCAAAGTCAAGCGTGACCCAATGACGCTGCACTTCGTGCTCTCTTCTTCTTCTTCTTCTTCTTCTTCTTCTTCTTCTCCTCCTCCTACTTCTACTTCGTCTTCGGCTCTCTCGGTCACTCGAAGATTTCCTCCCTTTTCTCTCTTTCTCTCTCTCTCTCGTTCAAGGACCCTCCAAGGATAATTACATAGTATTCTCGAAGCGGCAGTGGCTGCGTCTGAGCTAAGAGAGAGAGAGAGAGAGAGAGAGGGAAAGAGAGATAGACAGAGAGAGAAAGAAGAGATATTTCTTCTCTCAGCAAGAGAGCAAACTCACCGATCGAAGCGATGAGATGCTTCCAGGTAAAGCAACGAGGATAACAGAGCCGGCCAAACTAGCTTCGTTCGCTTCCATTCCCTCGAAGGATTGGAAACGCTTTTATTTTATTAGTACTTGAAGAAATCCAACGTGATCCAATCGATACGCAAGACGTATAAGTTATTAATCTCGACTTTAACTCGTTCATTCCTCCTCTCTATTTGATCAAAGAATTAAATTTTGTCCCCTCGAATTAATTTCCATTCGCGTGACATAAATTTGTTTACTCTCCATTTGTTAGTTTCCTTTTTCCTCGAATACAAACGATTATGGTTCATGCGACACGCGCTTCACCACGAGAACTTAAATAATCGCTGGTAGTGCGTTTAATGTTCTTTCGAAGACTGCGGTAGATTGAATATCAGCGGTGATTGGACCTCTTACTGTGTGCTACAAGGAGGAGAATAAGGCTCATCGGGACGACGGTGGCACTGCTAATGATTCTAACCGCTCTCTCCCTCTCTCTCTCTCGTCTCTCTCCTCGGGGACTTATATTCCCTTATATACACACTATTATCCGACACCGATGTCCGTGTGTAACATCGGTGATGGTGAAGGTGCTGCCATCAAGCAAACATCTCTTCGTATCTGTATATATATATATATATAAGCCAGAAGCGTAGCTCCTTATTAGTGTCTTGCCTTGCAATCGTAGAAATTATTGTCCCCTCTCTTTGGTCGTTTCTCCATCCGCGAGTACCACTCTCCGTCTCTCTCTGTCTCTCTCTCTCACTCTCTTTCACTCTGGCTATCTGCCTCTATCTTTATCTCTTTTCCCTCTCTGACAACGACAAAGACAACGCGAGTTCGGTTGACCGCGAGACAGTCCCACGGTGACGTAAGGAGAGAGAGAGAGAGAGAGAGAGAGAGAGAGAGAGAGAGAGAGAGAGAGAGATCCCGGAGGGCTTTTGCCACACTAATTCGTGAGCGTCGGATACAACCCGTCGTTAACGAGCTGCTGTTCTCTCTTGCCTTCCACGATTTTACGCTCACGTTAGACACCAAAGGATTGCTCTATACCACTTTTTACATATTTTTCTGTCTTGCTTTTTCTTCTTGTTCTTTCTTTCTCTCTCTCTCTCTCTCTCTCTCTCTCTCTCTCTCTCTCTCTCTCTCTCTCTCTCCTCTCTGTCTCTCTCTCGTTCTATAAAGGTTATAGAAACAATTCAAGAACGGAATTCGTCGCGTTAAATTTTTCAAGCCGCTATCAAATCGTCATTTCGTTAATAAATTGCACGTTAAAGAATCGATGAAATAAGATTGGAGAAAAAAATACACGAGGCTACAGGGAAAGAATTTTTAACTAATTTTTCAATGTCAAATGACAGTAACTGAGTGACAAATGTACAATTCTTCAGGTTTTTAGGAAATAAATTATACGTTTTAATGGAAATGAGTAAAAATTTACTGTTGCGTGACAGAAATTTCAAATATTTTCAAGAATTTTAACTGAAATAAACAGTAAATTTTCGTGAGACGTAAACATTACTACAAAAAGTTGAAAAAAGGACTGATACAAATGAAAGTGTACGATGCACATTGAGAAATTTGCGTGTTTGTCTTGAAAATTTAAAAAAGGAAGCCGAAATTTTCCGTGCGTTCACCAGAATTTTAACGTTCTTCACAGTAAAATCAATTAGGGCTAGGTCGTCTGGCCATAATCCGTGAGCTCTGTGTATCGCGCGTAAAAATTATGCTACGTGCTAAAATTTTGATATGCCTAAAAGTAAAATATTTGAAACTAGAGTTAATTTTTAACCGTTTACACATTTATCACCGGATTCAAGTTTGTAATGTAATTTCTACCAAGATTCAACCGTAAAAATTAACAAGAAATTCTCTCCGTGTAATAACAGGTATAGCCAAGGATTGCGTGAATCGAGTATAACGAAGCCAAGAGATCGAACAAATTACATACGAGCTACGAAACTTTGTGTGAAAAATGGGTTTAGAAAAAGTTTTCCCGTTTGGAAGTCGAGAGGAGTGGAGAGGAGGCGCATTAGGCTGAAAATTCGTTTCTCTAGGCCCGCGGAACTCTTGAGAATAAACAAAGAGAGACGGGAAACGAAGAGAGAGAGAGAGAGAGAGAGAGAGAGAGAGAGAGAGAGAGAGAGAGAGAGAGAGAGAGAGAGTGAGAGAGTGAGAGAAGCAAGATAAAGGTTCTATGCTTCTCGAGAAGGCAGGAGGAGAAGAGGGAGAAAGGGAATGCGGGAATCGAAGAAGAGGTTTCGAGGTCGTTTCTGGGCGTGGAAGCCATCTACCTTTACGTCGGGGGCCACGCTATACATCAGCTTAGTCGTTTCTGTAGAACTGCCCGACACTACCGCCCTCTCCTCCTTCTCGACCACCTCCTTCATCCTTTTCTCTCTCTCTCTCTCTTCCTCAGATTTTCTTCCTCTCGCTGATTTTTCCCTCTCACTCTCCTCTTCCGTCGCTCTCTCTCGCTCTCGCGCACGTGTAGTTTCGCCTTCCGGATTCGTAGAGAGATTTTGGGCCTCATCGAGCGGTCATTTGTTTGCCGACGTTTTTTCCTACCTAGGAGAACCGGACGAGAGGTTAGTAAGAGAGAGAGAGAGAGAGAGAGAGGGAGAGAGGCCCGGAGTGCCAATTAATAAACCACGGCGCGTCCGGAGTGGCCACCCCATTGTCTCGAGCCTAGCGCATTTATAACGTTGGCTTTTTTAAATCGAAAAAATTTCTCTCCGAAAACTTATTCGCCCGATTGAATTCGAGGCTGAGTATGAATATATATATGTCGGTTGGGTTATGCCGATAAATAATCGATGGAAACATTCGCAACGTCGGATAAAGATCGAATTGTTGCATTATGCGTGTTCGTGGATGCGCGCGATATACATACGCGGTTCGTTTATTGGAGATGGAAAGAGAGAAAGAGGAACAAAAGACGTACAACTCTCTCTATCTTTCTTGTTTCTTTCTCTTTCTGGCTCTGGCTCGGTCTTTCGCCAGCGCGCACAAAGTTCAAATTAACTGGGAGGGCACGCACCTGGACAGGCCACTGGCAGGTTTTAGAGAGAAGCCACGGTGAGGAGAGCCCTCGCAGTATGAGAATGAGAATGGGAGAGAGAATATAAGACAGAGAGAGAGAGAGAGAGAGAGAGAGAGAGAGAGAGAATGGAGAAAAAGAAAAAAATGAAAAGAGGGATTGGTTCTCAAGACTGAAGAGAGAAGGAGAGAGAGAGACCATGTCGAGACGAAAATACCGCGAGAGAATCCAGGGATGGGCAACGGTCGAATGAAAGAAAAATAAAAAAGGCAAATTAACGAAACGAAACAAAAATTATTTTAAGAGAAGAAATAATTAGTAAACGAAAGAAGAAATTTCTTCGTACTGTCGATAATAAATTCAAATAAAAAAAATATTGTATTATCATTTCGCAAATTGTTCGAGAATAAAATTTCGATCAACTCGAAAATCGCAGCTCATATACATACAAACCCGGTAGAACCCGGGACAACCGGTGGTCGAAATATGCGCGAACCGTACTGATTTACCGTGACTAATTTTTATGATGATATTGCGTCGGTTAATCAATTTTTTTTCTCCTCGTCCACCGACCAAACGAAGGTGAACCCGAGCGCGAAATAATGTACGAACGCATATGTTCCACGAGGTTAGAGACCCTCTCTTCCTGCACCTGTGGGACATCTGGGGGAGGGGGTTAACGCAACTGTGAGAGAGATTGAAAGAGAAAGATGAAAAGTGACGAACTCTCTCTTTCTCTCTCTCTTCTCTTTCGTTCCGTTTCCCTTTTGTTTTTAGCTTGGAGCTTTGCCCTGGCCTGGCAATACCCGGTACACTATACATAAATATATATATATATATCCTCACACGCGCATAGAATATCTTTTTCGTTATGAGAGCGAGGAAAAGAGAAAGAGAGAGAGAGAGAATGAACGAGAGACTCGCGTTGTTGCCTTGTTCAAATATTAATTATGTATGCCCGACGGTGTATGCTCCTCTGCCTCCCCTTCGCTCTTCCACCCCCCACCCACCTACTCATTCGCCTGGCCAACCCCCACTCTGATACACAAGCACGTTCTTGCATATGAATAGAGGTCCACCGCGCGCTGTCCGAGGAATAAACCGCGCGCAGAAGTTTGCGCAGATATGCGCGCGCAGCATCTCGCGCCTCCCTCCCTTTCTAGTTTTCTCTCCCTCCCTCTCTGTCGCGCGTGCGTATTAGACACAGCGCGCATGCGCGCAAGCAAGAAAGATCTGTCCAGCCTCGTTGCGCACTTGTACATAGAACCGCGGGGGGTTACCTCCTCCTCCTCGCTATATTCCATCCTCACCTCCGTGCTTTTACTCTTTTCCAGGAGGCAAACCCCGAGCCCAACTCTTCCTTTTCTCTCTTATTCCGTCCCACTTACCTTTTCTCTTTCAAGCCACCCCCGCCCCTTTACAATCGACCTTTTTTAATTCCCTCGATCTGCACTACCATCAAAGATTATCAAATTTTCGACGATCCTACGTAAGAACGAGAAGACAACAGCAATAAACATCCGGAAAGATATTCATCTCTAAGTTTGAAAAAAAATATACGAGATAAAGAGAGAGAGAGGGAGAAATCTATTTGCAAGATACTCGAATCGCGTATCTCTCGTCGTTATAATCCAACGTTGAACGCGAGAATCTCTCGTATAACTATGTGTACCGTTTTAACTAGGGTCGCAAAATGCTATAGTATATATTACCACGTTGTTACGAGCGCGTAGCGAAAAGCTGTATTTCTTATCGTACAAGCTTTATATGTATGTGTGTGTGTGTGTGTGTATTGAGCAAAGTCGCATGGTGTTCTATGAAATCGTGTGCGACCAAAAGAGAGAGAGAGACCAGGAGAGAAAGAGAGAGAGAGAGAAGGAGAGGGAGGAAGAGAGGAAAATCACGCGTGTGCTCGGTGTACTCGCGATATGTAAATCGAGTGTGCGCAATTTGTCCCAAGTGTGCGGTTGGGCATGAGCGCCGTAAGTCTCCCCGAGGGCATGAGGAGAACTGATATTTTCTACAGGACGAGACCGAGAGAAAGAAAGACAGAGAGAGAGAGAACTGAGCGGAGACATTGCGTGGTGCGTGAGCTATTTAGCGGAGAGTTGCACGAGGGTCCTAGTACACGCGTGAGCTTATCCGGCGAACCAAAGAAAATAAAATTTTGAAAAAAGTTCAACGTAGCACACGATGACAGAAATTGTATGTTAATTAGGGGGAGTGAGTGTATGCCTACGCTCGATAATCCAGAAATATGTGTACACACACACACACACAGGCACGCGTGATATTTGTTCTCGTCTTATATCGTAACGTACGAACGTTGATACAGTCTACCCTCATTGTAAATCGTCTACGAGTATTATCGGTCGCTTAATCGAGTTAATAAACTTCAATGGGTTGCGCTTAAGAGAAGGAGAGGGACGGGAGGGAGATAAAATACACCGCCCTACACGTATTCGCGCTACGAGACATTAAAAACGTATAACGCCCACTACCTCCTCCTTTGCCCTTTGCTCCTTTTTTTCTCTCGGGTCATCGTTATTTAGACGAATATATCGAGATGTTTTGTAAAGGCGTTGATAAAAATTGGGATGCAAATAATTGGAGTGAATTAATTTATCGAAGGGAGAATATTTGCATCGGGGTTGTTCTTGGTATATTTAACCCTTTGCACTCAAGGGCTCCGGAGCGGAGTCAATTAAAATTTGTCTTCAAGCTCGAGGGCTCCGCTACGGAGACAATGCAAATAATTTTCAGTTTTTATGAAAATGTAAAATATAAAAAATATATATAATATAAAATAAAATAATAAATAAAATAAAAGTAAAATAATAAATAAATAATAAATAAAATAAAAATAAAATAATAAATAAATAAAAATAAAATAATAAATAAATAATAAATAAAATAAAAGTAAAATAATAAATAAATAATAAATAAAATAAAAATAAAACAATAAATAAATAATAAATAAAATAAAAATAAAATAATAAATACCTATATAATAAATAAAATAAAAATAAAATAATAAAAATAAAATAAAAATAAAATAAAAATAAAATAAAAATAAAATAAAAATAAAATAAAAATAAAATAAAAATAAAATAAAAATAAAATAAAAATAAAATAAAAATAAAATAAAAATAAAATAAAAATAAAATAAAAATAAAATAAAAATAAAATAAAAATAAAATAATAAAACAATATAATATAAAATAATATAAAATATAAAAAAACTTCTAAATGCAAAGGGTTAATTAATAGAAATGAGATACGTTTGGCAGAAAACGATCGATCGTAGCGATTTTTTGAGCTTTTTTGTCTCAACAATCGCGATTGTTCGATACGCGATGCGCGCGCAAGTTGAAGATCGTCGCGGTAGTATGTAAATATTTCAAGGTATCTACGTAAGATCGCGAGAGTATTTTGGGGAGAATGAGGGACGTATTAAATCGAAGATGCGTTCGGAAAGAATCGACTTTCTTTTCGAAAAAGTCGAGGACGTTTTTCAAACGGGACTGTCGTACGATCTCGTCAGGGGTCCTTGGCAACGTGGCGGTCTCTCGTTCTCTCGTTATAGCGAGAGTACGTTGCCACCAAAAGGGATGAACCTGCTTCGTACGCTAGAAAGATAAATTCGTACGTGATGCCGGTCTCGATTGGACGGGAAAAGAGAGGACGGACGTTCTGTCCAACGTGGCTCCAGCGCCGAAAATTCTATCTCTCTCTTTCTCTCTCTCTCTCAGTCTCTTTTCTCTCGAATTGAATCTCTGCAGAAGATAAAAGTATACGACGTGGACAAACGCGGCGTCCGACCGCCGGGGATGGAGTTATATGGCCCACGAGAGAAGAGGAGGAAGAAGAGGAGGAAAGAAAGAGGAGGAGAAGAGCGAAACAACGAGGAAAGAGAAGGAGAAGAAGAGAGGAAGAGGATGGACCATGGGCGAGGGAGGTAAATAGCGTTGGTGAAGCGCCGACGGGGCGGTGTGATATCTACTTTTCTTGGTAAATGAGAGTCGCGCGAGCCCAGGACCTCTCGGGTTCTCTCTCGAACTTGAGTAAGTGGGCAAGAGGAAAAGAAGAAGATGAAGAAGGAGGACGAAACTTGGAAGAGGATGGAAGCAAGGAGGGGGAGGAGAGAGCTATAGTAGTAAGAGAAGAGGAGGAAGAATCGAAGAATAAGAAGAAAAGGAAGGATATCGCGCGGGCGACGACAACGACGACGACGACGACGACGAAGAGGAAGAGAGTCTTTCTTTCTCTCTCTCTCTCTCTCTGTGGATTCTGCAATGCACCTCTCCCAGAGAAGAGAGCGTACGAAAGGCAGGAGGGGCGCATTGTGTGTTTCCAAGAACGGTGCCCTTATCGATGGATCTGTCGCGGTAATGAGGTATCAGCCACCAGCAAATAAACCAACGAGTATAAAGAAGGAGAAAGAAGAAGAAGAAGCGAGGCATAGAGGAGACGATGAGAGAGAGAGAGAGAGAGAGAGAAAGAGGGAGGGAGAGAGGAGGGTGGGAAGGAAGTTGGGGGGTGGGAGAGAGGAGCATCTTCTGCGACAAACACACATGAGGACGAGAGAGAGAGAGGCAGTCGAGGACACGATGCGAGAGAGACAGGCAAGGAGAGAGAGAGAGAAGAAATCTTGGGGTGGGGAGGTGGTGTACGGAGAGTCGGGTAGGAGGACTACCGATACAATGCTTCGATTAAACATTCGCTGCCTAAATAATCAGGCACGCCACAGAGCCATGCCAGACCAGCGAGATGTTTGTATAGAGAAGGAGGAAAGGAGGAGGAGGTGGAAAAGGAAGAGGAGGAGGTGGAGGAGCGAGGAGGGTGGAAGAGGCTTAAAGGACTTGGGAGAGAAACATGCAGCGGGGAGAGCGAGTAGACGAGCGGATTAAGCAAAAAGAAACCCCTACCCCACGAATTAAATCGACCCACGAATGTTGCTTTATGGTCTATGAATTTTAGTGTAATCCGTGATTTGTGGACCTGAGGCGATTCGAAACATTTATGGGCGCGAGACTTATATTTACATTCTCTTTTTTTAAACTATTTTTTAATTTTTATTTATGTTTTTTTATTCATTTTTTGGGTGGGGATATTTGGAATTGTTCGTTCTTAGGATTTATGAGAATTTGTTCTTGAGCTTGAATTTAATGGAAGTTCGTTACCATTAACAAACAATTAATATTTTTTATTTTATAAATATTTAAGTGTTACTAATATCTGTATGTTTGTTGTTTATGCATAAACAGTATCACCAATAAACTTCATTCGTTTCAAAACAAAAGTTCCCATTTTTACCATTTTTAGAAAATTGTAATCTCCTGTTCTTCTACGTTCCCTCACAAAATTTACCTAGCTTTTATGGACGGGACACTTATATTTCTTTATTTTGAACTATTTTTTAATTTCGATTTATGATTTATTTTATTTTTTGGGTGACAATTTTTGGAATGGTTCGCTCTTTCGATTAATGAGAATTCGTTCTCGAGTCAATAATTTAATGGAAATTAATTACGATTAATAAACAATTAATATTTTCAAATTTATAAATATTGAATTATTACTATTATCAATATTTTCTTTATTTATGCATAAACAATATCAAAATTGTTCCCATTTTTACCATTTCTTTAAAACTGTCCTCTCCTACTCTCCACCCTTCTCTCACAAAATTCGTCCAACTTTTATGGGAGGGACACTTATATTTCTTTATTTTGAACTATTTTTAAATTTTTATTTATAATTTTTTTATTTTTTGAATGGCAATATTTAAATTCTTCGCTCTTTTAATTTACGAACCTTCCATTTTTACCATTTTTTTTTTGTAAATTATACTTTTCCGCTCCCCTATCTTCTTTCAAAAAATTCGTCCAGTTTGGAAATTCTCGAAGAACCTTTGATTTCAAAACAGCGTGTAAATACCGCACTAGAAATTTTTCAAGTATTATACTACCGTGCTCGCTAGCTGGAACTTTCCTGGAAGGCTCGCAACCTTTACCGTTATTATGGTCTCGGGGATCCTCTCTCTCTCCACTACTGGTACCTATCGTGATCGTGGCCAAGCGCATTCGTGGTATATTGTAGTGTGGTGCATCACACAAAGTCGCTGGTCCAACAGCGGATATTGCCGGCGAGTCGCCGCGTGCCATCTCCGACACATGCGTCACGAGAGAGCCAACGGCGTATACACACACACACACATACACACACAAAACCACACACAAACACAGTGAAGCATGAATCTCGTCACGTACACGGGCGTAGATCAGAGAAAATTGTGGAGCTTCCTGTGTCATGCCCACTCGGCAGAGGCTTATATTTCACGGGAAATAACGGCGCGATAAAATATACACAAAGAGTGATGAATGTCACAATTTTCCTTGGGAAAAAGAAAAAATCATGAAAATATTTAAAATAAACGAAAAAAATGTCGTTCTGTATCAAATTATCGACAAACTGAAATTATAAATAATTTTTAAAAAATATAACTATCGTACTCGAGAAAAAAATTAAATTTTGTGAAAAAAGAAACAATTTTTTCTTCAATTTTGTGAATTTTTGAAAAAATCGCACCAACGTTTTTTTTAAACCCTGGGCAAATTTTCTGAGTTCCCTTATCGTCGACCCTGAACGTTGTCTACTGGCGAGTAAGTAGTATAAGGTATCGCGATAAGGCTCGTGTGGCCCGCGGTTGAGTGCGACAAGGGAAGGGGGAGGAGGAAGGAGCAAAGAGGGAAAAAGAAGGGGCAACAACATCAGCGATAGTAAAAGGACTGGGAGCATAAGGTTGGATTTTGGATTGAGTTATCTGAACGTAGGAATCAAGCGGTAGCTCACGTCCTCGCTTAAATACAACTCGTACGAGAAGTTACCACGGACACAGGGATGGACGGACGGACACACGTACACGTTGAAGGGGAAGGGCTGTAGGGTAGAAGAAAGAAATAGAGTCTCTCGCAGGGACCACCGTCGGGCCTCCCGTCGCGTTGCGAGGATGTAATACATAATATTGCGAGAAGGAGAAAACTGAGATAGCGAGAGAATGGGAGAGAGAGAGGAGGAGGGAGGGAGAGAGAAAGGAGCAAATATACATTCGTACCCTTTGGAATGTCCATAACGTCCCTAGCAAGTTCAGTATGCGTTCTTTTCTCGCAGAATCAACCACATTTATCACCAATCTTATCCCAACCTCTCCCTCCCTCCTCCTTCTTCATCTTACTCCTCTTCTTTTTCTACCTCGCCATCTCACCAAAAACATCGATTTTCCGAATAACTGACCCGCGACTCATTCTCTCGGACGATCGTCCTCGAAGGTAAATTCGCACGAAGAAAAAACGAGGCTCGAGGAGAATAAGGTGAAAAAAGGTGGAAAAAATGTGAAGAATAAAATAATAAAAAAAATGAAAAATCTTCGAGAATACAGCTGCAGTTTCACTGCAAAAGGAGGAGGTAAGAGGGAGAGAGAGAGAGACAGAACTCTATCCGAGCATGACTTCCGAACGTTCTTGCGGTCGTGATGATTCTTCGTCCTCCTCCTCCTCCTCCTCCTCCTCCTCCTCCTCCTCCTTTTCTTCTTCTTCTTCCTCCTCCTTCTCCTCTTCTTCTTCGTCTTCTTCTCCGTCCGGCACTTCTATCTCTCGTAGCAGTGCGCAGCAAAATTTTCTGCCGCTGGTTCGAGGACGCGCCGCGGCCATTTCTCCAGCAAGAGGCACACAAAGTCTTATACGCAGGATTGCCTTCGAGCTGGACTTCTCTCTTCCGAGCGAGGAGAAGTCGCGAGTGTAGAAGTACGAGAGACGAACCGCAGCATGACCGTGAGAGCGTATTCTCGTTATTTCAGAATAATCCAATCTCACTGTCTTTTCGTTCTTTCCTTCGTCTTCTTTCATTCCGACTCACTCTCGTCCCTGTAATGTCCACGAAAAAGGTGAGTCACTCCCTTCCCTCTCACCTCTCTACGACTACCTCGCTATACGACCGAGTGTTTCATGAGAAGTGACAAGAAAAAAAATGAATATCCTGTCGTCCTCTTAGAATCCTTGTAATTTTTGCTTAAACGCAACCCTCAACGAGGACGAAGGATCTTTATGTTATTCTCGAGAACTTCCGTTCCTTCCATTGTCTCGGTAATATGTTTTTAATGACAATTTTTATTTTTTTGGATTTTTTGTTTCTTCTTCAATCCTTCCTTGCAGGTGAGGAAGGATCGGTTGGAATGTTTGAGAAAAAATGGGATTTTTCATGGTTTTGGATCTTTGGAAGAAAAAATTGTTGAGAAAAAGGAGGAAGAATGTAAGGATATATATATTTTCTCTTTTTCGATCCTTCCTTGCAGGTAATCCTTCCTTCCTTCTGTGTATGTTCGAATGAACAAATTGTTGAGATCAAGGATCAAGGATGTAAGTATATATATATTTTATTTATTTTTTGTATTTTGTTTCGATCGGTTGGAAAATTTGAGAAAATTGTGGTTTTTCACGTTTTTGGAACTTTGGATGAAAAAATTGTTGAGACCATGGATCAAGGATGTAAGGATATATATTTTTTTGTATTTTTTTCGATCCTTTCTTGCAGGTAAGGAATTATCGGTTGAAAAGTTTGAGAAAATTGTGATTTTTCACGCTTTTGGATCTTTGAATGAAAAAATTGTCGAGACCAAGGATCATGTATATAACAATATATATACATACGAATGTGAACATCCGAATCTTTCGTCCGCACGAACTAAAAGAGGGACGAAACTGAAAAGAGGACGAGGGAAAAAAAAGAAATCGTCGCCTTACTCTCGTATGCAAGGATCTCTCACCCCTGTCTCGCTGGGCACAAGAAGAAGGTCCGTGAAGCTACCACGAACTTTTCTCTCTCTCTCTCTCTCTCTCTCTCTCTGTGCCTTTCGGTACCCTTGACATTCAAATGTGAATTTTAAACATCCAGGTGGAATATCTCGTTAGTATGCTCGTCCCGTATGCGCGTGTGTGTGGCGAAGAGTCCACGAGAGAGAGAGAGAGAGAGAGAGAGAGAGTGGAAAAAGGACAAGACAGAGAGAGAGAGAAAGAAAAAGAGTCCTTTTAGCGTTGTTATTGTTAACATGACTTTTTTCCTCTCTCCTTTTCCCATTATTCTCTCTTTCTCTCTATCCTCGTCTCTTCTGGTTTTCGTTTGTTTTACGAGCTAAATGGGGTGGCAGCAAGGGAAGGGAAGTGCTCAATGCGCGCAGACACACATACGGACAAACGGCATTAGAATTCTCTCTCGGTGGAGGAGAATGCGCGGGCGTATGGAGAGTATCCCGTTTCAAGATTGAGATAGCGCTCGAGCTTCTCGGACAGAAGAAGAGACCTAGACCTTCTCACCGGGTAGATGACTCTTTCTCCCTCTCTCACTCTCTCTCTCTCTCTCTCTCTCTCTCTCATACACTCTACTCGACCCTCTTTCACTCCACGACCGCCTGACGCGAACATTTATCATCCCTCATATGCCTCGAACCGCCAAACGCGTTCTGCCAAGAAAAATAAGTGGAATCGAGGTTCGCGAGCGAGAACGTAGCGAGGCACGAGCTCCGTGTATTCTACAAAGTACCAGAGACACGGACGTTTTAGGAACAACTTCCAGAAGAGCTTCTTACCTTTCTCGCTACGTTTTCAACCGGAGTTGCTTGAAAAATCGTGAACAAAAAAGAAGAAACATCTCCCACGCGAACTTCAAAATTTTATCATCGAGTGTCGCATAAGACTCTCTCCCTCCTTTTTTCTCAACTTTTTAAAAGTCGTAAAAATGGGAAAAGGATGAACAAAAAAAAAGATCCCAGATGTGGATTTTTGCGCAAGGAGAAACGCGTCCTGGACCCACACGAGAGATCGCGATCTTTTTCACGAAACGTACGAACGAAAACGAAACGATCAAGTAGCAAGAAGGATCAGAAAGCCACGAGGTATAAACGCCGTGGAGACGAGAGAGCGAGAAAGAGAGAGAGAGAGAGAGGGAGATGAAAGGAAAAAAAGATAGAGCGAGAGGAAGAGAGAAGTGAGTGCGCGGGGACGCGAAACGATTTTTGCCATCCTTTTTTTCCATGGAACGCGAGGAATCGCCTTATAAGTCTTCCAGTGCCTGGGTTAAAAAAAACGGGTAGGGGCAAGAGGGAGGAAAATAAAGGACAAGGAAGAAGAGGGCACCAGCAGTAAGAAGAGGGCGAAGAAGAAGGAATACGCGGAGAGACGTATATGCGGGAAAGAAGAAGAAGCGAGTGAAAAAAAAGAGTCGCACGACAGTCGGCGCGGCGTTCAGGACTCTAACCCCCTCGCCTTCTCCCCCCCTCCCGCCCTTCTCTCTCGTCACCCCCTCGCTCTCTCTCTTTCTCTCTCTTCAACTCACGCGCACTTGGAGAGACTTCTCTATACTCTCGTTGCCGGTGCTCTCTCCTGTGTTACAGAAGAGTTGAATCGGTAGAAAGAGAGAGAGAGAGAGAGAGAGAGAAGAATCGAGAAGTCGAAAATCCTGGCAGCAAGGAGCAACACATACGAGAAGTCTCGCAAAGAGGGTTGAGCCGAATCTCTCGCGGAGTTTGGGGTTTATACACCGGCAGGCCGCGTAGCGGCGCAGCACGTAGATATACCAAGAGAAAGAGAGAGAGAGGGAATTCTCGGTCAGTGAAGAAGACGTGCCGGTCTCGCCGAGGCGGGTAAGAGCAAAAGGCGCGAGAGAGCGAGAGAAGGTATGAGAGATAAGAGAAAAGGAGGAGAGATAGTTTTGTTGGATTGGTCTCTCTTTCCTCTCTCTTCTCTCCCTCTCTCTCTCTCTCGCTCTCTGTGTCTTGACATTGGAGAAACGAAGGAGAGAGAGAGAGAGAGAGAGAGTCAGAGAGAGAAAGGATATCCGTGAAGATGTCCGGGCTCCCAGGTGATGTTGGTGATGCAAGCGGGAGATTCAACCCTATATATATGTATGGGGGGGGGGGAGGTTCCCTGCGCTAAATAGAGGGACCTTCCTGTTACTGGAAGTTCCTAGCTTTGCATCAAAGATAATGTTAAAAATATACGAATGTTATTTCGAATCGATAAAAATCCTTGCTTCAAAATTTTTAATTCATATTATCAATCAAAGTCGTATCGATAACGATATCTCACAATCAGAAATTCAATTATTTTGGATAAATAATATAAATTGTAATATAAATATCATACGCTTTGTTTTCAATGTTAAAAAGGCTAGATATTTATTTTGGGGAGGATTAATTTGAGGGATGTTTTAGAAAATTTGTTTTTCGTTAAATTTTTTTTTTTTATGGAGTTTCGGTAGAGACCGAATGATTTGAATTTTTACTGATGTAGAGAGGATCGTGAATTATAGAAGGTAGAAAGTCGGACGACATGTCAACCCAGGGATGCAGCGTGTGTCCCTCTTCGCCAGATCCGAGATATCAGTTATCAATTAACTTGAGGGAGGTAGAGAGAGAGAGAGAGAAAGGGAAAGAGACAGACGGAGAGTGAGAGAGAGGAAGAGAGAGAGTACCACGGAAGCCGAAACGCCATTTCTCTTCGTCGTCCGGTTTCGAGATTTCGGCAAGTTTCTCCCTGGCATCAGCATCTTCTCTCGTTCGGAAAGGAGAGAAACGTCTTTGGGGGAGGGTTTGAGGGGTTCTGCTGCCGAAGCCGCGCGCTCGGTAATTTAGACGGCTGTCCACTCTCTTTCTCTCTCTCTGTCTCTCCCCGCTCACCGAGAGAGGACTCTGCTCCCGATTCTCTCTCCAAGTCGGTGCGTCTCCCAAGACCTTTCTCTCTTTCTCATATATAAACCCACATACACACAAACACATAAGACAGTATTACATCGAGACGAGGGAGAGAAACGAAAAGGGCGACAGCTCAAAAGGCCCAAAGAGAGGTGGAGAGAAAACGTTTGAAGGGACTCTCCACGCGAGAGTGCAGAGAGAGAGAGTTCTCGATCCCCGAAACAAATGCAAAGCGGGTAGAGGCCCCCTTTACTCTTTCTTTCTTTCTTTCTTTCTCCCTTTCATCCTCCCCTGATTTCTACCTTCGCCAAGAAACTTTTGGCTTCACTTGGACTCTTCGTTGTCTTGGTCATCGTTGTCCTCGTTCCCGTTGTCGTCTTTGGTCCTGCAGGACCTCGATGGAACAGTAAGAAAAGAGAGAAAGAGAGAAACGAAGAGAGAAAGCCCGAGGCTCGCGAGCAACCGCCTTCTACCGCTGCCAACGGGCGATCTACTCCTCACCGTTGCTGCGGCACTACTGCGCTCTCTCTCTCCCCCACTCCCACTCCCAGCGGCCGGAGTCTCCTGCGCGGTGATGTTGCGCGCGCGCACGCGGCACCGCCTTAAGTATATTTACTGTCGGCGCGTCGAACCGCCAAGACGATCGCCCGGGCGTATATACACCCTCGTCCACCGATGCCTTCTTATATTTCTCTCGCGGTCAAATAATGCCCACTCTCTCTCTCTCGCTCTTGCTCACACGCGCCCTCTACCTTCTCGTACCAAAAGATACGTACTGTATTATATATATATAGCGTATAACAGAGCAATGCTCTTCTCGCTCGCGCGTTTCGCCAAATGCACTTACATACAACTGCCATTCCTCCGCTTGTACCTCCTCCTTCTCTCCTTCCTCCAGCAACGCCGATCTTGACTTATAGATTAACGTTCTTGCATCGTATATGCGCCCAGTTGGAATTCCCTCTCTTTCTCTTTCTCTACCTTTCTCTCACTTTCTGTCTCCGACTGTTTCGCTGGCACTCGAGCCTCGTTGAAAAGTTTGCGAGGAGGAACAGTCCGAAAAACTTACCTGGAACACACAAAATGACAATTACGTTAGACATATGTCCCGTGTGGACGAGGAAGAGAAAAAAATAAAAGAAATTCGGCTTGTACAGGACTAAGGATTGTTCGATGCATACGGGCCCCCCTCCTCCTCCTCCTCCTCCTCCTCCTCCTCCCCTCTTCTTCACCGTCTCACTCGAGAACGGACATGTAGATTTTTATTCTAGATTGTTCGAACGTTTGGATAATGCGACTCGTACGATATTTTTTTTTTAAGGATAACGTATACGTCGAGCTCGCGGTTTTTTGAATCGAGAAAAATTCGGATTTTTGGTGGATTAAGTACGATTATGAGATAAATGTAAATTAATTATTATGAAAATTAATTTATCGATTGGATCACCTGATAATAATGATAAAATTGTTAATTATTCCTCGATATTTATTTGTATCCAACTCTTCGCTGTCTCACTCGTAAAAAGACGTGATTTTTCGGCCGAAAAATGTAGCAAACTTTGGGATTTTTTTTCAAAGAAACTAAACAATGTAACGAAATTCTGTAAAAGGTCCTTATTATATAAGTATCGAAGACTGTTTATAAATTTTATCAGAGCTGTATTAAACAAAATGGCGACTTCCCAGCATTTTCCCAGTTGTACTTTTTCTTTTTCGTTGTTGCCTGACTGAGCCCATAACTGGAATAATTTCAAAGGTACGATAATAAACCAAAAAGAATTCGATGCAGTGTGATAACAGCTTCGACGTTACGTAGAATTTTTTTTTTATATCGCATAGTTCAAATCTTATTAACATTTTTCGTAGATTTTTTTGAATTTTGTCGAAATTTCTGTTCAACAACAATAAAAAAAATGAGGTCTTATCTTACGATATCAAACGTGCTCATCAAACAAAAATTATCGTTTAAAAAACATTTCGAAATATTGTAAACTCTCGACAATGGCAAAGCTTACGACGTTCCCAACGTTTACGATAAAAATAAAAATGCCGCAATATCGATCGATTTCGTTCTCGAACGTGCGTATTCAAATATCAGCCTGAAAAAAAGAAATGCCCCAATCACCATCTCGTGGCAATTTTCACGTGTCCGTTTCTCGCCGGGCCAAACTGGCGCGAAGAAACGTACCGATAGGAAATAAATCTGTGTTCGTGGCACGAAAGTCCAAGTGCGGCATGTTAAAATACAATGCGCGAGGACAGAAATCGACCGAGAGAAAGAGAGAGAGAGAGAGAGAGAGAGAGAGAGAGAGCAAATGATCAAGACGAAAAGAGAGAGAGAGAGAGAGAGAGAGAGAGAGAGAGAGAGAGAGAGAGAGAGAGGGCGAGAACGATCGAGCCACGTAGAGAAAGAGACCCGATTCTTTCCTCCGCCAAATCAGAAGGACGACAGGATTCTGCGAATATCTGGTGGTGCCGGTTACCAGCAACGAGAGCGAGCAAGCTGAGAAGAGAAAGAGAGCGAGAGAGAGCGATGCCGGCAAGTCAGCAGCAGCCAAGAAGCAGCAGCAGCAGCAGCAGCAGCAGCAAAGCCGAAAGAGTCTTTCGCGGACTCCCCGGAATAAGAGAAAGAGGATCCTTCCATTCTGCCATTGCCAGACAGCGAGGGAATAACAGAAGACGAAGGAGGGTAAGAGCGAAGAAGCGAAGAGAGTTCGCGAACGACTTTTGGTTCTTCCCGCGGCTTTCAGAGCGGTATATATAAGAGAGAAGAGCAGAAGCTGGGGAAGAAGTGAGTCGAACCTTCCTTCTCTCTTCTCCATGTCTGTGTGGTGCGCCTACGTCTCCCTTATAAACCAGGTGACTGCACTCTCTAGCACAGATGTACAGAATCCTCGTATCACGCGAACAAACACACGGACACAAACATACGCACATGGACCAACGGACGGACGGACCAACAGACCGACGGGACACACGAGAGAATTCGTTCTCTCGTATCTCTCGTCTCTCTGTACTCCTCGTGGTCCAGTTTACCAGTCCGAAAAGTCGAGTCCGACTCTTCCCCGAGTCCCTCTGCTTCTGTTCTGTCGTGGTAGGCGCGCGGCGCGTCGCGCGGGGCAGGAGAGAGGAGGAGGGAGGCTTTTTGGCAAGCATGCGCGTCGCGCGCGCGCGCAAGAGAGGGAAAAGGGGGGAGGGGCGTCGCAAGTGCACCAAGAGAAAACGATGCTTCCGCGCTCTGTGTCCGCGTATTATAGCTTCTCCGCCTGTCGCTGATGGTCGCGGCTCGCTGGACTCCATCGTTCGACCATGCTTCTGGTCCACAGAACGTACTCTCCTCCCTTTACCGACTCGTCCCTGTATTGGCTTTTATCCAAGCACCAGCAGGAGCACCATCCACCCAGAGATCTTCGTAAGATCGTTCGGACTGTCTTCGACGCGGAGACGCTACCCATGTGATGGCGATATTTACGGTCCGATAGAATCGGAGCCATGGGGAGAGGATACCAAAGTCCGTCCGTCTGTCTGTCTTTCTCTCTTTTTATCTCTCTCTCTCGCTCTCGCTCTTTCGCTCGCGACGATTCCCTTAGCGCGTCGTCTCGATCGCGAATATCGCGTACGAACAAACGGGACGAGGAGAAAATTTCGAGCGAAACGCGAGAATGGAGAGTTCTCTTTGGAATCGAGGTGTGCGCGAGAGGGAGAGAGTGGGGCAATATGGACCAGGCTACTAAAATCGACTAAAACGTTTTGATAAAAGTATATTCGTGATTTTAGTTCAATTGGAATTTGATTAAAATAAACAAATTTATTCTATATCGTCGATTATTTGAATCGTTTACGATCTGGAGAAAAGTATTTCTAAAAAGTATGCAAAGTTGGAACGATCGCAAAAAAAATTGAAATTTTGAGGATTTTGACATTTTTTCATAAATTTTTTAAGCAAATTTTCTGATTTTTTAAAAATAAGTTGAAACAATCACGAAAAAAAAATTGAATTTTTGGGGATTTTGACACAGAGCCTTTTTCATAGATTCCTGAAGAAAATTAATTTCTGATTTCAGATCAAAATTTTTTGATTCCCGAAGACAAAATTTGGAACGATCACAAACAAAAAAATTGTAAATTTTGTGAATTTTGAGATGCCTGTTTTTTAGATTTCTGAACAAAAATCCTATCACCTATCGCTGGACACTTTGAACTTCGATACGAATAAAAATATTACAGTGGTCCATATTACCCCACTATTATATCAGCCCGTATAGTCGAAAAGACCCGAGGGCTGTTGTCACGGTAGTAAGAAGGAGCAGCTTCTGTTGCTCCTGCGATATCGAAGAAGACCCAGACGAAGAACGAAAGAGAGAAAAGGAGCGAAAGCCTTTCGAGATCTGTCTTCGTGTGTTTGTGTGCGTCTCGCGTTTTTTGCGGCTTCAATTTGAATTGAAAAAGACCGTGGACACGAGGACAATAGGTTCGGCTCTCCCTCATAGCCCTCTCCCTCCTTCTATCTCCCTCTCCCTCGAATTTCTGGATGGAGAACACAGGACGATGGTGTCACAGAGTTACTGTCGTTCTTCTCTGCCAAAAGCTCAGCATTTTATTTTTTACCCCGCTCCTCCACTTCCACCCCCGCCGGTCGTTCTTTCATTCCCCGAGAAACGTATCGACGCTACCGCATCGTTCATTCTTGCCTCGTCAACAAAATCATCAACGATACAATCAAACTCTTTCTACATTTATTTTCAAACCTCTAACAATCTTATCACCTCCAATTAACATTTAATAATTCAATCAACAATTTTCCTTGCCAAAAATAATTATTTCAACAATTTTGTTGCAACGTATTCAATTTTAACTTTGTAAAAAACAGAGCTTAATTAATCGTCCCGTCAATTATAACAAAAATTCATTCATTGTTAGATTTCCTTCTCCTCCACTCCTTTCCTTTTTCGAAACATCTCTCATTCTCTCGTTTCGTCTCTAGTCGGCAGCTCTTTACGTATCCAGCCATTCTCTCTTGCTTCTCGACCGCCCGTACGTCAGCTTCCCTCTCTCTCTCTCTCTCTCTCTCTCTCTCTCTCTTTTTCTCCATCTTTACTCGTTTCTCTCGCTCTTGGAAGCTGCGGTGCAAAACGCGAGTCTCGCAGTCACACACAGTCGCGATCTCTCTTTATTTCGACTCTTTATCTCCGTTGCTCGTACACGCTCTACTATGGAACATATACGACATGTGTATAAATACACACACAGGTACATGTCTCAAGGAGTGAGAGGAGTTCTCTCTCTGTCTCTCTCTCTCTTCGTCTTTCTCCGGTCTCGTATCTGCATTCGGTTCGCCTTTCCATCTTCTCTTCCATTCCCCGCCCAACTTGCATTCGTTCCTCGGTTCGTTCGTTCGCTCGCTCGGTTCCTGGGACCTCAGAATCAGATATTACGTATGCACGACCAAAACCGCAACAGGAACCAGCTCTCTTGCTGCTCTATCGTTCTCTCTCTCTCCCTCTGTCTTTCTCTCTTTCCCTCTCGCACTCTCAATCTCTCTTTCCAACTCTCTCTCGCATTCGCTCTGCCTCCCTTCGTCGGATTCTCCATCGTCTCGAGTCGTTGCTATATATCGCGAATTTATACATCTATATAGCTTACGCTACAACCCCACGGACCCTTACCGCGCGCCATTCGAATAAAAAAAAAAGGAACATTCGAAACGATGATGAGACTAAATAATCGTCGATCGTAAAAATTGTAGTTGCTACTTTCCTTTTTCATTTTTTTGCATTCTGCGTTTTTGTTTTAAATCGAGTTCAACCGACGAATCGTAACTTTGATGAAAATATAAAAAATTTCAAACATTTTTTTGACATAAAACGTAATTTAATCGTTGATTAAACACCAATTGAAAATTTTAATAACCAAATATTTAAAAAAAGATAAAAGAAGCCTCGTGTCTTCAGGACAATCCACGAGGAGGTTTTTCTTCGTCGCCTTTTGTCCCAAGGAAACAGCGACGATAGCGCCCTCCTCCCCCCTTCTCACGATTACGGCGCGCCATTCGAATAAAAAAAGGAACATTCGGAACGATGATGAGACTAAATAATCGTCGATCGTAAAAATTGTAGTTGCTACTTTCCTTTTTCATTTTTTGCTTTCTGCATTTTTGTTTTAAATCGAGTTCAACCGGCGAATCGTAACTTTGATGAAAATATAAAAAATTTCAAGCATTTTTTGACATAAAACGTAATTTAATCGTTGATAAAACACCAATTGGAAATTTTAATAACCCAATATTTAAAAAACTTGGAAATGAGTCAAAAATAAAAATATTTCAATGTTCTTTCATCGAGTCGGTTTCTTGAACTGCCTTTTTTTTTAAATCGACTTCAACCGACGAATCGTAACTTTGATGAAAATATAAAAAAATCTGAACTATTTTTTTTACATAAAACGTAATTTAATCGTTGATAAAACACCAATTGGAAATTTTAATAACCCAATATTTAAAAAACTTGGAAATGAGTGAAAAATAAAAATATTTCAATGTTCTTTCATCGAGTCGATTTCTTGAGCTGGGCAAAAGTGCGAGAGAGATAGAAGAAGACTCGTGTGTTCAAGACGATCCACGAGGCTGTTTCTGAAAGCCTTTTGTCCCAAGGAAACGTCGACGATAGCGCCCCCGCCCTTCGCGATTTTATTGCTAATAAGAATTCAAACCCAGGTTGATGCGCTTTTGCCATTCGCGCTTTGACCGAATGCAATTTCCTTTGGGTTGGACTGGTCCTCCCGCCGTTGTTACCTTCCTGAAGGAGTAAAAGATCGCTCCGCGACGAACTATATAGTGTTTTTCGCGCGTTGTCCTCTCGCGTGCGCGCCCCGAAGGAGCGAGAGCGCAGAACGGCGGGAGGGGGGGGGGGGGGGGGGGGGAGAACTCGGCCGTCGCGGCTCCAACTTCTCGAATGCACTTTCGTTGCACTCGAGGGAACAACGAGGCGAGTGCGAGGCGGAGATTCGCATTCGCAAGAAGAGAACTCGCCGCGCGGAATTGAAACTCCCTTCTCCGAGACTCAACGAAAGAACGAAGACGAAACGTTTCCCAGAAGACCTTTCCCGTAGCTCGAAAATAAGTCCGAGAGTAAGAGAAACGAGAGAATCATCGTGTAAAATTTCGAACGGAGGAGTGGGAGCGTACGATATTCGACACGGAATAGAACCCCTCGAGAAATCATGAAATCTGTCTTATGGTGATGGCTCGAGGCTTCTCGCGCGACCTCTAGAGCCAGAAAAAGAAAAAACGTCAAGTAAAGAAAAAGAGTGGAGGGGGTTAGTTTTAATTTTTCAATGAACCGGCGCAGCCGCGAGTTTTTACCGAGGCAATTTTTTCCCCCCCTTGTACACGTCGCCGGGATAAGAAATCTTCCCGTCCGAGTCTCGAACATCGAGTAAATTTGTACTTCGTTATTATTGCCGCGTGTTACTCTCGCTACGAGAGAAACAGAGACGGAAAATGAAAAATGGAAAAATGTGTTCAAGCTTGTACTGTGCACAAGTCTCGAGACTGTTCTCCTTCGACTAATAATCCTTACTTGTACACACACACACACACATATATATATACATATATAAAGAAATTGCACACGTGGTAGGTAATAAAAAGTTTTTTGTCCCGTCTCTATTCCAGACGTTCTCTCTCTCTCTCTCTCTCTCTCTCTCTCTCTCTCTCTCTCTCTCTCTCTCTCTCTCTCTCTCCCTCTCTCTCTCTCTCTCTCTCTCTCGCACCTCCACGCGCATATGAATGGTCTCGTTTCGCAATATTCGCTCATACCTCGGGTATTATCCCCATTCGAGCTCCTCTCTCTCTCTCTCTCTCTCTCTCTCTCTCTCTCTCTTTCTCTTCTCTCTCATTCTCTCTTTCCCATTCTCTCCCCGTCCCTTTCTCGTTCTGTTACACGAAGGCAAGATTCCGAGAGATCTTGTCCCGGGAGGCATATCTTGATATACACGGGCCCGTGGTAAAGGAAGAATCGAGAGCCAAGGAATTGAGAAAACGTAAAGACCCGGGGTGTATAATATCGGCAAAACGAGGCTCGTGTTTCTTCGTCATTAGCCAAAGAGCGAGACGGACCGAACATTAAGACTTTGTACGAAAGTCTACCGATGCCGAGATTCAACCACGTCCCTCCTCCCCCTCCCCCTCGCTCCACACCGCTGCTCCATGGCTATCACCCCCACTCTTTCTCTCTCCATCACACCCCTCCTCTCCCACCTCGATCCGTTCGCGCTTGGCGCGCGTGCATCGATACAAAGTTACCCGTCCATGGAAGGAGAGTTTAAACGGGTATTCGAGGTATTCAAAGTAGTTGAGCCGTCGATGGGATCGAAACTGCGGATAAAGAAAAAGATTTCACGTTCGACCGGTGAGTAAAGAGAGAGAGAGAGAGAGAGAGGAATGGAAAGGAAAAGAGGGGAAAAAACGACCGCACGTCCACGCTGAGATAAATGGATTCGGGTGAATTTAATTTGTAACGAACGAGGGATGAATTTAATTAATCCGGTAATTTTTGTTTTTATTTATTCACCTTCATTCCTCTCGTTGCATATTTATTTTTATTAAAAAAAAATAAAAATAAAAATATTCTTTATAAATTTCGACAATTTTCGATAAATTTATTTTATTTTATTCCCCCGGTAATTAAGGTAAATTGATTTTAAACGAGACTATAATCGAATGAAATATTTGTTTCGTCGCGTGATCGTGTAAATTTGGAGGTTGGAGTTAAAGGTGGGAGGAGAGGATTTTTGTTTGAAAAATGATAAATGCAATTTTCTCGGTGACTAAGAGGGTACAGAACGCGTTTGTCGAGAAGGGTCGGAGAAGCAAGAGGGACGAGGGAAATATAATTTTTTTGCGTCAGAGGACGAAATTGGTGTTTCTCGAGCGGCGTTCACGAGGACCGAGATAGCGTGTATAGAGAAGTGCCGGTAGAGATGTATATAGGCAAAGAGCGTAGAGATCGTCCGAGGGCCTCACTTTTCTGGGCCCTATATACCTACATATATATATATGTGTACAAAAGTAAAGGTGCATGCGAACGAGGATCGCGTGCGCTCGAGTCAGTCATCCAGGCGGACTGGAAACAGAAGCGACTCGGTAAGGCTGATGGCGAGAGGAAGAGAGAGAGAGAGCAAAAGGAGTTGGAGGAGCGAGAACGAGAAAAAGAGGGAAGACGATGCCCAACGGAGGGAGAGAGAGGAGTGTTGGGGGAAGAAGAGAACGAGGGAGGCCCCGGGCTCTACCTAATCAACATCGGTCTAGCTCCTCTCTCTCTCTTTCTCTCACTCTTTTTTCTCTTTTCTCTCTCTCGCTCTCTCTCTCTTTCTCTGGCTTGCCCTCTGTCGTTTTCTTGCCCTCCCGGCGATGACTACGAGCATTCTCCACGAATAATCGACGTTCCAAAAATGATAAAGCTGGGCCTTCTCGGCTTCGGGGCTATTTATTTTTTCTCGTGATTCTTCACTCTCGTATTTCCTTCTCTCGCTTCGAGCTTATGCTTTCAAGGGTATGAAATGCCATTTGGATTTCTTGTCGGGTTCTTGAGGATTTTGAGGAAGTTGGATAGTAAATTGTTTTCGAAAAATGAGAGAAAGCTAATCGAGAATTCGAAGTTTTATAATAATTATTGTTAATTAAATTTGCGTGTGTGTGATTTTTTCTCTTTTAGTTTATATTTTTCTGGAGTTTATATTTTCAAAGGTATGCAATGCCATTTGGAATTTAATTTCTTGTTTCGTTCTTGAAAATTTTGAGGAAGTCGAATATTAAATAATTTTCGAAAAATGAGAGAAATCAAATCACGAATTCAAAGTTTTATAATAATTATTGTTAATTATAGTTTGTGTGTGTGTGTGTGTGTGTCTGTTTTCTCTTTTGATATTCGAATGTTGACCTGCTGCTCGGTTTCGAATGAAAGGAGAATTATTTCGCGAGAGCAGCTAAGAGGAAGAAAAAAAAGGCGCGAACGCCTGCAACTCGATACTGTATAAATTCGATATCAACAGACACATTCACACACAGACAGACAGAGGAGAGAGAGAGAGAGAGAGAAGGAGACTGGCAGCCGGTCCCGCATTATTTCACCGGACCCGATATCTTTTCCTCTCTTCTATATATTCCTCATCGCTTATGGCTCTCCTTTCTTTCCACTGGCAGCGCCTCTCGTCTTATATATATATATATATATATAGCGTATATTGTCCCGATCCCCGAAGAGAGGAAGATCCGCGCTGAAATTTCAGCCAAACCTTTTTAGCTCGTTCGGTACGAGAAGAGAGCGCGTTTTGGAGTTTTTCGAGCACTCACGGCGTGATATTAAAACCGGGAGGGGGGAGGGGTAGGGTAAGAAAATTGGAACAGGCATTTAACACTGTTACAAGAAAATTTGACAACAACAATTTGCTTTTCTTTTAAACTTTGAAAATATTTTTGAAAATAAACAACAAAATTTTTAATAAAAATACAAAATTCGTAATGATCGAATGAGATCTATTTCTTTGTTATTATTATAGTTTTTTTAAATGATTATTAATTATTTTGTTTTCGGTGAAATTTGAATTTTTAATTATTCGATATTTTTGTTTTTTGGGGGTTTTCGTTAATTTTAAATATCTCGAGCATCGCTCCCGTGGTCGGTATAGGCTTGAGAAAAAATACAAGAAAACAAAATTCCAGAGACAAATACAAAAATCCAGAGAAAAATACAAAAAATACATAAATTCATAATGATCGATAAAGTTCTATGTTGTTTGTTATTAGGTATTACATTTTTTTTAATGATTATTAATTATTTTGTTTTTGTCAAATTTGAATTTTTAATTAGTCGATTTTAGTTTGCGAATTTCATGAATCTCAAACATCTCGAGCATCGCCCCCGCGATCGGTATAAGACCGTGTACTCTGGACATGCTCTCGAGCGAGAGAGAAAGAGAGAGAGAGAGCAGAGCGGGGAGCAACGACTCGTGACGATATTAAATAAACAGCCGGGACTGGCAGCATCTTCTCCGCGCTAGTCTCACTCGTACTCGACGTGGCCTCAAGGTCGGTTAGGTGGGATACTCGTCGGTGGGGGCGCTGCAGCATCTTCCACGCAATAAAACGTCCCTCCCTCTCTCTCTCTCTCTCTTTCTCTCTTTCTCGAGCATCAGTCGGGCACTTTGGCGCGACACGACCGAGAAATTCTCTCTTTCTCTCTCTCTCTCTTGTTCTCTGTGTGCGGTGCAAGCTCTCTCGGTTGAGAAATGACGATACACACGATTGCTAACACTTCTCTCTCTCTCTCTTTTGTTTTCTCATTCTCTGTGTCAATATGTCTGTCCGGATGTCTCGGAAGCAGCGGTACATACTTTATGAGAAACGGAAATGTAAGGTCGAGGCAAACTCGAAACCGCTCCGATAATTCAAATTATCATCGTTGAATAAATTACCCCACCCCCTCCCCCTCCCCTAAAAAAGAAGAAAAAAGAACATAGTAATTTCAAAACTCTCGACCAATTATCCAAGAAGTTCGATCCACCGTTCTTTCCCGCTATAATTTCTCGACCGATTAAAAATCCCACGAATTGTTTCTTCCAAGAGAGGACGACAAAAAATAAAATAATTCACGCGATGGTTGAATAAAAGAAAATAAAATGTAACTTTTTTTTCATCCAGCGCTTTTGCATGACCGTATAAAATAGCTGGAGTGAGAATTTGTGGCGCGAATACATGGACGAATCAAGAGAAAGAGAGAGAGAGACAATGAGAAAGACAGAGAGAGAGAGGGAGAAAAGGAAACGGGCAAAAAACTCCGGGTCCCCTGGAAGCGTAATGAGTTCTCGGGACAAAAAAAACGTAGCAAAAAAAGTGTATGAGAGGTCGCCGTGATATTTGATGTGGCAGTTTGGTTGCCCGAACGTCAGAGAAAATCAGAATCTTTCCCTCTCTCTCTATCTCTCTCAACCCTCTTCGGCTTCTTTTATTATGATGGATATCGATACGATATACTCCAGTCCAATATATATATATATATATATAACATATACATGTATTATCCAGCTGGGAGGTGTGCTGATATTGCCTCGGGCCAATATCGAGGTCGTCGATCGTCTCCTTCTCCTACCTTCCTCTCGCTTGCGTTTTGCTATTCGTAATATCAAGCTCTATAACGGGGCACGCTGTTCGTACTATATAATAATACGGTCGGCGATAGAGAAATATAGGAAGAGAGAGAGAGAGAGCGAGAGAGAGAGAGAAAGAGAGATACACACACACAGACAGAGAGAGAGAGGGTGAGAGAGAGAGAGAGAGAGAGAGAGAGAGAGAGAGATACGTTTATTTCGTGCTCTGAGACCGCGTCCCCTAAGAGCACCGTGCCAGAAGTGTACATCAGGACAGAAAAAACTGAGCCGTAATAGCTAAGATAAAGAATACCAAATGAATAATAAGAGTAAATTAATAATAACAATAAAAAGTACTCTAATACTAGTAATAACTAATAATAATAGTAATAATAGTAACAATAGGCGAGAAAGTAATAATAAATAATAAATAAATAATAAATAAGTAAATAATAAATAATAAATAATAAATAATAAGTAATAAAATGATAAATAATAAATAAATAGGGACTTGAAAGAGGCCGAGCCCGACCCATTCAGCCAGTCACTGCCGCGTGCCTCGCGCCAGTATCAGAGCTCGAAAGGCTCCCTTGAAGCCGCCTATCGATACTTGACGCTTCAGGGTATCAGGCAGCGCGTTCCAGAGGATGCTTGCCGTCACCGCGAAAGAGCCTCTGTATTTCTCCGTGCGAAAGGCCGGAACAAGGCAGTCCGCCGTCGAGTGCTGCCGCCGCGTGTCGTGGTTCCCCGTTGGCACCGGTTGCGTAATGCGCTGGAGCAAGTAGCTGGGCTCGCCACGCATTCGGCAGCCAAACACGAACGACCCCAGCAAGTACTCCCTCCGATCCGCGATCTTCAGCCACCCCAACCGCTGGAAATAAGGTGTGACATGCGCATCCCTGCGCACATCGAAGATGAATCGCACTCCACGATTTAGTGCCCGTTGCATCCTTAGGTCCAGCTCGATCGAGATGTCCGTGAACAGAAGACAGCAGTAGTCTAGCTGCGGCAGCACCAGTGACCTAACCAACGTGGTTCTGACGTCACGTGGCAATCGCCTGCGACACGTCTTAAGCCGGTGAACAATTTGATTCGCCTTGCGCGTGGCTCGCGTGACCTGTTCCCGCCAACTCAGGGTGCTGGTCACCGTGACTCCTAGCCAGGAGACGGATGTGGATAGCGGGACGATGGCTTCCCGAACCTGAATTTGCGGAAGTGTGGCCGCGCACAGCGTATTTAGATAGCGCGCTGTTCCAACCGCAATAGCCGTGGTCTTAGAGGAATTAAGGCGCAGCCCACACCCGTCCACCCAAGCGCATATCGCTAGGATATCGCTATTTATTTTGGCGATGCAGTCACCGACTTCAGAGGGACGGCCCGACAGATATATTTGCAAATCGTCCGCGTAGAAGCTATACTTGCAATGAGACAGCACTCCGGAAAAGTCGCTGATGAAGATGGAGAACAACAGAGGACCTAGCACGGACCCCTGCGGAACACCTGACCGCAGCGGCCTCCACGATGACTGTCTCCCCTCCCGGTCGCAGACTGCCTGGGTGCGCCCTACGAGGTATGCGGAAAACCACCTCACTGCACGGTCGGAGAAATTCAGCGCAACAAGCTTATTAAGCAGTAGGTCGTGTCGAACGCAGTCGAACGCCTTCGAGAGGTCAAACAGGACAACGACCGTTACCATGCGCTTGTCGATCGCTAGCCGGGCATCGTCAATAATTCGGAGCAGTGCCGACTGCGTGCTATGGTGGGCACGGAAAGCCGACTGGTAGGGGTCTCGTAGGCCACTTGCATCCATATACATGGAGATTTGTTTTGCAACAACGCGCTCAAGCACCTTCGACAATACGCAGAGCAGCGAGATGGGCCGAAAGTCGGAAACGGCGCGCGGTGTCTTGACCTTGGGTATCGGGCAGACGTAGGCTTTTTTCCATACCGCTGGATATGACGAGTTGTCCAACGAGAAGTTGAAAAGGTGGAGGATATTTTCCTCCACGGCCGGCAGCGCGAGCCGAAGCATCCTGAGCGATATGCCGTCACAACCTGCCACGTTTGACGATGCCATACGCAACGCCGAGTGGAGTGCAGTGCGTGTTACAGGTCTAAAAGAGAAGGCCGCCTCTCTGTCCAGAGTGGGAGTCGGACCAGGCTCTAGCGGCGTGGATGCACTTCCCGCCGACAGAAACTGGAGATTCAGCTCCTCCAGGGAAAAAGCTGGCGCGAGTTGCGACTTCGTCGTTGGTACAAGGCCCAGCTCGCGTAGTCTTGTCCAGGTTTTCGATGCGTTGTTCGTTTCAGCTTCAAAGCAGGTCCGGTAATAGTTATCACGCGCCGACGATAACGCCTCCTTAACTAGGTTTCGGAGAACAACGAACCTCTCCCGTAGGTGCTGCGGCCAAATTTTCCGCTTATCGCAAGCCTGTCGAAGCCGATCCCTCCGCCGAATCAGTTCACGCAACTCCGCAGTTATCCACGGCGCAGGTAGCCGCTTAATGACGACCCGCTTGACCGGAGCAAGTTTGTCGAACTCGCCCAGGATAGCAGCGCCGAGGTAGCCTGCCTTATCATCCACGGATTCCGTTTCGTAGAATCGGTCCCAATTTACGGCCGCCAGGTCGCTGCAAAGCGACTCCTCATTTACGTTGCTTAGGCTTCGACAAGTGAAAGACGCAGGTACTCTCCTGGGCACAAGAACGTCGTACGTAATATGAATTAAGTCATGCGCGGAGAGAAACGGCACCGGGTACTGGCCAACATCGCAGATTTTCGTCATGCAGTCTACAATGCAGAGATCCAGCCGCGTACTTGAGGTTGCGGTATGGTGCGTCGATCGGTGGGGTGCTAGGTGCAGTCCATTTGACAGAATAAAGGCTCGCAGATGGACTGTATCAAAGGTGGTAGCGTCCATGTCTGCATTGAAATCCCCGAAGATGACCGCGTGCCGATAATCCGGGAGAATTTCCGTAAAGCGGTCCTCAAATACCGTTAGGTGGCCAACTTTTGGCGGTCGGTAGACTACTGCGACGAGGATCTTCGACGCATTTGCCGCCGTTATCTCGACAATCATATGTTCGGGCATATGGCACCATAATTCTGGGGACGTGGAGATCACCGCCGCTCGCAGGCTGTGATGCACGTAAAGACCCACGCCGCCACCCTGTTTCCCGATCCTATCCCGTCGTAACAGATAGTAGTCCGGCAGCGCAATCATGCCGTCGAGGATCTCCGGTTTGAGCCACGTCTCCGTGACACAGATGACGTGATACGATGCCGAAGTAAAGTGCATGCGGAACTCATCAATGTGCGGCAGCAGCGATTGACAGTTAACGTGGCACATAGAGAGACGCAGTTTCGGGCGGGAGTTACGAGAACTAGCCATAGTTGATGAGTTTCGCTTTGGCCTCGATCCTCCGTCGAAGTATAGGACACCGCACCTCATCCAGAGCCGAGTGCACCCGGTCTGCAAGCTGCGCCGCAGCGCAGTTATGGCACGCGGGAGGCGCATCGGCAGCCGGGCAGTCCCTCGTCTCATGTCCCCCAGCACATTTTCCACAATGCACCTCCTTGGCGCAATCGCCCGCCATATGGCCGAAATTGAGGCATCTGAAGCATTGCAGTACCTTGATGTGGTCCGCAATCCTCGTCGAGTTCCACCCCAAGGACACTTCGGGCATGTCCAAAAGCCGTTTGCGGATGGCCGCCGTCGTCTCGATGACGCAACGAGTAAAGCGCCGCCCGCGCGCCGGGTACAAATAAACGACCTTGACGTCCGCAGCCCGGGCGCCCAGCAGATTAATGTCCGTCAGGTTTGTCAAAATAGCCTCTTTGGTCATGTCGGCCGGTACATCCCTAAGGATGAGTCGCGGGTTCAGCCGGATGTCGTCCTTCACGACCAGTCCCGCCTCCCGAAGCGTGCCAAGCTCCTTCAGTTTCTCCAAGTCCCCCATGCTGGCCTGCAGCCGAACGCCATTATTCCTAACCGACGATATGCGCGATATCTTGATCCCCAGCGCCGCCGGATTTACAGATCCGGTTAACGCGCGCTTCGTCGCTTCGACACTATTAAGCCTTGCCGCCTCAGACGCTTTGGGCTCAATGATTACCCGGTTTGATGTTTTCGGGATCGCAAGAGGGGCTCTGCGGGCCAGGTGGACTCTATCGCTCCGACCAGCAGCAGCAGACGCGTACGTTGAGCATCCAGGTTGACTGCGCGTCGCCTCCGCACTCCCTGGCCCCGCGATATTGGCGTTGGCCTTGAAGAGTGCCTCGCACGTCGAGATCGTCTGAAGTTTGGTGTATACCTGCACGTACGCCGTCGCCATCGCGTGGAAGGCATCGTGGTAGTGGTTTAACGCCTCGTCGACCCGTTTACGATTGTCAATCGACACCCTATTTGACAAAAGCACTGCCGTAATTACCGCCTTAGAATCAGATAGTGAGTTCAGGATCGCCGGCAGGTCCTCCGGCCGATAGGGCACATCACGCGTGAAAATCGCGCCAGGCGGCGACGCCGTGCGGCTTCTTGGCCTTTGCACTTCGCCCTCCAACAGCCCGGGTGTTAGTGGCGACACCGGCGAGTCCGACGCTTCTCTATACGCCTCAGAGTCTGAGTCGACGCTGTCCCGCCGCCCAGGTGAAAAGGGATGGCCGGAACTGCCCGCCTCTCGAGCCGCCATCTCGTCGTGGCACCACTCGAGCCGAAAGTAAAAATTTGCAAAAGCCGACCCTCACAGATACTACCGTTGCCACGTCTCGACTAACGCGCGAGTACCGTACCCTGCGTGCAGCCCTCACATAATTTCCCAATAAGATAAATACAATAAATAAATAGATAAGACACAATATAGAAATAAAAATAAAGAGGAGCGGACAGATAGACCAGATAGAGTGGTCGATAATAAATACATACGAGTAAATAGGTAAAGTGAATATGAATAGATAGATAAAATATAAATAAATAAATAAAGTAAGTAGTAAGTCACTCAATACGCTGTCGGTAGCACATAAAAATATGAAGAGGTAAAAGGTAAATAAATATATAAAAAGTGCGAGTAAGTACAATAAATAAATATGGCGGCCACTAGTAAATAAGGCGGTACGTTAAAAGATAAAAGGCGGACGGTAATAGGTAAAAAGTGAATAAATAAATAAATAAATAAATAAATAAATAGATAAATAAATAAAATAAAGAGAGAGAGAGAGAGAGAGAGAGAGAGAGAGAGAGAGAGAGAGAGAGAGAGAGAGAGAGAGAGAGAGAGAGAGAGAGAGAGGAAGAGGAAGAGGGGGAGAGAGAGAGAGAGGGGAAAGAGCAAGTGGGATAGTTCGAGTCCGAAACACATCAAACGAATGAAATATATATATGTATATATGTGTTCTTTTTTATTATTATTATTATTGTTATGATTATTCCGTTTCGTGAGATATTCAACGAGAATATCCACGGAGCATATCACTCTCCCATCATCGCAGTCGCCTTCTCGCTATAAACAAAAGTTTCTATAAATGCATATTCCCCCTCCCCGCCCCTATGCAACACCGCCACTATGCCGGACGTGGGGCATCTTCCCTTCGTTCGCGTGCAATTTTCAGCAATAGTATTATAGGCACCGGCAAACTCCGCAGCTTCGTTTAAATGTCAGCAAATATGAAAGCTCGTAGATACGTATGATATTGCGTGCCAATAGCTATGATCAGAATCGATATTCTTCGTGGCATCTCGCTCTCTCTCTCTCTCTCTCTTTTTCTCCTTCCTGGGCTCTCCCTGAAGACGAGAGGGAGAGATTTGTGCGGTTATAACTTTATATATATGTGCATGGAATTTATGACAGGGAATATGGCACAGTTTGCTAAAATGGATGAAGAGAATTTAGTTCAAAGGAGATATTCAAAAATATTTCACATCGTGAAATTCAATTCTGAATTTTATTGCAATAAAAATAAATTTGGTAAAATGAAACAAGGGAATTTAGTTCGACCCAGATATTCAAAAATATTGCAAATCACAAAATTCAATTTAGAATTTAATGTCAATAAATTTGCTACCAAACTTTGTCACTTCAGCGATAAACAAAACAACAATATTTTTAAATTAATAAAAAAGACAATCTTAAATTCCATTAGAAAAATATTCCAATTTTCTCGAATTGTCATCCACTGAAGAATATCAATGATATTTTACTAGTCCATATTACCCCACCATTCCAGTATACATTTTTTTCTCTATACGTATAAAGCGCAAGAAAACGTTTGCTAGAAACGGAGGAGAGCCCTGGCGATGAGAGACCTCCGCGAGGCCGTGGGAGAACGAGAAGATGAAGAAGAGGAGAAAGAAAGAGAGAGAGAGAGAGAGAGAGTGAGAAAGAGAGAAAAACGGCACAGGGCTCTCCGAGGAAATATGGAGATATCTGTGGCCGCTGCGAACTCGATTCGAAATATACATAATACTGTATAGGTACATTATGCTACTATATAGCAAAAATGTGTGTATATAAATATAGTCAAGAAGAAGAAGAAGAAGAGAAGGGGAGATGAGGAAGAGGGCAGAGTGTGTGATGGGCTGCTCGCACATACGGATGAGAAGAACTTTTGCCCTCCCGCAAAGTAATATCCTCTCACCGCATGTGGTCCCTCCTTACCATCCCCCCCGCCCCTCTTATAACGCTCTCCTTTTCTATCTCGCGTTGATCGACCGTTCAACGTATCTGTGTACGTGCGTGTGTGTTTTGGTCAACGCGCAAGCGCGTACGTTCTTTTTTCAAAATGCCCGCCACGTCGTCAGGGAAGAAGGGTGTGAGTGGAGGAACTTTCGGTGATGTTCATGGCTGAGGAAGAAGGTGAGTGTGTGTGTGAGAGAGAGAGGGAAAATAGGGATGGGAGAAGTAGGGAGGAAAAGAGAGCGAGAAAACGTGGAGAAGTTCGGGATAATTTTCTGCGCGCTCGAGCCGAGCTCGTGGAGGCTTGCCTGATCAATGTTTTAATTGCCGTTGATGATTCCCAGCGGGTCGTCCCAGTCCCGGACGATACAACGGCGTACGTGCATACATATGTATAAGTTATACGTGGTAATATAACCTTCTCGTATTCCGAGGCTCAGCGCGATCCAAAAAGGACTCCCAGCAGTGAATTCTCAAAAATTCGGGATATGGAATATGACTGTCAAAGCGGACGTTGATGACGACGTTGCACGGATCTTTCCGTCTCGCGTAGTCCCCTCTCTTGAGTCGGCCCGAGCGAACGACGATGAAAATATTTTTTAAAAAGTACAAAAAGAAAAACAATATAAATTTTGAATTTTATCGCGAACGAGAGAGCGCGTTTGTTATCTTCCTGCATTCGAGAGATTAATGCAAATCATAATAATAATAATAATAAATATTTATTGACGATAATAATAATAATAATAATATATTAATATTAATTATATTATAGTAATAATATAAATAATAATAATAAATTAATTATAATATTATTTTATTATTATTATTATTATTATTATTGTCATTGCGAGAACGTTAATTTCATTGGTTTTTAATACGATCATTTCTCTTTGAGAATTTCGATCACAAACGTTATAAAAAAATATCAAGACAATTGTATGAACAATTTAATTGTTGAACCATATTCCACGAATATGTACGAGTCGAGGTACCCGATAATAGCCCAAGGTAAGAAACAAAACGAAACGGGTAGAATATGTATGGAAGCGAGTACATATAAGTAAGAACGTTGAACGTGAAAATTTCACGGTTCGTACGTGCGTGTTTAAAATATCCATTGCGGTCTCCGCTCGGTTTTACAATGTATAACCATACATATATGCAAGCATGTTCGATCCTTGGTATGAGAGTGTGCCTGGTTATACCTAGGGAGGCATCCCTGCTACGTATATGCATGCGAGAAGAGAAAGAGAGTGAGAGAGAGAGAGAGAGAGAGAGAGAAAGAGAGAGTGAGAAGGATAGAGAGAAGGCGGAGGAAGGCAAAGTAGATTTCTTCTCTCTCTTACAGTGTGTATATGCAACACGGTACCGTTTGATCGTAAGTACTGGCGCTGCACCGGGGAATGTCCGTGACAAGGCGTGGGTTCTAATCTCACCAGTACACCACAACCCTATATAGCACATATACATAGATATATATGTATATATATATATATAAAGTATGTATATATATATATATAAAGGATATAAGTACAGGAACACGAAGAATACAGCCTCCCGGACAATAGATACATGCGCACGCATAAACGCGCTCCTGCTACGTACCCATAGAGTCAACGAGACGTGCATGGACCACAAGAAAGTTTGAGAGAGAGAGAGAGAGAGAGAGAGAGAGAGAGAGAGGAGAGAGAGAGAGAGAGAGAGAGAGAGAGAGAGAGAGAGTCGACATTCTCTCATTCTCCCTTTTCTTCTCTTCGTTCTCGTACAGCATGCGCGGTCTCCTCAGTAGATACGTAGCACTATATATAGCTATAAGTGTATCGAGAACCTTACGAGCTTACTTATAGAACAGCAAGCTATATATATCTATATTATAATATAATAATATAATATAACAATATAATATAATAATATAATATAATATATAATATAATATATAATATAATATATAATATAATATATAATATAATATATAATATAATATATAATATAATATATAATATAATATATAATATAATATATAATATAATATATAATATAATATATAATATAATATATAATATAATATATAATATAATATATAATATAATATATCATATAATATAATAATATAATATATAATATAATATATCATATAATATAATAATATAATATATAATATAATATAATAATATAATATGATGTAATATATAATATAATAGTATAATAATATAATATATTATAATATAATATAATAATATATTATAATATAATATAATATAATATATTATAATATAATAAAATATATTATAATATAATAAAATAATATATTATGATATATAAAATAATATATAATATAATATAATATTATATATATATATATATATATGTATATGTATGTGTGTGTATAAAAGTATAGAAACGATACGGAGAGTCATCTATATATTTATGCAGATGCACCGGCCCACGTCTTCTTCGGAGACTTCGATGAGTCGCATCACACATGTACATATGGTATGCGCGTGTGTGTTTGTATTATAGGAATACGAGAGGTTCATAGATATATAAATAAGGATCGGTTCTTGTACACAGACATGGACAAAGTCGATGTCACATTGTCGTATTGAAGCGTGCGCATCATTTGCTTCGCAACGCTTCACTCCCTCTTTATATTCTATCTTTATATCTTTCACTCTTTCTTTCTTTCTCTCTCTCTCGCTCTCTCCCTCTCTCTTGGTCGTTCACAGTCACTCACTCGGAGCGCATCATCATCATCACCGGCTGAGCGTTCTCTTCATCGCGCGTCTCGGTCAACTCCCACGCAAGCCGGAAGAATCGAACCGAGGAGAGAGGATGTTAGAGAACGAGAGAGGTATGCGCGGTTATTCGTACGTCGAAGAGGTACGGCCCGAACGTCAAAAGAAAAAAGAAAGAAAAAATTTCAATTTATTCCATTTAAATACCATTTTTAATATTCCAATGTCATTTTTGCAATTTTATTTTTATTTTTATTTTATTTTGTTTTCATTGTCAATTGTAATATGAATTCTCGCCAAGCTGGAGATTCGATAATTTAGAATGTCATTAACGAAATTTTATCTTATTGCGATTGAAATATTTATATAAATATGTATATATATACCTATCTATGGAAGATATATATATATATATCTCTCTTCCATATATATACGTATATATATTTATATTTATATTATTATATTTATTATTGTATATTATATATATTTATTATACTATAATAAATGAATTATATTATAATAATATATTATAATATATTATATAATATATTATAATAAATATTATATATTACAATTATATTATACAATTTATATTATATAATACATATATACATATATGTATAGATATAAGTTTGCTTTTTGATTATGAAGAACGCAGATTTCTGTCAGGCGACGATAGAGGAGGAGGAGGAGGAGGAGGAGAAGGAGGAGGAGACAAAAAGAAAAATCATCGATCGAAGTGAAGTGATTTTTGGCCCTGTAATTTCAATTTTTTTCCCCTTATCTCGCAATCTCGATCTCGTGTGGTATGATCTCGATGGTCCGATAAGAATCTGGTGGCGCGCGCGAGTATCGTATAACGAGGCTTGCATGCTGGGCATTCTATAGCGCGTGTGATGGTTTTCCTATAATAGCGCTCGCGGAGTTCCGAGTGTGGCCGGGTACGTGTAGTGACGAGTGGTGGGGGCTAAATCAGCATCAGCCGCAGAGCATAGCGGAGCGAACACAACCGGACTATCAATGCCCACACTTATCTCCCTCTCTCTCTCTCTCTCTTTCTCTCTCTCTCTCTCTCTCTCTCTCTCTCTCTCTCTCTCTCTCTCTCTCTCTCTCTCTCTCTCTCTCTCTCTCTCTCTTTCTCTCTCTCCCTCTCTCTCTCTCTCTCTCTCTCTCTCTCTTTCTATCCGTCCTCGCATGCGAATAAGAGTATTAAGGCTCAGGGTAGTATAAACGCGTACTATAGAAACTCTCGCACTTAATACTCAATATAGCTGTCCCTCCTTTATACAAGTGCTCAAGCGAGTCTATGTATATGTACAGGTCGTTCTATGTAAAATGGGCAAAATATATTTTTTCACGCACTTCGTATTTAGCCATTTATCAAAAATGTGCAAATCACGGTTTTATTTAACGGAGCAAAAAAAATGTACACCCTAATGTAATGTACGAGACAAATTTTTACTTGGCTCGTAAAAATGTAGGAATTATTGTTCAAGAACGTAAATACAGAATAATAAAATGGAAGGAATCGTTGTAAATCATATTTGTTCGAGGATAGAAAAATGCATTGGTCTCGACGTGGAAGAGCCCATACGCGGTAACACGTTCGATACATCTATGCACACATCGATGCAGGAGGTACTTTGTGGCGCGAACGCGTGGGTATAGCTGCCATGCGGTTGAATCGAGGCGTATGCAAAAGCCATAGGTACAAGAGAAAGAGAGAGAGAGAGAGAGAGAGAGAGAGAGAGAGGGGACGATTCTCCTCTCGGACGCACCGCAAGGGGGCTCTTTCGCTCATGCAGGGAACCGCAGCAGGCACTCCGCGAGGAAAAGACGAGCATGATCCTTGCTACAGTCAAGAAACAGGGAGAGAGAGAGAGAACGAAGTAACAACGAAGAAGGCAAAGAAGAAGAAGGAGAAGAAGAAGGAAAGAGGGGGAGGGGGAGGAGAAAGAGGAGGAGAAAGAGGAGGTCGGGTGTAGGTACCTACTTCTGATTCTAATTACCTTGAGTTACGAGCGGAGGAGCGGCCCCGCCGATTCTCTCCTCCGCGCGCAACACACCGGCGCGCTCTCTCGCTCCCTCGCCGAGTGCGCAAGCTCTCCCGAGTGAGCGAGTGACTGAGAGGGGGGAAGGGATTACGAGTCCACGGGGGTTTCGCCCGCAGTTGCAAGAGGCTCCGCACGCCGTAACTTTAACGCTCGCGCGAGATAGTAACTATATATATATATACACGTATATAACCATCGTGGTACTTACACCTAGCTTCTACCCTATATACATATATATATAGCGTACTACCACTCTACGGCGTTACTAGAGTAGGAAAGGTGCGCGGTGGAACGAAGCGGCGTGCGCGTAATGGTCCCACTGTTCGCCGATCCCCCGCATACATTCTCTCTATCTTCCTCTCTCTCTCTCTCTCTCTCAATAAATATATATATATATATATAATATTGTAGGCTCCCCGAAGTCTTTGGACGATACTCGATACCATTGCGAAGAGATGGAGCGCTTTCGCACTCGTACACCTCGACTTTTATGCTATACAGGGTGAATTTCATAAAGTGTCTTAAACTTTATTTTAAGATAGATGAGATCATTACAAACAAAAGTTGCAAATATACATTGGGGATATTTTCAATAGTTTACGAGATATGAATTTTTAAAGTTGCACCAATCAGAGCGCGCCGACTAGCGTTGGAGCCGCCCACTCCCGCTCTAGACGTAGAGGTAGCAGAGTATAGGGCGTTACATTTGAGGTTACAAAATTCAGAGCAGTCAATTTTATTTATTATATTATTACGCAGTCATTTTTATTTAGGAGTGGGCGGCTCCAACCCTTCTCGACACGTTCTGATTGGACCAAATTAAAAAATTGATATCTCGTAAACTATTAAAAATATCCCAAATGTATATTTACAATTTTTGTTTGTAATGATCTCATCTAGCCTTACAATAAAGCCCGTTACACCTTATGAAATTCACCCTGTATATATATATTAACCGGTGAAAGAGAAGCTTTCGACTCGGACTCTCGGTTCTCGTGGTAGGAGAGACCCATACCTATACACATACGTACATAAATATACATATAGACATGTGTGTGTGTGTGTGTGTGTACAGGAGGAATCGCGAAGACGTCCTTGCTGCGCAAACCAAGTCATCAACCGTTTTCTCTTCCTGTGTGTCTCTATTAATTCGTATTACTCGTTTTGCGAGAGAGTGCTCGCTATAACTATACCTACTATATACGTGTGTAAATGCGTGGGCGTGCAATCGTGTCGCGGCTACCGACATAAAAAATACAAACGAGTGAAAGACTTTCTTGGAAATTTTTGTTTTTCTTTGTAACGATCTTGTTAATTTATCACTGTTGATGTTTTTTTTTGTAAATTTTATTCGCACGAAGACGAGCAATAATTAAGGAAGAAGGATCCCTCGAGTGCGATTGATTCTAATTGACCAAATTTATACGAAAAAATCAACGAGACATAGAAAGAGAGAGAAAATCTCGGATTTATTCGCAACAATTTTCAACTCTGTGGGTTGCCGATATGGAGATTCAAAATCTGGGGAGAGGGAAAACGAGAAAGAAACAAAGTTACCGAGAAAACAGACGCATTTATTGTTATTTTATATTTTTTATATTATTCACGAAAGCCTAACGTAAATATACGCGTGTGTGTATATGTGTGTGTGTGTGGAAATACGACGTGTGGCGTGTAATAAAGACAGAGAGCGAGAGAGAAAAAGTGGACGCCGATTATTTTCGTCGTATTCCTTAAAGTTCGTTCGCCATCAACTCGTAAAACAGACGAAAGTATAGAGGCGATTGAAGATTACTCATTTTGGGCGAAAACGAACGTCGGTAATATTGCCCCCCCCCCCCCCACCCCCCACCCCACCCCCTCGCCCCACCCCAAACACCTCAAACCTCTCTTTCGCTCGTCTTGTCTCAAATGGGGTGGTCTCAACAAACTTTATTCCCATTGGAGATGCGTATATAATATAGTCGCGCGGTATTTACGTATGAGTTAGTTGGATCATTTGGCTAAAGCGTTTGCATATATATATAAACAACGGACATTTGTGTATGTGTATGTGAGAGAGAGAGAGAGAGAGAGAGAGACGACAACGACCCGTCCTGCTGGGAGAGGGCTATAAAAAAAAGGACGATAGCGCCAAGATTTTTAGAGGAACGGAGGCGTATAGTATGCGCGACGAAGCTTAAGGCTTGTCGCGTTTCTCCGAATTGTTGGTCGTCTCTCTCGGTTTTTTAGTCGTTGCCGAAAAAATTCGCTAAAACGAGACGGGACGGTAAGAACGGACACTTTGAGATTGACGAAATCGACGATATATAAAAGAAAAGAAATAAAGATGATAATAATAATAATAATAATAATAATAATAACAATAATGAGCAAAACAGGATAAAGGGATTCGAACAGGATTCGAAAGTTTTTAAAAATAGGAGGAAGAAAAACGTCGGATTTTCGAAAGAATTTTTATCGAGAATTTAGTTTGAATTTTTCATTAAAATTTGACAGATTTTAGTAATTTGAAAACAAAAGAAACAAAATTCGAAATAACGTTAGATCGCAGGAAGATTAAAAATTTAAAAATTTTGCTGTTTTTTTCTCCATCTCGATTCCCTCGCGATCCGGCTTCCGTGACAGAGTGTCATTTGGTTTCGTAAATGGTAGGATGCGATGAATACCGAAACCGGAAAAACAACAACAGCAACAACAAAAATAAATCAAAAAAGATAAAAACAAAAAAAAGAGGGGGGATAAATTTTGTCTGCGAATTTGGACGGGTAGAGGAGAGAAAACGCGAGCGCGAGCATTACCATGACCCATTATAATTCGAGGTAAGGTGAGGGGGGAAAGGCTATACGAGCGCATCGCGCCGGTATAATGATAAGGCCGATGAACGATACGTCGAGGAGAGTGAACGAGTGAGAGAGAGAGAGAGAGAGATAGGGGATATCGAAGGGCTCGCTTATATGCCGAGGATAAACGAAAATAATCGACTTTGAGCACGCTCGACGGCTTTTTCCAACTGGGAAGAAAGAGGAAAAAGAGAGAAAAGTAAGGGAAACACACACACACATATACGCACACAAACACATACATATGTATATATTATATATAAATATAGATATATATATCTATATAATTATATATATCATATAATATTAATATATATAAATATAATATAATTATAATATATAAACACATACATATGTATATATTATATATAAATATAGATATAGACATCTGTATAATTATATATATCATATAATATTAATATATATAAATATAATATAATTAGAATATAATAAATATAATAAAATATTTACATATATATATATATATATATGAATATTTTAATAATTATTAAATTATTAAATTTAGAATATAATTATTATAAATTTGATAATTAAGAATATTTTATATAATTTATTATAAATAATTATAATTATATTATATAATTATAAAATATATAATTATTAATTTATATAATTGATATAATTAAATATATAATTATAATTAATAATTATATGAAATATACATATATATATATATATATATATATATATATATATATATATATACCCATATATCTATATCTAAAAGAGAGAGAGAGAGGAGATATCTGTCCGTCTGACGCGGGCGAACGAGTTCGTCTGGTAACGTCGGAGAACCTTGAGCCCTTCGAAAATGTGATGTCGGAACTCTCGGACAGTTCCGAGGCGAGAGCATTCTTTGATGAAAGAAGTATTAGTACACTCCATATATATATATATATATATATAGATAGATGTGTATATATACGCGTGTATACCTTCGCACTTCGTCACGAAGATCAATGCCCGGGCGACGAATACTATTTTTTTTTATTTCTTTTTGGTTTTTTTTCTGCTTTTTTTTCACAAGGCGCGGCTCACGATCGAGTCTGTGAGAGACAGACACTCGATCGTACGAAGAAAGAGGGAGAGAGAGAGAGAGAGAGAGAAAGAGGCGGTTTTTGTTGCAAGAGCAAGGGGGCGGATGTAAAAGATGTACCAACGGGGGATCGTATCTAATATTATCGCGTACCTATACGTATATAGATATGTAAATATATATATGTATAGGTGTATATTCTCAAGGTACAATGTGCACCGTGTATAAAGGAAGAAAGGAGCACCCTCTTTCAGGATCGTCTCGCTCTCTCGCCTCGCTCGGTGATGACGCTGCGATCTCCGGGGACACGGTATAGGCGTTTCATACTTCAACGGGGGGTACGTATAAAACTTTTGAAAAAGAAGAGAAAAATAAAAAGAACAAACAAAAGTAACGAAATGAAAGAAAAAAAAGGAAAAGAATTACGAAACTGCGTTACCGAAGCTTTTACTCCGCGCGCCTACTTTACGATTTTCCAATGCGACGATATCGTATCGTCGAATTAAAATAACAATAATAATGATAATAAAAGGAAGAAAAAGAAGATTTTTTTTGTACGAGGGGGTTGTAAAAAAAGAAACGAGCCATTAAAAAAAAAAAAGAATTATAAACAAAAGGAAATGGGGGAAAGAATTACCAAGCTCCAAGCTTTTACTCGCACTTCTTATTACGATTCGCGAATGGGACGAAATTAAATCGTATCATCGAATAAAAATAACAATAATAATAATAAACGGAAGAAAAATAATTGTTTTAAAGTATGAATACAAAAACTAACAATAAGATTTAAAATGGGTTCTGCACTAGCAAAACTATTTCAGTTATTTATCTAAATTCTATCACGTTTATTCGAAAATAAACGTGATACAAGGTTAGAGATTGTAGACAAGTTTGTACAGGGAGTGAGTAAAGTTAATCGTTAGAAGAACGATACAAGACTAACTAACTTTTATGACTCTGCTCTGGTTTAAATAAAGTTTTGTGATTCTCAATGACGGGAGAATTCCAAGGGTCGGTCTGGTGAAAGGTGGTATTTAATTTTGTGATAGTGATAAGGATTAGGGGTCTAGGTTCGATGATAAGTGGACCAAGAGTTTGTTTATTAATAATGGGAGGAGCAAGAGTCCTTTTAGTGATAAATGATTTGGCTACTTGTTTATAATTATAAGAATGCTACATTGCTCTGCTGTCAGCCTAGACGTTACTATTCTCTTCAGATACAAAATGTGAGAGCCCGTATCGGTTTTATCGTAACACGGGGGTTGTAAA